>JAVJIF010002872.1:0-315191 GCA_038442645.1 Agave tequilana
TTTTCAAAAGAAAAGGAAAAATGATTCTTATCTCACCATGCTTTACATGACACCACTAGTGAGATTAATGTTTTGAAAAATAAAATGGATTGTTTGAGTTCAACTTTGAACTCTTGTGCATTTAACCATTCTAGATTGGAGTCAATGTTTTCAAAGAAACAAACTCCACACATTCTTGCACACATCATCATGCATATGCTTATGTTGCACGTCATGATCACACTCCTACACATAAGCATTCTAAGGTGTACAAATGTACACATTGTGCTGCAAAGGCCATTTAGCAAAATTTTGTTATGATAGGTTAAATCATTGTAATTTTGCTAATAAAAGATTTTGGGTTCCTTACAAGACTAACCCCCAAGGACCCAAGAAAATATGGGTACCAAAACCCCCACCCCATGTTTTTGATGTAGGTGAGGGCTCTCACAAGAAGTGAGAGATTTGGTGCCTTGGTGGTGGTTGCACGTGACTAGATGGACATATTTTTGATGCACCGCTATCAAGGAGGTTTTGGTGAGAAAGACCACCATGATTGGAGCTTTGGAGTTGGTAACAATCTCTAAACTCCCATTTTATTTATGTTCATACTTGTTCATTCATAATATTCATAGCATGTTCATGTTTTATGATTTAATGTGCTTCATGTGGTAAAAACATGTTTAGATGTAGCTTATATCAAAACTTGTATTATACATATACAAATAGTGAGTTACATTTGTTTTATATGTGATTGCACTTCATGCTCATTTGTACCCACAATATGCATATGTATGAACTAGTTTTGATAATTCTCTAATTTATACATGCTTTGCCAATTTTTTGCTTTACTTCATGTATATGTATTTTTAATTCAAATCTAATAAATATACATGTATACCCGTGAGTCTCTTGCTTTCATGCATACACTATTTGTAGACTCTTTTATATTTGGGATATGTATGTGTATTGTTAGGATTGGATAAATCATACATATACCTTGAAGTTTACTTTAAGATAAAATTTTCATGATTTGTTTCTTTAATGAAAATAAAAAAAATTTCATGTGTTGTCTAAAAATGAAATTCATGTTTGATTGAGCTTCATTGTCTATTTTCATGAAAATACCATTTACATAACCTTTGAATACTCATCTTTTACTTTTCAAGATAATTTTGAGCTTTATGGACTATGAATACTTGAACTTTTATGTATTTAGTATAATTCATGAAAAACGATGATTTCATGTTTGAAGGATCTTTAACTAGTTTTTCAAAAATATTTTAACTAGTTAATTGTTCTTCATTTGGTAGAGTTTTTCAAATAAAGCTTATTTTTCAAATCTATTTTTGAAATCCCTACCATCAATGGAGGATGGATGGGAGATCATGTTCATGTATGCTTTATGAGAAAAACTTTTTAATCTTGAACCATGATTGGGTGGTAGTTATATGAGATATACATGATTTACATTGTCATTTTCAATTGGTATCATTGGATCTTTTCAATTGGTATCTAAATTGATAATTTTTGTATATACTCATATTTTGTTTTTTTATATATGTATGTATCAATTTCAATTGGTATATTTTTTTTCATACATATATATGATTTTCATGTGCTTAACTTACAATTGGTTCACATTTTTAAAAGCACAAAGTTTATGATGAAAAATAAAATTTTTGATCATTATGTTTACTATTGGTATCAATATGTTTCAACTTCATATTTATTTCAATTGGTATCAATATGATTTACAATAATGATTATTTTCAATTTGGTATCTTAAAATTTGTTTGTTTTACAAAAGCTCTGATACCTTTAAAAAAAATGTTTTGATTTATATTTCTTATATGCAAGTAGAGCTTAACATCTCTTCTACATATAGATTCATGTTGAGTGTATTCTGTATTGAAGAGCTTGACAATCTCTTCTTTATGTGGTACACGTGTGTAAGGGGAGCTTCATATCTCCTCTTATGCATTACATAATATGTGTTATGTGAATTGGGGCTTGTCATCCCTTCTTCATGTAATGCATATGTGTAGGGAAGCTAACTTAACGTCTTCCTCTTCATGAATGTATATCGCATATAACCTTTTATTGATATGTTTGTTTAGCCCCTTATTGGTCTCTTTGTTTATGACAAAAAGGGGGAGAAAGATTTGATGATTTTATTTTTACCTTAAACCCTTTGTTGATTATTGACAAAAGGGGAGAGGTATTTGCTATATATGCATGTTTTGTGTTTTGAGAAAAATGATTGTTTATGCATATATGTTTTGTTTTGCAAATAGGAGAAAAAGATTTGATTCTTTTATGCCTGTTAGCATGTTTATCTCCTAGATTTGCATACATGTTTTTGTGCCACATTGCATATTTATTTTGTTTATGTGTTATGCATGAGTTAAGGGGAGCTTCTTTGGAGCTTTACATTAATCCATGCATATATAACTTCATGAGTTTTGTCATCATCAAAAAGGGGGAGATTGTTGGTCCAAAGGCCCATCACTCTAGTTTTGATGATGATCAACTCATGTAGTTATGTTTACTAATGATCTTGTGTTTAATTAGTGACAGATTTGTTATCAAGATCTTAGTAGGTGTGGAGCTTCAACAAAGGATTTTAAGTCAAGTTTTGGAGCTAGCATCGGTTGATTCAAGAGCTTGTGCATCACGATCACATCTAGTACTCAAGAGGAGTCTAACTCTATGGATCGAGTTTGGACCAAGTCAAGAAGATGAGAAGCCTTCAAGTGAAGACTTCAAGAAGATGAAGACTTGTGTCTAGGTATAAGATTTAGTTTTTAGAAGATTTTGTTTTAGTTAAAATGTAAAGGATAGAATAGTGGTGGATTGCTCAAGTATACATTTACACACACACACTCTTGATAGATATGTTTTCATAAAAGATTTTTAGTTTTACAAAAGATTTTTACTTTGGAAAAATACATGTTTGGATTTTGGTTTTTGGTGTTTCCTATATACTTGCCTTTAACCAAAATCAAGTTTAGAGCTTAATGTCAAAAACTTAGATATTTCATCTTATTTGTGTAGTGGATCATATCCATACACACTATGCTTTAATGAGTTCAAAATATCTAGTTTTTATTTGATGAAGATTTGGAAAAAACATGTTTTGGAAAAATATTGTTTTGAAAAACAATTTTTATCATGAGCCAAATATTTCCATATTACAAAAATAGTCCAAATCTTTTATAACATGCCTTGATTTTGTGCAAGCATGTTTGTATACAAAGTATATTGGTTAAACTATTTTTGTAGATTTTTATGTATTTTATGGGATTTTATTTCAACCAAAAGACTTAGTTTTAAATCCTAGAAAAACTGTTTTCAGGCTTCAGATAGTCGACTTACTACCTTGATAGTCGACTAACTCTGAAGTCGGTCGACCGGCTCGGTCGACCGACATGCACGACGTGCACGCCTTGTCCTGGCAGTTGGTGTTGGCCCAAGGTTACAATCACCCATGATTAGTGTATTTTGATGATTACAAAACATATTAGTTATTTGTACTAATAACATTGTTGTTTAAGTGTGTTTCAGATTTCTATTCATTCAAGAAGTCTTCTCTCACAAATACAAGGATTTGGACTCAAGTCAACTCCAATTGGGCTCAAGGAACAAGTGTTGAAGATCATATGAAGAAGCCTATTGAAGATCTTGAAGTCTTAGAATCATTGTAAGAAATAGAATGTTAAAGTTTGAGTATATGAAATTTGGCTCTAGGATTTGCACACACATTTGTTTCATATATTTCCTATGTTTTGAAAATGTTTATTTCTAAGTTTTATGCCTTAGTTTATATATACATGTACCAAAAGCTTTAATCTTGAAAATCTTGTTTAAAACATGTGTATAAACTATTTTCTGCATATACTTAGCTATATGTATTTTTAAAATATTTTTCAAAATTTTTCTAACTCAAAACAGCCCAGTTTTCTGTTTCAGGCAACTTCGGTCGACCGGCCCGGTCGACCGGAGATGTGTCTGGACATGCACTGTTTGTGCATGTCTGTCGGTCGACCGGACCGGTCGACCGACGGAGAGCAAATAGCTCTCGGGTTTTTTCGGTCGACCGGACCGGTCGACGGAAAGAAGGAAACTGTGTTTCCTCTTTTGGGACGGTCGACCGGACCGGTCGACCGGGCGCCAACGGCTCTTTGCAGCTGTGCTGGCGGTCGACCGGACCGGTCGACCGCCAGGCCTGCAACAAGCCTAACGGCTCTTTCCTCTTTGGGCAGTTCTGAAAAACTGTTTTTATTTTCAGCTTAATAGATTTTTGGAGAGTTGTTGGGAGCTTTTTCAGAGAAAATAAGACAAAAAGAAATTGTTTTTAACCTATTTTCTAACCCTATAAATAGAGGAGAAGTCTCTCTTGCATTTCACCAAGAAAATCCTCAAGTTTGTGTTGTTTTCAAAAGAGAAAAGAAAAGAGTTTTAAAGCCTTCATTCCAATTCTTTTTGAGCTAGTTTTTCAGTTGTGTTTGATTGCTAATATCACTCTACAACTGAAGTTTTTTCTCACCACACTTCATAGAGCCAAAATCCTATACTCATTCTATAGTGAAGTTGTAATTGAAGTGAGAGTGTTTGTAAAAGAATTTGAGAAATAGTGTAGTGATCTTGTTGTGATCACTTTGTTCTTGTATTCCTTTCCTTGTGGAGCAACCTCTTCGGTAGAGGTCATTTGTACTCGGTGGAGCTCGGTGCTCGGTCTTCGGTAGACCAAATTGTAAAGGCGTCCTCGGTGGATAGTGGAAACCCTTCACGGAGGTGAAGGCGGGGAGTAGAGCGTGGCTCGAACCTCGAAACAAATCACTTTGTTTGCGATTGCCTTTGCGTCTAATTCTTGCTTTACATTTCAATAGCTCCTTATTGCTTTCTATTGCATACTTGTGATATTGTTTAATTCTCTTGTGCTAATATTTGCTTGCTTGTAATTCTTGCCATATATTATTGTGTTTGCATCATTTTTCATATTATTCATTTCATACTTGTGTGTGCCAATCCCGTACTCATCCAACAAGAGCTTCACATAGCGCCTCAACCCATATCAAGGGGAATCAAGAGGAGTTTAGTCCAGAGCCTCGCAAGAGGAATTCGGCTACACTTGTTGAATTGTACTAAGTTGAGCCTCACTTGTTTTAGGTTCCTCATTTAGAGAGTTAAATTTTTAAGATTAGCAATCACACCTATTCACCCCCCCCCCTCTAGGTGTTTTTCAATTGGTATCAGAGCTTGGACTCTAGGATTTGGTTTAACCACCTTAGAGAAGATCCTAATTTGCTAATCATTTCATTCATATTCATATAGTAAAAATGGCCGATGGAATTAAGACCCCTCCTAAGTTTGATGGACTTAACTTTCCCATATGGAAAGTTAAGATGACAGTGTTTTTGCAATCTCTAGGTAGCCGAGTTGCAAAAGCCGTGACTAAGTCCTTTAGTGTACCCCCCGGTGACGAATCCACTTGGTCCAAAATAGAGACTAAGGAATTCGATGCCAATGCCAAAGCTCACTATGCACTTCTACAAGCCCTTAATGATGATGACATTTCTAGGGTTATTCATTGCAAATCCGCATATGAGATTTGGTCACATTTGATAGTCACACATGAGGGGACCTCACAAGTAAAGAAGGCTAAGATTGACCTTCTTCGGTCCCAATATGAAACATTTAGCATGCAAGAAAATGAAACCATAGATGATATGGTTACAAGATTTACCAAGATTACTAATGGACTCTCTTCTTTAGGTGAAGATATCAACAATGATCAAAGAGTAAGGAAGATCATCCGGGCTCTTCCTCCTTCATGGGAAGTTAAAGCAACAACCTTGAAGGAACTCAACGACAATGAAGAGATGGAGCTTATAGGTCTCATTGGGAACCTCAAAACCATGAGATGGAAAGGAAAGCAAGGGAGGATATGGCTCCTTCCAAAAAGAAGACTATCGCCTTCAAGAGTCAAGCTACACACTCCGATGAAGATGATGAAGAAGAAGATGATGAGGAGCTCTCACTCCTTGTTAAGAATGTCCGGAGGATGTACAACAAGGCGAAGTACCAAGGTAGAAGAAGATGGCAAGGAGGCAAAGAAGAAAGGAAGATTGTGTGCTTCAATTGCCAAAGACCGGGACACATTGTGGCGGAGTGTCCGGACAAAGCTAAGCCCTCCACTTCAAAGAAGCCTTACAAGAAGAAGGCTATGAAGGCAACTTGGGATTCGGAGACCGAATCCGAGGAAGAAATAGACACCGCCAACATGTGCTTCATGGTTAATGAAGGCACAAGCAAGGTAACCTCTTCCCCTTCTCATGATAATGAACTTTCTATGGATGTGTTAGAAGAAGCTTTTGTTGAGTTGTCACAAAACTATGATTTCTTAAAGAAAAAGTATCTTAAAATGAAAAAGGATAATGAATCTTTAAGTCTTCAAGTTTTTACTCTTACAAAGGAAAAAGATGATTGGGTTTCCACTTTGGCCACTACCAAAAATGATTTTGAAAAATATAAGATTTCTTGCAAAGGTAAGGCCCACTAATTGATTCAAATGAAGTTTCTATGCTTAAGGAAAGATTAGACTCATTAAGTGTTGTTTTGAAAGATTGTGAATTTAACAAAAAGAAAATTGAGGCTATGTTTCCTAAGAAACAAGCCCCAAAGAAAAATGCTCATGCTCATGTTCATGTTCATGCTACACAACCTAAACAACATGGCAAAACCCCAAAACATGCTCACACTACACATACACATCATGCATCCATGTATGGTAGAGTGTTCTCATGTTCACATTGTGGACGGAAAGGGCACTTAGCCAATTTTTGCTATGATAGATTAAACATATCACGTCATAATGTTTGGGTTCGAGGCACTAACTTTCAAGGACCCAAGAAAGTTTGGGTACCAAAATCAACAATTATGTTAAATGATGTAGGTACTTTCCAAATCCCAACGACGTAGAGGATTATGGTATCTTGATAGCGGTTGCTCAAGGCACATGACTTGGGACATCAACAACTTTGCAACCCTATCAAGATATCATGAAGGTGGCACCGTCACCTTCGGAGATGACGCCAAGGGTAAAATCATCGGTATTGGTAATGTAAAACTTGGCACCTCTCCTTTAATTGAAAATGTAGTTTTAGTTGATGGCCTCAAGCATAATCTCTTGAGTGTTAGTCAACTTTGTGATAAAGGTTTTGATATTGTTTTTGATAATGTTGCTTGTAAAGTAATTGATAGAACTTCTAATGTTTGTGTATTTTCCGGTTTTCGTGAAAGTAATGTTTATATGATTGATATGTTAAATATGTCTTGTAATATTACTTGTTTGAAAGCCCTCGATGATGACTCTTGGTTGTGGCATAGGAGATTAGGGCATATTTCTTTTGATCATATTTCTAGGTTAAACACAAAGGAAATGGTGAAAGGTATTCCTTGCTTGAATTTTGAAAAAAGACCGAGTTTGTGACGCATGTCAATTTGGGAAACAAACTAAGTCTTCTTTCAAGTCAATTAAGGATATCATGACATCACGTCCTTTGGAGTTAATCCATATGGATCTTTTTTGGCCCTACACAAACCAAAAGTCTAAGTGGGAATAGATTTGCTTATGTTTTGGTTGATGACTTTTCAAGGTTTACTTGGGTTTTCTTTCTTGAACATAAAAGCCAAGCATTTTCGTATTTTCAAACTTTTAAGAAAAGAGTTGAAAAAGAAAAAGATGTTTCGATTTTGAGAATAAGAAGTGATAGAGGAGGTATTTTCATTAACCAACCCTTTACCACTTTTTGTGATGAACATGGAATAAAGCATGAACTTTCTTGTCCTAGAACTCCACAACAAAATGGAGTAGTTGAACGGAAAAATAGAACATTACAAGAGATGGCTAGGACAATGCTAAGTGAATATGGTCTACCACATTATTTGTGGGCCGAGGCCGTAAATACATCATGCTATATATCAAATCGTGTTTTCTTGTGCAAAAATACTACTAAAACTTCTTTTGAAATGTATTTTTCTAGAAAACCTAATGTTTCCTATTTTAAAGTTTTGGTTGCAAATGTTTTGTTTTAAACACAAAAGATAATTTAGGAAAATTTGATCCTAAATCTTATGAGGCTATTTTTGTAGGTTACTCTAACACTAGTAAAGCTTATAGAGTTTTCATTAGATCATCATTGACTATTGAAGAGTCTATTCATGTTAAGTTTGAGGAATCTAACAAGTTTGTTAAGAATGTTGTAGAAATAGATGCATTGGATGAAGGTTTGGAGAAAGTGACCTTGGAGGATGCTTCTACTATGGGAGACAAACCAAAGGATGATGAAGGAAGCAAAGCTAAAGTGGAAGAGGCACAAGGAAATGAACATCAAATACATGAGGTGGAGCCTACTCAACCACTACCAAAGGATTGGAGATACAATCCACATCATCCCAAGGACCTCGTCATAGGTGAAGTATCAAAAGGGGTAACTACTCGCTCTAGACTTCATGACTATTGTGGTAACTATGCATTCATTTCTCATATTGAACCCAAAAATGTCCTCGAAGCCGAGGCCGATTCATATTGGTTGCTAGCCATGCAAGAGGAGCTCAATCAATTTGAGCGCAACCAAGTTTGGCACCTTGTTCCTAGGCCCCACGATAGACCAACAATTGGTACTAAGTGGATCTTTAAGAACAAGTTGGATGAATCGGGTAATGTAGTTAGAAACAAGGCTAGGTTAGTTGCCCAAGGTTACACTCAAATAGAAGGAATCGATTTGAAGAAACCTTTGCACCCGTAGCACGGCTTGAAGCCATACGGATGACACTAGCATTTGCCTCATATAAAGATTTCAAATTATTTCAAATGGATGTTAAAAGTTCTTTTCTAAATGGATTTATTGAAGAGGAGGTGTATGTTGAACAACCCCCCGGGTTTGTTGATCCTACACATCCGGATTTTGTTTTTTAATTAGATAAAGCTCTTTATGGTTTAAAACAAGCCCCTAGGGCTTGTTATGAAAAACTTTCTTCATTTTTGACTTCAAATGGTTTTAAGAAAGGTAAAATTGATACAACCTTGTTTACAAAACATGTAGAAAAAGAATTTCTTATTGTGCAAATTTATGTGGATGATATTATTTTTGGTTCTACTAATGAATCTCTTTGCAAAGCTTTTGAATCATGCATGAAGAATGAATTCGAAATGTCTATGATGGGGGAACTCAACTATTTCCTTGGACTCCAAATCAAGCAAAGGAAGGATGGGATCTTCATCAATCAAGCCAAGTACACAAAGGAACTAATCAAAAGGTTTGGGCTTGAAGGATCGAAAGTAAGCAAAACTCCCATGGCAACAACTACAAAGCTTGACAAGGATGAACAAGGTAAAAGTGTAGACATTAAATTATATCGTAGCATGATTGGTAGCTTGCTTTATTTGACGGCTAGTAGGCCGGATATTATGTTTTCCGTTTGTCTTTGTGCACGTTTTCAATCTTGTCCTAAAGAATCTCACATAATTGCGGTTAAACGCATAATTAGATACCTTAAGGGCACTATTGAAATGGGTTTGTGGTATCCTAAACCGGATTATTTGAAATGAAGAGTTTTTCGGATGCCGACTATGCGGGTTGTAGGGTAGATAGGAAGAGCACAAGTGGAACATGTCAATTCTTAGGTAATTGTCTTGTATCTTGGTCTTCCAAAAAGCAAAATTCGGTAGCCCTATCAACCGCCGAGGCGGAGTATGTTGCAGCCGGAGATTGTTGTGCACAAGTTCTTTGGATGAAACATACTCTCCTTGACTATGATTTACACTTTGATCATGTTAAAATATTTTGTGATAATACTAGTACTATTCACATGACAAAGAATGCAAATCAACATAGTAAAACCAAACACATTGACATTAGATATCACTTTCTTAGAGATCATTATGAGAAAGGTGATATTGATATTGATTATGTTTCTACCGATTTTCAACTTGCCGATATTTTTACTAAACCTCTAGATTATGCTAGATTTTCATTTATTTATGGTGAGTTGAATGTTTGCATTATGGATTCTTAAAAATAAAATTTGTTTTTCTATTGGTATTTTAACCCTTTTTGATGTATGACAAAAAGGGGGAGAATAAGTTGTAATAAGTTGTTTAAGAGTTGTAATAAGTTTAAGAGTTTGATATTTTGAACTTGTTTGAGAAGTTTGATATATGTTTGAGTTTGTTAAGATTGTTTATTTAAGTTTTTTGACAAAACTATTTTGCCTTGAATGCTTTATGTATTGTGCTTCCATAGTCAAATTTTTATACATAGCATTATTTGAGGGGAGTTTTTCCAAACTCCTCTTCCATGTTTATTTAAATAACCTATATGTTTTGTCATCATCAAAAAGGGGGAGATTGTTGGCCCAAGGTTACAATCACCCATGATTAGTGTATTTTGATGATTACAAAACATATTAGTTATTTGTACTAATAACAATTGTTGTTTAAGTGTGTTTCAGATTTCTATTCATTCTAGAAGTCTTCTCTCACAAATACAAGGATTTGGACTCAAGTCAACTCCAATTGGGCTCAAGGAACAAGTGTTGAAGATCATATGAAGAAGCCTATTGAAGATCTTGAAGTCTTAGAATCATTGTAAGAAATAGAATGTTAAAGTTTGAGTATATGAAATTTGGCTCTAGGATTTGCACACACATTTGTTTCATATATTTCCTATGTTTTGAAAATGTTTATTTCTAAGTTTTATGCCTTAGTTTATATATACATGTACCAAAAGCTTTAATCTTGAAAATCTTGTTTAAAACATGTGTATAAACTATTTTCTGCATAATACTTAGCTATATGTATTTTTAAAATATTTTTCAAAATTTTTCTAACTCAAAACAGCCCAGTTTTTCTGTTTCAGGCAACTTCGGACGGTCCGGCGCCGGTCGACCGGAGATGTGTCTGGACATGCACTGTTTGTGCATGTCTGTCGGTCGACCGGACCGGTCGACCGACGGAGAGCAAATAGCTCTCGGGTTTTTTCGGTCGACCGGACCGGTCGACCGAAAGAAGGAAACTGTGTTTCCTCTTTTAGGACGGTCGACCGGACTGGTCGACCGGGCGCCAACGGCTCTTTGCAGCTGTGCTGGCGGTCGACCGGACCGGTCGACCGCCAGGCCTGCAACAAGCCTAACGGCTCTTTCCTCTTTGGGCAGTTCTGAAAAACTGTTTTTTATTTTCAGCTTTAACAGATTTTTGGAGAGTTGTTGGGGAGCTTTTTCAGAGAAAATAAGACAAAAAGAAATTGTTTTTAACCTATTTTCTAACCCTATAAATAGAGGAGAAGTCTCTCTTGCATTTCACCAAGAAAATCCTCAAGTTTGTGTTGTTTTCAAAAGAGAAAAGAAAAGAGTTTTAAAGCCTTCATTCCAATTCTTTTTGAGCTAGTTTTTCAGTTGTGTTTGATTGCTAATATCACTCTACAACTGAAGTTTTTCTCACCACACTTCATAGAGCTAAAAATCCTATACTCATTCTATAGTGAAGTTGTAATTGAAGTGAGAGTGTTTGTAAAAGAGTTTGAGAAATAGTGTAGTGATCTTGTTGTGATCACTTTGTTCTTGTATTCCTTTCCTTGTGGAGCAACCTCTTCGGTAGAGGTCATTTGTACTCGGTGGAGCTCGGTGCTCGGTCTTCGGTAGACCAAATTGTAAAGGCGTCCTCGGTGGATAGTGGAAACCCTTCACGGAGGTGAAGGCGGGGAGTAGAGCGGTGGCTCGAACCTCGAAACAAATCACTTTGTTTGCGATTGCCTTTGCGTCTAATTCTTACTTTACATTTCAATAGCTCCTTATTGCTTTCTATTGCATACTTGTGATATTGTTTAATTCTCTTGTGCTAATATTTGCTTGCTTGTAATTCTTGCCATATATTATTGTGTTTGCATCATTTTTCATATTATTCATTTCATACTTGTGTGTGCCAATCCCGTACTCATCCAACAAGAGCTTCACATAGCGCCTCAACCCATATCAAGGGGAATCAAGAGGAGTTTAGTCCAGAGCCTCGCAAGAGGAATTCGGCTACACTTGTTGAATTGTACTAAGTTGAGCCTCACTTGTTTTAGGTTCCGCATTTAGAGAGTTAAAATTTTTAAGATTAGCAATCACACCTATTCACCCCCCCCCCTCTAGGTGTTTTTCAGTTGGCCGGTCGACTCGGTCGGTCGACCGGAACTGAGAGCAGTGCTCTCTGTTCTTTTGGGTCGACCGGCGGTCGACCGGAGGCTCCAACGGTCTGATTTTTGACCGTTCGCGGTCGACCGGGCGGTCGACCGGCAGGTCTGACAGACCCCAACGGCTAGTTTTTGACAGCCTATAAATTTGGGGGTTTGGTCATTTGTTTTCAACAAGATTCTAGGAGAGCTTTGAGCCAGTTTTTTCCATTCTTTTAAAAGGGTTTTCTCCACAAATTTGAGAGCAAATTTCCTATCTAAAGGAGAGTTTATCAAAGAGTGTAAAAGAGAATTTCTTGAGTTTTCCTCCACCATCTCTTTCCTAGTTTTCTCACACAAACACTTGAGCCATTCATTGCTATTCATCCTATAGGAGTGTTGTAGTGAGATTTTTTTAGGTGATCAAAGTGTTATGATCACCAAAGAGTTCTTTCCTTGTTCTTTGAGAAGGCGGACGGTTGTGTTCGCATTTGTTTCGGGTCCAAGTGTGGACTCGGTGTTTCGGGTTCGGGTGCGAACTCTATTGTTTGAGGTGCGACCTCGGCGAGCCGTGGGCTTGCGTGTATACGGGCTAGAGAGTCCGAGAGCTTGTAGGTGTTGCGGCACCGGGTGATCCACTGGGATTGAGTATAGTGGAAATCCTTCGTGTGTCGAAGGCGGGTATGTAGAGCAAGTGTGCTCGAACCTCGAAACAAATCCCTTGTGTTTGCGATTGCTCACTCACTCTCTCTCTCTCTTTGTCTCTTGTTTATATCTTGCATACTTTTATTGTCTATCTTTATATGCTTGATATATTCATTTGTGCTCATTGATATACTTGCTTGTGTTTGTTTGCTAACACTTGTATTCAACCAAGAGAGCCAACGCGGCACCTCAACCATTCAAGGGGAATCTAGAGGAGTTAGTCCAGAGCCCTTCACGGGGAATTCGGCTACACTCTTGTGTTACACATAGTGTTTAGCATAAAAAGATTAATTTGGTCATAATTGTTTTAGCTTCCGCATCATTCATCATTAAGTGACCATTAGATTAGCCTTCACCTATTCACCCCCCCTCTAGGTGAACCTTCAGTACTCTTGTAGATGTTCCGCCTCTGGGTGCATCAGCGTCAAGGGAGCCAGAGAGCATTTTCAGAGAATTCAGGGAGGAGACAAGTACTTCAGCTGATGTGGATGTCGCAGAGTTGGATGTCTTGTATCGTGACCTGCCTTCTTACCAACCAGAGCCTGCTGGTGACTCTATGGCGACTGAGGAGATGAGGGCTACTCTTCCTTCCATGGAACCGATCACAATCCCAACTTAATTGATTGGTGAGATGACGGTGGTTTCCCTAACTCCACCAGTCTTGGTAATAACTAGACTCAGGGTAATCACCAGTCTGACATCTCCGACGTTGGTAGTCAAGCCAGTTCTTCCTAGAGTAGTCACCGGCCTTACCTCTATCGTGTCTGGTGTATTGGTATCAATGAAGACTCCTCCTTGACTGCCACCGATTCCTCACCCTTCTCCAACTAGTGCTTCTTCTGCCACTTCTTCCACCATTATGATAGTAAAACTGGTGGAAGTTTTGTCTTCTGGGATTACTCGTTCACCAGGAGTAATTGAAGCTGAGAAGAAATTTGTGGCTGAGATGGTCGATAGTTTTCTACAAGAGTCTAAAGCGATCTATTGCTTTAATTTTGAAGGCTCGACCACCTCATTTTCAGCTCTAAAGGTGGTCCTCTCTCGAAACATTAAGAGTATCTGAGATTTCAGAGGGGATGACCAAGCTGTTGCATTGGAGCTTCTGATGGAGAAGTTTGAGAAGAACGTGGGTAAGTGGCCTCACCTCAGCAGCTCAGACTTGGATTCTTCAGTAAATGAAGAGCTTGAGCACCTCATGGCTCAAATGCGAGAGGCTCATTTTGCGGCACAAGAAGCAGCCAAGGCGGTATCTTTAGATTTGAAATCCTTGGAAATAAGAAAATTAGAAATTGGAGATGCTATTGATGTTTCCAACAACGTTCTTCTTGATGCTAAGGATAAGATTGAGAATGCCAAAGAGATGATCAAGAGGGCCATTCCTTTTCTATCCAAGGCTGAACTGGTGCGTCTAGAGGATATCGCTTGGTTGGAACAGCTCAGAGCCCAAATGATGAAGTCCTACAGTAAGAGATGTCACAAAGGGTAACTCTAGCTGAAACTGAGGTTCGTTTGTCCCAAACGGCGAACATCAATGAAGCTGAGTTGAGATTGCAAGCATTTATCAGAGTTGCTGAAGAGAAGAAGAGCAGGCTGCCGACCTTCAAAGAACAGATCAAGTCCTGCAAAACACCATCGTAGCTTGTACTCCATGTATCTCTTTTTCTTTTTGAATCAATAAAAAGAATTTTATTTGACTCTTTTGTGATACTTTCTGTTCGTTTTGTCTTCTGAGTTTGCAATAATTTCAAGTTAAATTATGACCCTAAAAAGGAAAAGATAACGGTATAGTCTTCCAACTTATACCGTAAGAATATCTAACTGATCTATTCAAAGGTTGATAGTGTGATAGAATTAGTTATTTGATAAATTATCACCAATGAATTTGAGTGATGACTCGATTCGAATCTTGTTGAGGATAACAAAATGGGACAAAGCAAATTTGATGATCTCCTGTCAGAGGTAAATATTAACGTAACAGATTAAAGACCATCAGGTTTATGAGTTGGTTGTGATGAACTAAGCACCACAACAACATGATGAGGTTGAATTTGTCAATTCAAACTTAGGATTTTTTTTTGTTTGTTGCTCAGAAGTGACGAACTGGACATGACAACAAAAGTGAAAAGTCCCTACTAGACTGGGAATAATGAGATTTAGCTATCTGTCAATTTAGAGGTGATTGACTGAACAAGACAACAAAGCTTAAAAGGGTGAATTTTGTTTTAGGGATCCGTCTATTTAGAGGTTATTGGCCGAACATGATAGGACTAAGACACGCTAAAATCTGAATCCACTGCCAGAGGTAGTCGAATTAACTTAGTAGCTAGCCCATAAGGGATTGAAAGGTGGATTGGGTCTGAGTGCCTATTGCTTCAGAAGTGGTTGACTGGACATGACCAACTACGAGATACCAGGCTTGCAATCCGCTGTTCAGAGGTTTACTGTTAACATGACAGCAATAACTCCCGACCCTGACGGAGAAAAGGAGAACTAAGTTATGGACTCATTTGTTCAGAGATGATAAACTGGACTTGATAGTTTGAGTACCATAAAGGGGAGAGATATAGGCGTCCATTGCTTCAGTGGTAATATGGACATAACCGATTGGAAGTTGCTAGACTCAGAGGCATACCGTTCAGAGGTGGCGAACTGGACATAACGGTAAAGGAATAGTCCCTACAGGACTGGAAGATGAGACTTGATTATTTGTCAGTTCAGAGGTAATATGTGCTGGCCCAAAGGCCCATCGCTCTAGTTTTGATGATGATTAACTCATGTAATTATAGTACTAATGATCTTGTGTTTATTTAGTCTCAGATATTTGATCAAGATCTTAGTAGGTGTTTAGTTTCAACAAAGGATTCGAAGTCAAGTTTTGAAGCTAACACAAGAACTCACGCATCAAGATCACATCAAGTACTCAAGAGGAGTCTAACTCATTGGATTAAGATTTGGACCAAGTCAAGAAGGAGAAGAAGATTTTCAAGAGAAGATTTTCCAGAAGACTTGTATCGTATTTGTAAGTGTTAAGATTTTATTTTAGATAAAATGTAAAGGATAGATTAGCTATGGGTTGCTCAAGTTCATATACACACCACAAAAAATTTATAAGTGTTTTCACAAAATAGTTTTGAGTTAAGAAAAATATCGTTTTGGATTTATCAAAACTTATTTTAGAGCTTATTGTCAAAAACATAGATATTTCATCTCATATGTGTAGTGGATTATATCCATACATACTAAGCTACAAAAGTGTTTAAAATATCTTGTTTTTGTAATTTGAGAATTTTTGAAAAAATCATTTTTCAATTTGGATATTATTTTTGAAAAATATGGTTTTTGTTTAAAGCCAAAATTTCTATATCACAAAAATACTTTAAAATGTTTGTAATATGTATTGATTTTTAATCAAACATGTTTGTATATTAAAGTATATTAATGAACTTATTTTTGTGAAATTTATGAAAATTTATGGGATTTAATTGGCATTCAACTATCTACATTTTCAATCCCTATTCACCCAGCCAGACACACTGGCGCTCGACCGGACGGTCGACCGGACCAGTGGTCTGTCGACCATACTGGTCGACTGATAGCACGAGGGACGTGCACAGGCCTGCCATAGTAGGCCGTCGACCGACTGAAAGCACACAACTCTCAGGTGCTGGTCGGTGGACCGGGCAGTCGACCGACAGGCTTGGCCGGTCGACTGGTGGCACAACGGTCAGAAATCAGACCGTTGGCTAGTCGACCGGGTGGTCGACCAACAGCAAGATTTCATACTGAGCTGTCCCCAACGGCTAGTTTTTAGAACCTATCTATATGGGACAGTTTTGGGCTGTTTTCTACAAGATTTGAAAAGGATTTTTGAGCTAGTTTTTCCTACCTATCTTAGTGGTTTTCTTCATATGTTTTAGAGCCAATATTTTCATATCAAAAGGAGAGTTTACAAGAGTGCTTTACAAAAGAGATTTCTTGAGTTTTTCCTCCACTATTCTATCTTGGTTTCTCACACATACTTGAGCTATCCATTTGCTATATCAATCCTCTAGGGATCTTTGTTGTGAGAGTATTTTTAGGTGATCAAACTGTTGAGATCACCAAATTGTTCTTTCTTGTATTTGAGGAGGCAAACTTGCAGGTTCTTGTTGTTTTGAGTTCTTGTGGGAGTCAGTGTAGAGGTGCGGCCTCGGCAAGTTAGTGTGCTTGCATGTGTTGTTCTTACGGGAACAAAAGAGGGACCAGTGAGTCCAAGAGTTCTAGTGTGAACTCCTTGTAGGTGTTGCGACACCGAGTGATCCGGTAGGATCATTTTTAGTGAAAATCCTTTATAGTGTTGAAGGCGGGGAAGTAGAGTAAGGGTGCTCGAACCTCGAAACAAATCTCCCGTGTTTATGATTGCTCTCTCTATCTCTCACTTATGTTTACATATCTTGCATGCTTACATTTCTTATCTCTTTATATGCTTGATACATCTTGTGCTTAATTGTTATATACATGGGATTGTTAGCTCACACTTGTATTCAACTAAGAGAGCCATAGTGGTACCTCAACTCTTAATCTAAAGGAACCTTGAGGAGATAGTCCAGAGCCCTTCACCGAGAGTTCAGTTACACTCTTGTGTTATACCTGTTTAGCTTAATAGTTTTTAGTTTGCTTAAATAGTTTTTAATTCCGCATTATTCATCATTAGATTAACTAGTCACCTATGGACATAACCAATTGAGAAACCACCAAGCTCAGAATTTTTACCGTTCAGAGGTGACAAGCTAGACATAACGGTTAAAGAAATAATTCCACTGGGAAAAATAGGATTTGATCACAAATTCCGTAAGAAAAATTGGTATCTTCTTTGGATGTTATTTGGAAGAAATTATCAGAGGTATATTGTTAACATGACAACCAAGAAAGTCCACTGGGGACTGAAAAGGGAAAAAATAGATTTCGAGGGGAGTCTACCAGAAACTCGTTGGAGAGTTAGAAAATGACCCATAGGAGATTATATGTCAGAGGTAATCATTAACGTGATAAAAAAAAACTCCGTGGGGATTCATAGGGAAAGGATTATTTCCTAAAAAGTTGTCAGAGGTAATCATTAACATAACAATCAAATCTCTTGTTCGGGAATTAGAAGGAGATTTGTTAGAAGTGATCTTAACAGCTTCTCTGCTTGAGGATTTGTAAAGCAACCTATCATAGGTGTGATATTAACTTGTCAAGGATTCATTTACTTCTAGAGGTGTTTGAACATAACAGTAATTTAAGAATGGCAAGTGAGTTTAATTTGCTGGGGATATTAGACAAATCTGCCAGAATGTTGATTCGATCCACCAGGGAATATGTCAGAGTCTCACTACAGAGGTTTAATGCTAACATGATAAGTTTGAATTATCATTTATTTTACAGTAAAAATGAATATTATTTTATGTGGTCCTACCATTCCATGGTCAGGAATTGGTAAGTGATTTTGGAGAGGAATCAAATGGGATCAAGTCCCTTTAAGATTTTTAGTAAACCCTCAGCTATCAACGAGTTTGGTATGCCTTTACCATCTACCATTTGAGTTGGGCTAGCCATGCTATTCCCCTCAGCATGATGAGTTATCGAGGACTTTTGTTGGATTTAAAAACTAACATTTTCCTCTATCCTTAGCCGTCAGAGGTATTGGATCATTTTATTACTTTAGGTAACATAATGTTCCTCCTGGGTTTTCGTTCCGTAGATAAGCTGGGGATTAAAGAAGTGGATATGAATTTTGCGAGAACTTTGTCTAGAGATTAACTTTTCTCGTAGAGTACTCTTTGATCCTCATTCGATCACCACACTTTGATATGAATATGAAAAATGTGGAAAGGTTCTGCAAAGATGTGTTACGAACCCTTTTTATAGTTTGGCTTGATAAGCCATCAGATAAACTCATTCCATTATCTCATGAGAGTCGATCTATTATCACAGCTTGATATGAATATGGAAACAGTGGAAATCTTTTACAAAGATGCGTCACGAATCTTCTTTAATGAGTTTGGCTTGATAAGCTATAAGATAAACTCATTCAATCAGCTCATCTGACTATTAGGATGCCTTGTCATTGGGTCCAGCTTCGATCAATCGAATAAAAGAAGGAAGACATACCACCATTACATATGAACAAGTCAGGCTAGATGAGCCATCCTTCTAGATCGAGAGGAATGATTAGAAAGAAGAGTGCCCAAAACTGTTATTTAGGTATGCTCGACTTCAAAATATGACCTATTCTTTCAAGTTAAAGGTGGGTGCATGTCTATATACTAGAGAAGAGTGACAAGGCTAAAAACTTAACATTTTGCCTTTGTCTTTTCTTTGATGTTTACATCATGCATCATAATGTCACCTATGTTCGGTTTGCTCGGCGTCGATCGATCATGATGTGATCCATTGAATAAGGAAGCTTTTCTTTGGCGCCCTCCCAAACATCTTGGATCTTAAACCCTAATCCATCTCATTGATCAGGATGGAGCTTCGATCAGAGATATAATATTAACTTGATCATGAGAAAAGTGACAAGGCTAAAATCAAAGTTTCTAACTTTGTCATTGCTTTAATGTTAACATCATGCATCATGATGTAACCAACGTTCGATCGGCTCGACACTGATCGACGGTGAACTAGAGAAGAGTGATATGGCTAAAACTGAAGTTTCACACTTTGTTTCTTCTTCAATGTTTACATCATGCATCATGATGTAACCAACGATCGATTGGCTCGACACTAATCGACGATGAACTAAGAAGAGTGACATGGCTAAAACTGAAGTTTCACACTTTATATCTTCTTTAATGTGACCAGCGTTCGATCGGCTCAACATTGATCGACATTAATCTGATCCATTGAAGAAAGAAAGAAGCTTTTCTTTGGCTCTCTTCTGAACATCTTGGATCTGAAAATTTTGATTAGAGATGTAATGTTAACCTGATCATAGGACAACTCCTATCAAGGATAGTACTTCTTCAAGAATCTACCATTTATCGGCATCATGAGTGTATCACCGTCTAGGGTTATAAGGCGGTATGCTCCATTTGAGAAGACTATTTCTTTTATGAATGGTCCTTCTCATTTGAGATGAAATTTGCCTTTGCTTTTGTGTGTCATGACGATGGGTTATCAAACAGCTAAAACTAAATCTCCTTTTTGGAATATCCTTTACTTAACCTTATTACTAAAGGCTTTCGAGATTCGAGCTTGGTACAACTCAATGTGTTGTTGGGCTTGTAGTCGTTTCTCATCTAGGGCTTCGAGTTCTTGAAGATGCAGCCGATCATTGCCTTCCTTAGTCATCTTAGTTACTAAGGCAACCCGTAGTGACCGCATATGGATCTCTAGCGGTATGACTACCTCAACTCGTATACGAGAGAAAAAGGTGTATTACCTGTTGGGATTCAGATCGTGGTTCAATACGCCCAAAGACATTCACCGAGCTTCTCATTCCAATCTCGTTTGCTTGACAAAATAGATTTCTTGAGTAGCTTGATAATTGTCTTATTTAATGTTTCCCGCCAGACCATTAGTAGCAGGGTTATAAACGGTTAACGCGATATTTTAAATTCGGTACTTATTGCAGAACTGATAGAATACGTGACTTGCAAATTAGGGACCATTATCATGAATAATCTGCCTGGGGACACCAAACTGATGGATGACATGGTGTTTGATAAAGTTAACTACGTTGAAAGTTTAACTTCAATAAGTGGTATAGCCTCTGTCCACTTTGAGAAATGATCGGTTATTGCTAAGATAAATTGATGACCTTTTGTTATTGAGGGGTTGATAGGTGCTGCGATATCGATTCCCCATGCCTTGAATGTTCACAAAACAACAGTCGAGTTAAGTAGCTCCGGAGGTTGATGTATAAAGTCTACGTGGATTTGATAGGCTTTACACCACTGTGCATATTTAATGGCATCAACTATCATGGTCGGCCAATATAACCGAGTCTATGCAATCGATTCTTGAGCTTCGGACCTGGTTGATGAGTTCCGCATACACCATCGTGTGCCGCCTTAAGTACCTCTCGTGCTTCAGAATTGGATAAGCAACAGAGCAGGATACTGTCATATGAGCCGCGGTAGAGTGTCTTTACTATTGGATCATGGTAAAAGTGAAGAGACCTTCGTCGGATAGAAGCTGCTTCCCTAGGATCATCCGGTAGTATGTCATGCAGAGCATAGTCAATGAGGGAAAATCGGCAATCTCTAGGTTCGAACCCTATTGAGGTTACATGAACTTCATTAGTTTTCAACACATGTTTAGGACAGACAAGACGTCGAGTGGCCACTGTAAAATGATAAGTTGTATCAATAGGCAAGGCCAATATAGCCGCTAGTGCAGCCAAAGTGTCAGCCTTAGTATTTTGGAATGGGGACACATGACAGATGTAAAAGCCATCAAATAAATTAGCCATTTTGATGACTGCATGGTAATAAGGTACCAAATCTTCGTGTTGAACCTCGTATTCTCCTTTGACTTGATTAACAATCAGATCTGAATCACCATAAGCTTTGAGATAGTGTACCTCCATTTCATGAACGAGCTGAAGGCCGATGAGTAGAGCATTATATTCTGCAACATTGTTAGAACAAGGTTCCATCAATGAAAATGCCTGAGAAAGGACATGATCTTGTGGCGAGATAAATACCACCCCACACCAGCGATAATCCTGCCTTTGGAATCTATTCTTGATGCTCTATCAAAGAACATCTGCCACACTTCGTCATTTGAAACCATATTAGATTTGAAAATCTCATCTAGAATATCTTCATGAAGCTTTGAATTTTTTGACACCGGATGAGCAGCCAGAAAGTCGATAAGGGTCTGATCCTTAACTGTCTTTTAAGGGACAAAGAGCATATCGTATTGAGATAGGAGGATGGCCTATTTAGCCAACCTTAAATTTAGTGATCCTGGTTTTGTCATGAGAATACGTATGGGACTTGTATAGTTTAGCCAACCAAGTAATGTCGCGTCCTTTGAATGGCAAAGACAAGAGTTAAACATTCCTTCTCAATAGGATTATACCGGGACTCAGCTCCTATCAGGGTCCTGCTCAGATAGTAAATGACCTGTTCATGGCCATCATCATTCTTTTGAGCAAGGAGAGCACCTAGGGAATGGTCCATAGCTTTTACATAAAGTAAGAATGATTTTCATGATGTGGGAGCCATTAGAACTGGAGGTTTAGTGAGGTATCTTTCAATATCCTCGAAAGCCTTCGACAGGCTTTATCCCATACAAAAGAGACACCCTTTTTCATAAGCCAGGTGAATGGTTGACAACGGCCCGAGAGATTTTCAATGAATCTTTGGATATATGCCAATCTACCTTGCAGACCATAAGTTCTTTGAGATTCTTAGGTTGTTGAATACTCTGAATAGCTTTGACCTTGTCTGGGTCAAGATGGATTCCTTTTGATGTGACAATGAATCCCAAGAACTTGCCACTTGAAACACCCAATAAGGACTTTGTTGGGTTCATTTTCAACTGATGGGCTCGCATTATATCGAACATTATTTTTAGGTCACGAAGATGATCATTCTTATCACAACTTCTGACAGCAATGTCGCCGGCATAGCACTCTATCGATTTTCAGAGGTGATTACAAAAAATTTTATCATTACACGTTGAAGTTAAGTTAGGAAGAAAGTGGTAGATAGAGAAGGTGAAGAAAATGGAAGTGGATATGTACAAAGAAGTTGAAAAAGTGTGAAAGAGATTTGAAAGATTGTGGTGTTGGTAATTTACACTAAAAATAAAAGGAAAGAAAACTAAAACTTAAAAAAGTTACTTATCTCTTCGGCGCCTGCTTACCTTTGACCCGTATTGACGATGTACCTTTACTTGAAGGCGAGCAAAGTATGACAAATAGGATCTTGGCCATTCCCGTATTACACTATGAATTGAAGGAGCAAGCTACACATTCATAGAAATGGAAATTCATCACCATAAGCCATCAACGGCACTTGCATGGGTAAGACAACTTCGAGGCTATCGGTTTCATTTAGATCCACAAACACAAAAGAAGGAAGTAAATGAAAACAAGAGTAAAGAAGAAAAAGAAACTTCGATTCGATTCAAATAACAATGAAAGAAAAGATCACTTATACTGGTGTCACCTTCAGTACAAGATTGCTCTTATTCCTCCATGAAAGTATCCTCTCTCTCAGTTACATAAAAAAAATAAAAATTACATGAAAGAAAATAAAAAACCCAACTTACAAACTACAAATTAGCCTAAATTCCACTCTCTGCTCGGTCGTCCCCTTTGCCTTTGAGATTGCAGGTATTTATAGGAAAAATACAGAGGTTAGAGGAGTATGAAGATAGTGGAAGCTGGATATTTCTGAATTTAAATTCTCCCCTTATCTCAAAATTTGATTTGATGTAGATATTCAGTTCTGATCTGTAACTTATTAGCGTGTTGATTGCTGAATATAACTTATCAAATGACATAATTTGAAATAGTGATCAACTTAATAGTTGTAACCCTTTAAGTCTTCTTTCTGGATCATCTTGAATCATTAGATTTGAATTTTGGCAGCGAACGTTGTGATTCAAATATTAAAATGTATCCAGTCAGAATCTGAGTCAAATTTTCTTCATCTCATCCGTTGATCCTCTCTCTATCCATTTATCCCATTGGATTTGGACTCTGTATTTGACGTTATCCTCGATTGATTTATAGATTTAACACTTGATTCACCAAAAACTGAATTTAACCAATTGGATTTGGGATCATCCTCCTTTAACCAAATAGATCTAGTTAAATCTGAATTTAACTGATATTGATTTGATTTTATCCTCTTTCTCCCCATGATTATCTTCTGCAAAATAGACATTTAAGATAAGGAATTTAGCAGATTTATTATATGATAAATTGAAAATATAATAAAGAATAATGCAATAAATGTGTGCAATCACACCCCCACACCTATCTTTTCTCGTCCTCGAGCAAAACAATAAAACTAAATCAAAGATTATTAGATCACTTTCGCAGGTCACGCGATTGCACTGAGCATGTGCAACAAGCCGTAAAACCACTAGATTCGCCCTAGAAGACGAGTTTTGTCTCGTGAGGGTTTTCAGTGAATTACACCCACAAAATCCATAAAGAAAGGGAAACAAAGTGTTAGTATTTTCAAATACATTTTGAAAGAGAAGAATATTTGAAGTATTATTTTAAGAATTAAGTAATCTATAAATTATAGGAAAATCGAATTTTTCATTCCTAAACTTAGTCTTTATTCAAAAATTTGTTATCAATTAAAGTAAGGAGTCACATTGTACTTCTCATCTAGTGTATTACTTTAGCCTAAGTCATATGCACCTTCGTGACCGTGAAATTTTGATTAAGAGTTCTTTAACTCTAACTCTTATGCCTTATTTATTTATTTATTTATTTTTGGTGATAATATTCCTTATTTCTATTAGGCCTTCTAATCTGCCCATGTAACGTGCTTTAATCGGTGACTCCCAAAACAAATGTTCTTAGGCACTGGGTAAGAAGACACCCCAAGGACTTAAGGACTTGAGCAAACAATATAATAAAACTAAGGATTTTATTATATGAACTGCCTTTAGGCGTGAATACTTATACTTTATGAGGCACAAATACCCAGCTTAATCGGAGGATTTATATATATATTTCTTTTCTTTTTTTTAATAAGGCATAAAAATCTTTGTTTTTGAATCTTAAGTGTGTAAGTGTATAAAGCATGCATATTTCATCAAGGTAAAAATCAAGACTAAATTACTTTTTCAAATTTTCTTCATAATCTTAGAAATCAAACAAATAGTCTTATTTTGACCAAGTATAAGAAATCCTAATTTTGATTTTCCTATTTCTTAAAATTGACTTAATTTCTTACAAAAAAATATGTCAAAATATTGTTTCTATTTTCAAAAAGTTTTTAAAAATAAAAAAATGTTAAAAAAATTTATAATAAAAAAACCCTAAGTTATGTTAGAACCCTCCCCCACACCTATCTCATGCATTGTCCTTAATGTATGAATTAATGCATAGATGCATGAAAAAGAAGAAAGGAAAGAAAAATATTACCTTAAGGTGGTGGTTCTAGTGGTGGCCTGATTGGTCCATGAAATGCGGCCCAATCGAATTTGCGTGGAGTTTGAAGGAACCCACCATAAATCTCTCTAATATAACTAACTAAAATGATGTATGTACGAATGATTTTTACTAAGAATTTTACTCCATCTAATTTCTAAATTTCATAAATAATTTCGGAGTCAATTTTATCAACACCATTGTCCTAAAATGGAGTGTGAAAAGATGGAATGGTTGACTTGGACTTAGGAAGTACGGAAACTAATAATGACTCAGAAAAGTGACTTAAGTCAAGTAAAGGTTCAGGAGTCGAGATTGGTTCAGGAAGTGGGTCCAAATCAAAAAGTTAAAATTCAAATCCACATTCATTTTTCAATAACGGAATGTGACTTAACATTGGTAATTCAAGTTCAAGAAGACTGGTGTGGAATCAAAACTAACTCTAAAATATTACTCAAGTTGGGTAACAAAATAGGAGTCAATATTGATTCAGGAATTTGAACTGGATCACAAATTTGAGAATCTAGGTCACATTTCTCATTGAGTTCAATTTTATAAAAATGAGAACTTCCCAATTTGTCAATGAGACTTTCAAAAGTATGAAATTGGTTAAGTTTAATATGATGATCATAAAAGATTGGCGATTCAATTTCATGATGAATTGGCCAGGATCCAATGTTGACTCAGGAAAAAGATTGAAATCAGGTGAAGACACTGGAGTTATTATTGAATCAGGAAGTAGATTGAATAACCAAGTTGAGGTTCAGGATCATATTCATTCTCAAGTTCAATTCAGAAAAGGGATAACTTGCCAAAATATCAATGTCATTTTAAAATTTAGAGTTTGGGCAAGTTCAAATGGGTGTGCTGAAATGGAATCTTGTTTTCCAAAGCAACATGATTCTTCAGCTCTAACAAAATGGTTAGCGACATCAGGAATGGTCAAATGGTAAGAATGGAGAGTTTGGACCATTATATCTATGTCATGGTTACGAGCGATTTGAGCCTGAGTCATGACTTCAAGCAGCTTTTCATAGTCAATTGGTTCATCATTTTGTTGCGATTGGACTTAAAAAGATGATGTTTTGTTTTGAAATTTGTGGTGAAATTGTGAGTCCGTCAGATTTTGTGATTGTTGCTTGAACTCACGCATACTCATTTCCAAGATTGATGGTTTTCTATTTTGAACTGGTGGAACTGAATATGAATCTTGAAAATATTGTGGACAAGGTGGATAAGAAGGACAAGTTGGTTGAAAATTGGACTTGGGGGAGGTGAATCCCCATTGACTCTGTAAAGAGTTGAAATTATTTTAGAAATTATGGTCATAAGATTGGGGCCATGGGTTATATTTATTCGGATAAGACCAATCTGGCACACTAGATTGGTTAAAATTATGATATGCGGGGTTGGTAATATCTAAAAAAGAGGTCGGGGTGTAATATGGATTACCATTAAAATTAGAAAAATTATTGTTATAAGCCATATCACACAGGAATTGTCAACACAACAAACAAAAACAAACAATAAGCAAACAAATAAAAAAAAATCTAACCTAAGTTAGGGTAAACCTTGGACCTAGATGACTCCTAACTGGTTAGACTGTCCACGGGGGTATATTACTTAATCTGACCACAAGTTAATCGGCCAGGTAGGGGTAAGATTGGTGGAAGGTATCTGTACTTAAAGCAATAGGCCTAATTGTGCCAAACCAGCAGCCTTCGAGGTTTCGCCCCTCAATCCCCGACCTTAGACACCGATTTGGCAAGAGTCAAATTCAAATCAACTTCCCCCTTAGGTCAGTCTTCTATTTGAGTCCGAGATATCCCTAGGGTCAACGTCTACTCAGTTTTAGTTAGGCTTGGGTTAGTGAATGAGGAGATTATTTGTGGGCTAAGGGAGGGTAATGACTTACCCACCTTATATTGTTTATAAGACAAGCCCTTAAATCAATTTAGTGCAGTGTACAAGTATATAGAAAAAAAAGTAACACTCAAGCAATATTTCATACAATACTAAATGCTATGCACACATACCTTAACTCCAGCACTCTTCAACAGTAAATAGAAAATGTAATGAAATAGACACGTGCTTAAATGCAAAGTCTGAATCAATTTTAGCATTTACAATCGATCTTTTACTGCTGTTATTAGAAATGTATGTACAGTGAGTCAAATAAGGAAATAAATAGTTACAGATATTAAACTTTGTAATTCAGTTAACCTGTAGAAATACAGGTTAGTAGTTCACTCAGATTGTCACAGAAATGTAGCAAATCTGAGGACTTCTGGGCTCTGCTTTTTTGAGCAGAGTCCAGAGCCACTAATATATCCACTACAGTAAAAAATTCTTGTTGTTAAATCTGTATGCCAAGAACAAAGAAGAAGATTAATCAAAAGTGTAAACTTAAAAAGAGAATAACTTACCGTCCCTCCCCGTAATGGCACCAAAATTTGATTGTGTTAAAACCTACACACAAAAATACAAAATTTCAGAACTTTGAATAAAAAGTACAAGTACTCAATACTATCGCAATAGCAAATGGCTAAGCGGGTCGTGATCCATAAGGAGGGACTAGCGATGGAAGCTTTTTTAGCAAGTTCTTTTTTACGTTACAAAGAATGGTTAAAGATCTTCTTTTATTCTTTAAGAGAAAAGAGAAAAATATGTTAAAGTTAATTAGAAAGAAAGTGGTAGATAGAGAAGGTGAAGAAAATGTAGAATCACCTAGAGGGGGGTGAATAGGTGATGGCTAATCTAATGGTCACTTAATGTCAAATAATACGGAATTAAAAACTATTATAACCTAAACTAAACTCTTAAACTAAACACCACGTATAATACAAGAGTGTAGCCGAATTCCCCGTGAAGGGCTCTGGACTAACTCCTCTAGAATCTCCTAGATAAGGGTTGAGGTGCCGCGTTGACTCTCTTGGTTAAATACAAGTGTTAGCAAACAACCCAGCATGTATATCAATTAAGCACAATATGAATATCAAGCATGTAAGGATAAGCACAATAAAAACATGCAAGATATAAACAAAGAGACAAAGAGAGAGAGTGAGCAATCGCAAACACAGGGGATTTGTTTCGAGATTCGAGCACACTTGTTCTACATCCCCGCCTTCGACACACGAAGGATTTCTATTATAATCGATCCTACCGGATCACTCGGTGCCGCAACACCTACAACGAGTTCCCACTAGAACTCCTTGGACTCTCTCTAGTCCGTACACACCGCAAGCCCACAAGCTCGCCGAGGCCGCACCTCAAACAACAAGTTCGCACCCGAACTCGAAACACCGCGGACACACACGTCCGCCTCCTCAAAGTACAAAGAATAAGTTTTTGGTGATCACAACACTTTGATCACCTAAAGACTATCTCACTATAACACTCCTATAAGATGAATAATCAATGGGTTGCTCAAGTGTTTGTGTGAGAAAACTAGGAAAGAGATGGTGGAGGAAAACTCAAAAAGATCACTTTTAAACACTCTTGACAAATTCCCCTTTTGATTGGAAGTATTAGCTCTCAAATTAGCGGAGAAATCTGTTTTAAAGAAGTGGGAAAATGGCTCAAAGTCCACTAAAAATCTTAGAGAAAAACAATACCCAAACCCCCAAATTTATAGGGCTAGAAAAACTAGCCGTTGGGGTCTGTCAGAACTGCCGGTCGACCGGCTGGTCGACCGCCAACGGTCATTTTTCCGACCGTTGGAGCAACGGTCGACCGCTCGGTCGACCGAGCTACTGGAACAGAGAGCAGAGCTCTCTGCTGGTCGACCGGTCCGGTCGACCGGGGCTTTCCAGAGAGCAGAAGCTCTCTGGCGGTCGACCGGGTCAGTCGACCGGCCCTCCAATGCACAAAGGCGTGCCCGTCTGTGCACGTCGATCGACCGCCTAGTCGACCGACTTCAGACTTCGGTTGACCGGGTCGGTCGACCGGCTGAAGCCTGAAAACAGAAAACTGGGATTTAAAACTTGGTCTTTCGGCTCACATAAAATCCTATAAAATCACAGAAAATCTACAAAAATAGTTTTACCAATATACTTTGATAAACAAAACATGCTTGCACAAAATCAAGGCATGTTACAAATAATTTGGACTATTTTTGTAAGTTGGAAATATTGGCTCAAATGAAAAACAGTATTTTTCAAACTTGATTTTTCAAAACTTGTTTTTCCAAAGCTTCACCAAATACAAAAACAAGATATTTAAACTCATTTGAAGCATAGTGTGTATGGATATGATCCACTACACAAACATGGTGAAATATCTATGTTTTTGACATTAAGCACTAAACATGGTTTCTGTTAAAACATAAAACTTGAATACCAAAAACCGAAATGATATTTTCTAAAATAGAAAATCTTTTGTAAAAACAAAACTATCAAGAGTGTGTGTGCATATGTTACTTGAGCAATCCACCAACTACTCTATCCTTTACATTTTATCTAAAAAAAATCTTCTAAAAACAAACCTAGACACAAGTCTTCATCTTCTTGAAGTCTTCACTTGAAGTCTTCTCATCTTCTTGACTTGGTCCAAACACGATCCAATGGCTTTTGGATCAAACCGTGCTAGCTCCAAAACTTGACTTCAAATCCTTTCTTGAAGCTATGCACCTACTAAGATCTTGATCATAAATCTGTCACTAATTAAACACAAGATCATTAGTACCATAACGACATGAGTTGATCATCATCAAAACTAGAGTGATGGGCCTTCGGGCCAACAATCTCCCCTTTTTGATGATGACAAAACTCATGAAGTTATATATGCATGGATTAAAGTAAAGCTTCAAAGAAGCTCCCCCTTAACTCATGCATCACAAATAAGCAAATAAATATGCAATGTATGCTCATAAACATGTATGCAAATCTAGGAGATAAACATGCCAATCAAACATAAAACAAATCAAATTCTTTTTCTCCTATTTGCAAAACAAAACATATATGCATAAACATAAAAACTACTCCCCCTTAAGCAAGGAAAACAAATACTTCTCCCCCTTAAGAAAGAAAAACATGCATATATCTCAAATACTTCTCCCTTTTTGTCAATCATCAACAAATGGGTTAAAATAAAAACAAAATCAAATAAATTTTTCTCCTCCTTTTTGTCCGAAACAAGGAACCAATGAAGGGGTAAACATAAATCAATCAATAAGGATTATATGCGATATACATTCATGAAGAGGAAGACGCTAAGTTAGCTTTCCTACACATATGCATTACATGAAGAAGGGATGACAAGCTCCAATTTACATAACACATATTATGTAATGCATAAGAGGAGATATGAAGCTCCCCCTACACACGTGTACCACATAAAGAAGAGTTGTCAAGCTCCTCAATATACAATACACTCAACATGAATCTATATGTAGAAGAGATGTTAAGCTCTCCTTGCATATAGGCAATACAAATCAAAATTTTTGATTTTTCTTATAAAACAAAATTTTGAATTTTCTAAATAAAACAAATCTTGAGAATTTTTCTTAAAATTTTTATTTTCTTATCATAAACAACTTTGTGCTTTAAACATGTAAAACAATTTTAACTCAAGCACAAATAACTCATATATATGTATGAAAAATGAGTATACCAAATGAAATTGATACATACATATATAAGAAAACAAAATATGAGTATATACAAAAATAGAGTCAAATTGATACCAATTGAAACGATTCAATGATACCAATTGAAACAATAATAGGATCATGTGTATATCTCATAAACATTAAAGAATAAATAACTAGTTAAATTATTTTTTTAAAAAAACTAGTTAAAGATCCTTCAAAAACATGCAACCAAATCATATGTATTTCATGAATCATACCAAATACACAAGAGATGACACTCAAAATCGATTAAGCTCATAAAAGTGTTCATGAATCAAAGTCATGACAAAACAAAGGAAGTATGAGTGTACAAGAATCATATATATAGCATTTTCATGAAAATAGTCATTAAGGCTCAAAAACAAAATGTAAATTCAATTTTCATTAAAAAAACAAAACAAACTTCTAGGTATATGTATGATTTATCTAAATCTACTAATATACATACATATCCCAAACATAAAAGAGTCTATTAAAGTTATTTACATGAAGGCAAGAGACTCACGGGTATACATGTATATTTATTAGATTTGAATAAAAATTACATATACATGAAGTAAAACATGAAAATTGGCAAAACAATTATAAATGAAAGAATCATCAAAACTAGCCTATATATGTGCATATAGTGGGTACAAATGAGCATGAAGTGCAAACATATATGAATCAATTTGTTCTTACTATTTGTACATGTATAAGTACAAGTTTTGATAAAAACTACATTTAAACTAGTATTTACCACATGAAGTACAAAACAAATAAAACATGAACATGCTAAAAATATGATATATGAACAAGCATGTAAATAAAATAAGAGTTTAGAAATAGTTACCAACTAAGGAACTATGTTCCAAAACTCCAAAAAATGGTGGTTGTCCCACCAAACCTCCTGGATAGCGGTGCATCAATTATATATCCTTCAAGTCCATGCATCCACCACCAAGGCACCATCCCTCACGTTTTGTGAGAGCCCTTACCTATATCAAAAACACAAGGTGGGGACTTTGGTACCCATTTTTTCTTGGGTCCACGGGGGTTAGCATTTAATGGAACCCAAACATTTTATTAGCAAAATTTAAAGCATTTATCTTATCATAACAAAACTTTGCTAAGTGGCCTTTGCGGCCACAATGTGTACACTTGTACACCTTAGGATGCTTATGTGTGTGAGTGTGATTATGACGTGCAACATAAGTATATGCATGATGATGATGTGCATGAACATGTGGAGTTTGTTTCTTTAAAAACAAAGACTCCAATCTAGTGTGGTTAAAAGCACATGAGCTTAAAGTGGAGCTCAAACAATCCATTTTATTTTTCAAAATATTTATCTCATTTGTGGTGGCATGTAAAGCATGATAAGATATAAAACTATTTTTCTTGTTCTTTTTAGAAACAAATTCTTTTTCTTTTTCAAAAATTTTCCTTTTCAAAGAGTTGTTTTCTTGAAAAGCAACTTCCTTTTGTTTTTCCACCAAAACAATTTTATTTTTCAAACAAGTGTTTCCTTCACAAAGATCATTTAATTTGGACATTAAGGAAACATTCTCATTTTTCAAAGACTCATTTTCTTTTGAAATAATTTCAAAATTTTCTTGTAAAGAATTTTTTTCATTTAACATGCAATCAAAATTCTTTTTCAAATTTTTATTATCTTTTCTAAGCATGTCATATTTTTCTAATAGTTGTTAACAAAATGAAGCAAGTTCATCATATGACATGTCATTATCATCTACCTCGAATTCGGTAGTTACCTCAAGGGGGTTATCCCCTTGGACCATATAGCACTTGTTGGAGACGTCACTTCCAACATCTGAATCGCTCCCGGCATAATATAGATCCTTTTCGCCAAGGGAGGTGATGATGTTCCAAGCTACAAAAGTCGAATCAATGTTAGAAACCCTAGATAAATAATCATCATTTAGGGTTGACTTTAAAGCATGAATGGCCTTTGCATTAGCCTCAATATTCTTGCTATCATTAACATATGAATCTTTAATTGTAGCAAGATAAACATGAATGCCTAGGGCTTTGAGGTACAAGGACATCTTCACCTTCCATATATGGATGTTAAGAATGTCAAACATGGGTGGTGACATGAAGTCCATGGTGTGTGTGCAAAATAATGATTAGCCTAAAAGGAGGATCTTTAACTCTAGGTTGTAAGACCCAAATTCAGAGCACTTGCTCTGATACCAATTGTAAAATCACCTAGAGGGGGGTGAATAGGTGATGGCTAATCTAATGATCACTTAATATCAAATAATGTGGAATTAAAAACTATTATGACCTAAACTAAACTCTTAAACTAAACACCACGTATAACATAAGAGTGTAGCCGAATTCCCCGTAAAGGGCTCTGGACTAACTCCTCTAGATTCCCCTAGATAAGGGTTGAGGTGCCGCGTTGGCTCTCTTGGTTAAATAAAAGTATTAGCAAACAACCCAACCATGTATATCAGTTAACCACAATATGAATATCAAGCATGTAAGGATAAGCACAATAAAAACATACAAGATATAAACAAAGAGACAAAGAGAGAGAGAGAGAGAGAGAGAGAGAAATCGCAAACACAAGGGATTTGTTTCGAGATTCGAGCACACTTGCTCTACATCCCCGCCTTCGACACACGAATGATTTTCACTATAATCGATCCCACTGGATCACTCGGTGCCGCAACACCTACAACGAGTTCCCACTAGAACTCCTTGGACTCTCTCTAGTCCGTACACACCGTAAGCCCACAAGCTCGCCGAGGCCGCACCTCAAACAACAAGTTCGCACCCGAACTCGAAACACCGCGGACACACACGTCCACCTCCTCAAAGTACAAAGAACAAGTCTTTGGTGATCACAACACTTTGATCATCTAAAGACTATCTCACTACAACACTCCTATAAGATGAATAATCAATGGGTTGCTCAAGTGTTTGTGTGAGAAAACTAGGAAAGAGATGGTGGAGAAAAACTCAAAAAGATCACTTTTAAACACTCTTAATAAACTCCCCTTTTGATTGGAAGTATTAGCTCTCAAATTAGCGGAGAAAACTGTTTTAAAGAAGTGGGAAAAATGGCTCAAAGTCCACTAGAAATCTTAGAGAAAAACAAGGCCCAAACCCCTAAATTTATAGGGTTAGAAAAACTAGCCGTTGGGGTCTGTCAGAACTGCCGGTCGACCGGCCGGTCGACCGCCAACGGTCATTTTTCCGACCGTTGGAGCAACGGTCGACTGCTCAGTCGACCGAGCTACTGGAATAGAGAGCAGAGCTCTCTGCCGGTCGACCGGTCCGGTCGACCGGGGCTTTCCAGAGAGCAGAAGCTCTCTGGCGATCGACCGGGTCGGTCGACCGGCCCTCCAGTGCACAAAGGCGTGCACGTCTGTGCACGTCGGTCGACCGCCTAGTCGACTGATTTCAGACTTCGGTCGACCGGGTCGGTCGACCGGCTGAAGCCTGGAAACAGAAAACTGGGATTTAAAACTTGGTCTTTTTGGCTCACATAAAATCCCATAAAATCACAGAAAATCTACAAAAATAGTTTTACCAATATACTTTGATAAACAAAACATGCTTGCACAAAATCAAGGCATGTTACAAATAATTTGTACTATTTTTGTAAGTTGAAAATATTGGCTCAAATGAAAAATAGTATTTTTCAAACTTGATTTTTCAAAACTTGTTTTTTCAAAACTTAACCAAATACAAAAATAAGATATTTAAACTCATTTGAAGCATAGTGTGTATGGATATGATCCACTACACAAACATGGTGAAATATCTATGTTTTTGACATTAAGCACTAAACATGGTTTTGGTTAAAACATAAAACTTGAATACCAAAAACCGAAATGATATTTTCTAAAATAGAAAATCTTTTGTAAAAACAAAACTATTAAGAGTGTGTGTGTATATGATACTTGAGCAATCCACCAACTACTCTGTCCTTTACATTTTATCTAAAAAAAATCTTCTAAAAACAAACCTAGACACAAGTCTTCATCTTCTTGAAGTCTTCACTTAAAGTCTTCTCATCTCCTCTACTTGGTCCAAACACGATCCAATGGCTCTTGGATTAAACCGTGCTAGCTCCAAAACTTGACTTCAAATCCTTTGTTAAAGCTATGCACCTACTAAGATCTTGATCATAAATCTGTCACTAATTAAACACAAGATCATTAGTACTATAACTACGTGAGTTGATCATCATCAAAACTAGAGTGATGGGCCTTCGGGCCAACAGAAAATGGAAGTGGATATGTACAAAGAAGTTGAAAAAGAGTGAAAGAGATTTGGAAGATTATGGTGTTAGTAATTTACACTAAGAATAAAAGAAAAGAAAACTAAAACCTAAAAAAGTTACTTACCTCTTCAGTGCCTGCTTATCTTTGACCTGTATCGACGATATACCTTTGCTTGAAGGCGAGCGAAGTATGACAAATAGGATCTTTGCCATTCCCGTATTACATTATGAAATGAAGGGGCAAGCTACACTATCTTAGAAATGAATATCCATCACCATAAGTCATCAACGACACTTGCAAGGGCAAGGCAAATTTGAGGCTATCTGTTTCATTTAGATCCACAAATATAAAAGAGGGAAGTAAATGAAAATAAGAGTAAAGAAGAAAAAAAACTTCGATTCGATTCAAATAACAATGGAAGAAAAGATCATTTACACCGGTGTCACCTTCAGTATAAGATTGCTCTCATTCCTCCATGAAAGTATCATCTCCTCTCAGTTACATAAAGAAAATAAAAATTACATGAAAGAAAATAAAAAACCTAAGTTACAAATACAAATTAGCCTAAGTTCTACTCTCTGCTCGGTCGTCTCCTTTGCCTTTGAGATTGCAGGTATTTATAGGAGAAATGCAGATGTTAGAGGAGTATGAAGATAGAAGAAGCTAGATATTTCTGAATTTGAATCCTCCTCTTATCTTCAAACTTGATTTGATGTAGACATTCAGTTCTGATCTGCAGCTTGTTGACGTGTTGATTTCTAAATATAACTTATCAAATGATAGGATTTGAAATAGTGATCAACTTAAGAGTTGTAGCCCTTTAAGGCCTCTTTCTAGATCATCTTGAATCATTAGATTTGAATTTCGGTAGCAAAAGTTATGATTCAAATACTAAAATATATCTAGTCAGAATCTGAGTCAAATTTGCTTCATCTCATCTGTTTCTCTCTATCCACTTATCCCTTTTGATTTGGACTCTGTATTGACGTTATCCTCAATTGATCTTTAGATTTAACCATTTGATTCACCAAAAACTGAATTTAACTAATTGGATTTGGGATCATCCTCCTTTAACCAAATAGATCAAGTTAAATCTGAATTTAACTGATATTGATTTGATTTTATCCTCTTCCTCCCCATGATTATCTTCTATAAAATAGACATTTAAGACAAGAAATTTAACAGATTTATTATGATAAATGTGAAAATGTAATAAAGAATAATGTAATAAATGTGTGCAATCACTTTTTAAAAACGGGGACAATGTTAGAACCCCAATCTGAATGTTGCTCCTCCCGTATGAAATCACATGCGATGAGTTTATGGACTTCATCTTCAATAGCTTCCATAATATCAAGACGAAACCATCGTTGTTGTTGTTTCCCTGGCTTGACGTCAGACTTAATGTTAAAACGATGCATGGCTATTTGTGGATCAAGATCAGGCATATCTTCATAATTTCATGCAAAGATATCGATATATTCTCGTGTGAGTGCTATCAATTCTTCTCTTTCTGTGAGTGACAAACTTTCGCTTATAGAGATTGGTTTAGGGTGGTCTCGACTACCCAGATTAATCTGAATTACCCTATCCTCAGTAGGCGATTCACGTTGTTCTAATAGCTTTTCCCACTAGAGATCAAGTTGTTGAGCCCTGGTTCAGCGTCAAACGATTCGATAGCCTTTTCATGCTCTAATTGATCGATCGAAGTCATATTGATGGAGAGGTTCTTGAAAAGCATCACCATACTGACATCTAATTCCTACTCAATGAAGTGGCAGAGTGTGACGGGATTGATTCGTCGTCTTGGATTGAAGCGGAGTAGGAGGTGTAACATATACCAACCTCCTGTGTGTTTTATCATAGTAATTTAATAGCTTTCCTTTCGGCACAAAATTTTCTAGAAGATCGCGTCGTCCTTTTTTGAAGTTCAAACCTTTCCCACGCTGTAGATTGTATCCCATTTTTCGCATCATAAGGTGTGTTGATCGTGCATAATGAAAAATTGCAGGAATTCTGAGTTTGAACTTTAATATGTAACTACAGACATTCATAGTTGGGCCCTACCAATACTATTGGTGATTTACTCCTTTTGGATGGACGGATCACAAAGACCGACCATTCTCCACTCTCTATACGCGTACTTGTCATACTTAGCACGGACAAAGGTATGTGCAGAGAGCTGTTATCGACAAATTTAAATAGATCTACACTCTCAGGATAATCAAAAGTAATATTCTTATTAATTACCCATTCGTCATAATCCCCAATGGGATTATTACATTAATGATCATTAAGATATGCTACAATTGGTTTAAAAGCAAGAGTAGCTGGCGTGTCTTCTTCTGACTCCGAATCTACTTCATTCCATTATCGTCATCTTTGAGCTGTTGTTCTTTAGCCACTTTGTTAGCTTCTTGGTAGAAAAGAGCATCAATAAAGTAGTTTTTTACTCCTTTGAACTGCTATTTTTTGGCGAACCCCGTTCGTACTGTTGCATTATCTTCTACATGCTTGAAGCATTGGTGCAGAGTAGAGGGAACGATCCAATTAGCATAAATCCAAGGCCGCCCAAGCAATAAATTGTATGACGTGTTAGCGTCGATGATGTAACATGTCACTTCTGATTTTAAGTCTCCATTTCGATAGTGAAGCCGAATCTTTCCCAGTGGGTGACTACTTCCTGCATTAAAATCGTATATCTTAGTAGTCATTACGGATAGCTTGTGAAGCGGTATCCCAAGGAAGTAGAGGAGCCTTTTGGGAATGATGCTGAGTGCAAACCCTAGATGAACTTGTACCCTTTCGATGCACGTCGAGCCGATGTATCCAGTATAATACAAGGTTTGATCATGTTTATTGTGTTGGCCAGAGGCCTTCCACTCTAATTTTGATAATGATTAACTCATGTAGTTATAGTTTACTAATAATCTTGTGATATTTAGTTTCAGATATTTAACCGAGATTTTAGTAGGTGATTAGCTTCAGCAAAGGTGTTTTGGAGCTTTCATATGGTGATCAAGAGACCGAGCGTCAAGTTCATATCTAGCACTCGTTAGAGTCAAGCTCAGTGGATCACGTTTGGATCGAGTCGACTTAGAGACGGCGCTCTACAAGAAGACTTCGGTACATTATTTAGTTTATAGTTTATATCCATTGTTAAAGATTAGATAGTGTGATATGCTTAAGTTCACAACACACATATATTTCATGTTTTAGTTTTGGTTTTCAGTTTTTAGTTTAACCGATCTTGGCTTTCATGAATAGATAGAATCAAAACAAGTTTACATGGTTTAATGTATATTAGATTTGTTCTATATACATGTATGCTTCAACTATTTAAACAAGCTTATTTTGATAACCTATTCATGTATTTGAGTTTTGGTATCTTAACAAAACTTATTTTTGGATTTATTGTCAAAAACATTAATATATATCTTTATATGTATATTGGATTATATCCATATACGATATGCCTCAAAGTTGTTTCAATATCATGTTTTTGTATTTGGATGAATTTTGTACAAAACGATTTTTCAATTCAAAAATCCAAGTTTTGAAAAATACGGATTTTGGTTTTTGGCAAAATTTCTAAATTACAAAAATAGCTCAAAATGTTTGTAACATGGTTTGATTTTACTCAAACATGTTTGTATATCAAAGTATTATACTGAAACTATTTTTGTGGATTTTTAGAGATTTTATGAGATTTATTTGATAATTAAAAACCCAAGTTTTAAATCCTATAACCAGATCTGTCAGGCCCTGGCGGTCGACCGGACCAGTGGTCGGTCAACCGGACCGGTCGACCGACGTACACAAGGACGTGCACGCAGGCCAGCTTGTTTGGCCGGTCGACCGAGCGGTCGACCGACTGAAGTCAACCCACACTCAGGTTGGCCCGGTCGACCGGCCAGAGAGCCATTGCTTTCTGGTTCTGGGCACAGTCGACAGGGCTGTCGACCGGCAAGCTCAACGGTCGATTTTTTGACCATTGGCCTGTCGACCGGAAGGTCATTTTTGACCTTGTCAGCTGCCAACGGGCAGAATTTTTATGGAGGTTATAAATACCCCATTTGAAGTTATTTCTTAACAAGTTTTTAAGAGCTAAAATTCTGATCTTCTCTAACGTTTTAAGAGCAAGTTTTTCAAAAGAGTTTTGGGTTTAAAAGATCAATCTTCACTTGTTTTTTAAAGTGTTTGTTAATTCAAAGAAAATAGTCTTTTGGAATTTGTTTTTGGTCTAAAAATTCTATATCTATTTGGAGATTTTCTCAAGTGATTTTCTTTGTTCAAAACACTTTGTTTTCTTACACTTGAGCTTATCATTCTATCCTCTCTATAAGATCTTTGTTTTGTAGGAAAAGAATTGGTTTGTGGTCTTTTGATCACCAAGTTGTAAACCCTCCTAATTTGTGATATCCCTCTTGTGTAGAGGTTAATTTTGGAGTGATAGCTTTGTGCTCTATCCCTCTAGTGAGAGGTTGATTGGTTGTTTGGCTTTGTGCCTATCCCTTATTTGTGAGGTTGATATTGTGGTGGCTTTGTGCCTAGCCTCTAAGTGTAGAGATTGTGTTTGTAATTGAGAGAAGAGTTGTGTACTCCCGGTTATTGTATTGCCAAAATCCTCAGTAGAGGTTCCCTGTGTAAGAGTCCTATGTGGACAAGTTAGTGAAAATCTTTCTGTGTGAAGGCGGGAACGTAGAGCTGTGTGCTCGAACCTCAAAACATATCCGTGTGTTTGTGATTGATCCACTTTCTCTAGCTTTCTCTCTTTCACTTTGTGCATTACAATACATTGTCATATCATTTACATGCTTGTGTTGTTTATGTGTGCCTCATTTGTGTTTAACCACAAGAGCTTCATATAACACCTTACTTATTCAGAGGAATCAAGAGGAGTTAGTCCAGAGCCCTTCACCGAGAATTCAGCTACACTCGTTGGTTACATTAAGTGTGTTGCAATTTTAGTTTTAATTTCCGCATTATTGTTCATAGATTAGCCGTACACCTATTCACCCCCCCTCTAGGTATACTTATAATTGGTATCAGAGTCTATGCTCCTGATATTAGGTTTAACCACTTAGGAGTGTGATCTTAGTTTTGCTAATTTATCATTTGCATTTACATTTGCACACATATAGTTTGCACTCATGGATAGCCCTTCCATGTTTGATATCTTTAGACTTGATATATGGAAGGTTATGATGAGTTGACATTAAAAACCCTTGGTTACAAAGTTTACCTTGCCATTACCAAGGATTCCTACCTTAGTGATAGCAAGCATATAGAGGCCAATACACTAGCCCTAAAGGCACTTAGAGCATCCCTTGATAAAAAATATTTACATGTGCTTTCTCTCTATGATTTCGCTTTTGCAGTATGGAACATTTTGACATCTCCTGAGCTACCAACGCTTATCAATAATAAGAGAAAATCTAGTCGAGACGAGTCCGACGAACGTTGCTTCATAGTTCAAGGGAATGGCTCCCTTGAGGTATAATTGAAAACTCAACTAGATGCTAGTACTAATTCATATTACAATGAGTGTATGGATGCACAAGCCTTAAATGATGAACTTGCTAAAAATTGTGAAAATTTGATTTCAAAATACAAACTTTTGAAAAAGGATAGTCTTGATTTAAAAGAAGAAAATAAAAATTTATCTTCTAGACTTGAGATTGCTTTGTAAGAAAGGGATGAGATTTCAAGTGAACGTGACTCACTTAAATCCCAACTTGATCTTGCCCTAAATGAAAACAAGATTTTGAAAAATAAAAATAATTGTAATGATATTTTGAAAAAAATGAAAACTTGTCTTCTAAACTTGATTTTGTTTTAAAAGAGAATGAATCCTTGAAAAACAAAATTGTTTCTATTTCAAAGGAATTGGATTTGATGTCTAATAAAAATATTTCTTTGAAAAATGATTTAGACACACATGTTTGCCATGCTAGTGTAACTTCACCATCTAGCTTACCTATTGCATGCACTTCTTCCATGATTTAAAATGATTTATTTATACTTAAGAAGTGTGTTGATTGTTTGGGCTCCACTTTGAGCCAATGTGGTTTGAACCACTCACGTTTGAAATCTATGTTTCGAAAGAAACAAGTTCCTCCTATGCATGCACACAAACCCCGGCATACACATGCTCCTCACGTACACACTCATAACATAATGTATGATCATGAGTACACTTGTACACATTGTGGACGTAAGGGCCACCTTGCTAAATTTTGTTATGATCGTATGCATGATTCAAATTTAGCAACTAAATTTGTTTGTGTTAGGAAAGGAGCTAACCCCCATAGACCCAAAAGAGTATGGGTACCAAAGATCACCCCTATTATATTTGATGTAGGTGTGGGCTCTCACATGACGTGAGAGTAATGGTGCCTTGAGGTGGATGCGTTCCGAGCTAAAAGAGGACTATTGGGACGCATCACTTTCAAGGGAAGTTTGGTGGGAGGACCACATTGGTTTGGACATATGGAGATGTACCCTATCGGTTTTGGTAACGATCTCTTTCTCCCATTTATGTTTACATGCTTTTTCATATAATTGATTTTAGCATGCTTTGATGTTTCATGATTAGTATGTTAAATGCCATGTTTAGTAAATTCGTGATATGCATGATTAGTACTTGAGACACTCATGTTTATATGGACCCATATTTTGTGTTCTCACTTTAGTTTAACTATTGTGTATATCATAGATCTAATGCATTTTCATTTACATAATGATCATATGAGTTTTGTTTTGATTTCTATGCTTCATATTTTGATTACATGTCTAGATGTTAATTTTCATTAAAACTTGGATATATACTTGTACAACTAGTGAGCTACAAATAGAATATTATATGATTGTGCTTGAATGCTCCTTTGTACTTATTAGATGTACTAGTATAGCCTAGTTTTGATGATTCATGCATTTGACTTGTACTCTCTATTTTTTTGCATGTTTTCATATTTATGTTTAAAGTTCATGTATATGTCTTTTTTGTCCAAATGAAGAGTTATACATATACATCCTTGAGCCACTTGCTTTCATGCATACACTTTTGTGGACTTATTTATGTTTGGATATGTATGTATACTTTAGTTTGTACAAGACATACATATACCTTGAAGGATTCTAATTTTGATGATTTTCATATTTTTAAGGAATTTCATTTTGAGCTCGATTGCCTAGTTTCATGATAATGTGTTTCACATAACTCTTATACACTCAATTATTTAATGTTTTCTTATGATTTTGTTTTCATGAGTACAATTTGTGCTATATAGATTTTGAGTATTTGGTGATCATGTTATTTACATGTTTTTCATGAACTATATTTTTGTTTTATTCCTTACTTGAAGGATTTTATACTAGTTTACAAATTTTTCATATAACTAATTCGTATTCTTCATTATGGTAGAGCTTTTCGAATATATTACATTTTTAAACTTATTTTTGACAACCCTACCCATCCAAAGGCGGTTGGTTGGGCGACCATGCCTTGTATGCTTATTTTTGAAAATCCTTTTAAACATGTGCATGAAATGGGTGGTAGGAAATATGAGTTATACACTTGATGTTATTATGTTTTCAATTGGTATCATTGGATCTTTTCAATTGGTATCACTATTGACATTCTCTTTGTATACTCATATATATTTTTATATATATGTATGCTTACACTTCAAATAGTATCAATTTCGATTGGTATTCCATACATATATATGCTTTATTTGTGCTTACTATATCTCTATATCTTTGAACAGAAATTTTAGTTATGCTAAGCTTGATTTCTTAAATGACTATTATATTTCAATTGATTATGTTTCAATTGGTATCTTATACAAGCTTATGCATCATTTTGTTTAGAATTTCATAAAGGGGGAGAAAATTCATATTTCACTTTTCAGTTGGTTTTGTTTACCTTTTGTATTTTACTCCCACGCTTTATGTTGAAAAATGATAAAAAAATGATATTGATTATTTTTGTATCATATGCTCCTAATGAAAAATTACTTTCAATTGGTACTCATTTTTATAATTGATATCAAGATTGTCTATATGTTTACATCTTTCAATTAATATCAAAATTTTTGGTTGATTTCTTCAACATGTTTTATTTACTTTCAATTGGTATAATATAGACATGTTTATTTAAATTTATATTAAAAAAATTTGTGTTATGTACTTTCAATTGGTATGTTTTATTGATATCATGATGCACTAAATTGATATATTTTTTTTCAATTGGTATCATAATGTTTACTTTGATTGCACCACTTGTTGATATTTTTTTGTTTAAGACAAAAAGGGGGAGAACATTATTTTATTGTTTTCTTTAACCCTTTGTTGATGATTGACAAAAAGGGGGAGAAGTATTTGAGTTTATATGCATGTTTATTGTTTATTTGTAAGTTTATATCAAAGTTTATTTCATATTGGTATCAAGAGAAACATATTTTGCTATTTTATTTTATTGGTATCAAGAACTTTTGTTAAAATTTTTATTGTTGGTATCAAGAGCTTTTATTGATTATCTTTTAATTAGTATCAAGAGTTTTTATTGATTGATATCAAGAGCTTTTATTGCTTTTATTGATAAAGCTTTCAATTGAAATTTTTATTGGTATCAGGGTAATATTTTAAGTTTATATTTTCAATTGGTATTTAAGAACATTGTTTTAAAAAAAAAGGAAAAGTAATTTATTTTAAAATTTTGGTATCAAGAACATGTTCATTTCATTATTTTATGCATGTTGATGCATATTCATGTTTAGTATTCCTTGCATATCTTATAGTTAATTGTTATGCATGAGATAAGGGAGAGCTTCTTTGAAGCTTAACTTTAATCCATGCATATATAACTCCATGAGTTTTGTCATCATCAAAAAAGGGGAGATTGTTGGCCCAGAGGCCTTCCACTCTAGTTTTGATGATGATTAACTCATGTAGTTATAGTTTACTAATAATCTTGTGATATTTAGTTTCAGATATTTAACCAAGATACTAGTAGGTGATTAGCTTCAGTAAAGGTATTTTGGACCTTTCACATGGTGATTCAAGAGCCCGAGCGTCAAGTTCATATCTAGCACTTGTTGGAGTCAAGCTCGGTGGATCACGTTTGCATCGAGTCGACTTGGAGACGATGCTCTATAAGAAGACTTCGGTACATTATTTAGTTTATAGTTTAGATCCATTGTTAAAGATTAGATAGTGTGATATGCTCAAGTTCACAACACACACACGTTTCATATTTTGGTTTTGGTTTTCAGTTTTAAGTTTGACCAATCTTGGTTTTCATGAATAGATAGAATCAAACAAGTTTACATGGTTTAATGTATATTAGATTTTTTCTATATACATGTATGCTTCAGCTATTTAAACAAGCTTATTTTGATAACCTATTTATGTATTTGAGTTTTGGTACTTTAACAAAACTTATTTTCGGATTTATTGTCAAAAACATTGATATATATCTTTATATGTATATTGGATTATATCCATATACTATATGCCTCATAGGTGTTTCAATAACATATTTTTTTATTTGGATGAGTTTTGGACAAAACGATTTTTCAATTCAAAATAACTAAGTTTTGAAAAATACGGATTTTGGTTTTCGGCAAAATTTTTAAGTTACAAAAATAATTCAAAATGTTTGTAACATGGTTTTATTTTACTCAAACATATTTGTATATCAAAATATTATATTGAAACTATTTTTGTGGATTTTTAGAGATTTTATGGGATTTATTTGATAATTAAAAACCCAAGTTTTAAATCCTATAACCAGATCTGCCAGGCCCTGGCGGTCAACCGGGACGGTTGACCGGACCAGTGGTCGGTTGACCGGACCGATCGACCGACATGCACAAGGACGTGCACGCAGGCCAGCTTGTTTGGCCGGTCGACCGAGCGGTCGACCGACTGAAGTCAACCCACTCTCAGGTTGGCCCGGTCGACCGAGCGGTCGATCGGCCAGAGAGCCGTTGCTCTCTGGTTCTGGGCGCGGTCGACCGGGCGGTCGACCGGCAGGCTTAACGGTCGATTTTCTGACCATTGGCCGGTCAACCGGCCGATTGAACGGAAGGTCATTTTTGACCTTGTCAGCTGCCAACGGGCAGAATTTTTATGGGGGTTATAAATACCCTATTTGAAGTTGTTTCTTAACAAGTTTTTAAGAGCCAAAAATCTGATCTTCTCTAGTATTTTAAGAGCAAGTTTTTCAAAAGAGTTTTTGGGTTTAAAAGATCAATCTTCATTTGTTTTTTAAAGTTTTTATTAATTCAAAGAAAATAGTCTTTTGGGAATTTGTTTTTGGTCTAAAAATTCTATATCTATTTGGAGATTTTTTTCAAGTGATTTTCTTTATTCAAAATACTTTATTTTCTCACACTTGAGCTTATCATTCTATCCTCTCTATAGGATCTTTGTTTTGGGAAAAGAATTGATTTGTGGTCTTTTGATCACCAAGTTGTAAACCCTCCTAATTTGTGATATCCCTCTGTGTAGAGGTTGATTTTTGGAGTGGTGGCTTTATGCCCTATCCCTCTAGTGAGAGGTTGATTGGTTGTTTGGCTTTTGCCTATCCCTCATTTGTGAGATTGATATTGTATTGGCTTTGTGCCTAGCCTCTAAGTGTAGAGGTTGTGTTTGTAATTGAGAGAGGAGTTGTGTACTCCCAATTATTGTATTGCCCAAAATCCTCAGTGGAGGTTCTCTGTGTGGGAGTCCTGTATGGAAAGTTAGTGGAAATCCTTCTGTGTGAAGGCGGGGACGTAGAACTGTGTGCTCGAACCTCGAAACATATCCGTGTGTTTGCGATTGATTCACTTTCTCTAAGTCTCTCTCTTTTACTTTGTGCATTGCAATACATTGCCATATCATTTACATGCTTGTGTTGTTTGTGTGTGCCTCACTTGTGTTTAACCACGAGAGCTTCATATAGCACCTCAACTCTTATTTAGAGGAATCAAGAGGAGTTAGTCCAGAGCCCTTCACCGGGAATTCGACTACACTCGTTGGTTACATTAAGTGTGTTGTAATTTTAGTTTTAATTTCCGCATTATTGTTCATAGATTAGTTGTACACCTATTCACCCCCCCTCTAGGTATACTTACATATGTCTTTGAGGAGCATGTCCTCAGCGGTGAAAGTGATAGCAGGTATTTTTTACTGTACATGATGACATTTAGAACACAAGAGTTAACTGTCATCTTCAGGAGTCTCCGACATATGTGTTAGAAATGATTCTGAATCAGCCAGTGCGTCCCTGAGTGCCTCTCTTGTCTCTTTCGAGTGGCGAAGCAGCTCGTGTATGGTGATCCGAGCTTAAATATTGGCCAGCTGTGCCAATATATCAAAACGGAAAGGAACGTCAAGTCCCGGGCCTGAAGGTCTCTTCAAGACGCAGTCAAATCGGACTTTTTACTTTTCTTTTCCTGGTGTTGGGACTGAAGCCAGAATAGGTATTTTTGCTGACGTCATTGGCTGTTGTGTCTCATCAATAGTTTTTTTATACCGTCTTAAGTATGACTTTTCAGACTGAGTACCTATTGGTTAGGGTGCAGCATCCTGTGCTGTGAAAGAATACTTCTCATTTTCAGAATCACTAAGAGAAGCTATTGTTATGTTGTCATCATCTGACAAAATAGAGATAACATTACAAGATTTTTCCTTTAGCTTGGGTTTCTTTGAATCCCATTGTTCATCTTTGGTACACATGATTTTCCTGGTCTTCAACGTCAGGGGAAGGAGGCCTTGGCCTATTGTTACTTTGATAAAGGATTATTTATGTCCAATCGTACCTTATGGATTGGAGGAGATCCATCAGGGACTGTGACTTTCGGTCAGAGTGCCAAACTCAAGAGTCATCATGTTTGTGGAGACTTTCTTTTGTTCTGACTTTAAAGTCAAAGCTCTAGCGTCGACCAAAGCCTGAATTTTATCCTTGAGGATAGAGTATTTGCTGGTAGGACGATGAACAATCCTATGGAAGAGGCACTAATTGGGATCGTTTGTGCGTCCCACTTCGTTATGGCGTTGGGCCTCTGGCAGCTTCAACTTATTTTCCTTTTGGAGCAAATGGAATATTTAACCACCTGCTCACTTTGAAGAAGTATTGATTCAGAGGAAACTTGAACTCCTGATTGCTGGCACCAACCTTCTTGATTTTTGAAGGAGTTTTCCCTGAAAATTCCATGGACATGGTTTCTTTCCCTTTGCCTTAGGAGGAATGCGCCATCTCGTCGTGTCGTTTGTTGTTCATACCCCATTTCCCTTTAGGTATGAATTGCTCAAACTTTTTAGCTGAGTTCTCAGCTATTTTAGCTTACTCAATCAGTTCTTTTTAGGTATGGGATTTAATAGCTCCAATACAAATCTCTACTTTGTCTAAGAAGTTATGTTTACATGTCTGCAATAACATGGGCAATGGCATCCCTGCTGGACACATCAGAGATAGGTTGCTGAATCGTTCAATGTAATCACGGACCAATTCTCCTTTCTTTTGAACGGTGGAAAGAAGTTTGTCCATGGTTACCTTAGTGTCGTCCTCATAAAAGTGAGAGAGGAACTGAGTCTCTAAATCGATCCAAGAATTAATGGATCCAATGGAAGGCTTCTGAACTAGTCAAAGGCTACTCCTTTGAGAGTACCGATAAGTACTCTGGCCATAATAGCATCATTATCTATGACATTACCAGTCTGGGACCGGAAGTAATAGATATGCTGGTTTGGTAAGCTTTTATCTTCATACGTATGTAATGTAGGTGGCTTAATTTTTGTGGATATGGCACTGAACTCATTCAAGTGGGTAAGAACGAGTCATGCCTGCCTTCTTCAATTTATTCCTCTGAGTTAGGGATGCGATCTGAGCTTGGTGCCTTTATAAGGACTTCGGCATCGATGGAGGAGCTTTCTTTCGACTTCTCAGTCTTAGGTTGTTCATCATTATTATGATCCTCCTCTTTATGATTGCTATCGGTATCATTATTATTCCGGTTGGTGAGGAGTTAAACTAACATTTGTTGGATATTATCAAGGCTTCTTGTTGGACCTTGGAGGTCTGCTCTTGGGCCTCCATCTATCGACGAAGGGCGTCATTGTTGTTATCGGTCATATTAATTGAGACTCTGCCTGTTTGCACAGAGCTAACCATTGCTGAAGAGGCATATCTACTAGCTTCTCCCTTATCATCAGACCATTGGAAGAGACTTTTCAATGGTTCTGGTGACATCACCCGAGTTGAAGAGGAAGGTTGTTCATAATTATAGGGTATTGCTACCCTTGATCTTGTGCCTCAGAATGCATCTTCCTGTCCTACTAAGACTTGGCCCCAGCCGGGCTATAGTCTGAATCCGGAGAATTAAACGAAGGGGAATTAGTATCTCGTCACCCTCGTCTGCCCCTGAAAGGTTCACGTCCCCTCCCTATCATGTTGACAGATGTTGAGGGTAGATATGGAAAGTTTCGTGCTTTGTTGTTTTAGTGACGCTTGACAGGGGCACGAATCGATAGTCGGTCGAAAACTAACTGTCGAGCTGGAAGAGTGGCGGGAACTGGCCCTAGTCGGCAATGGACTGAATGGACCGTCACTAACTGGCATCCTACTTGTTCACAGCAGGAGAGAGAGGTATGGAGTAGTTTTAACTTCTGTTTGTTAGTTAAGAATTCTCGTAGATCAGTATCAACCAAGCTTACACGATCTTATTTGGAGACTTGAGGAGATCGCGTAATAGGCTGTTCAGGCTGGAGACCTCTAACCATGAGGCTTCTATTTTTAACTACAGGTGATTTGAAAATCACCTTACCAGTAGTATTAGCTTCGCTTGGCAAAGCTACACTTGTAATACTGCCCCCCAAGAGCGAGCTTAGCGTCGGAAAATTTTGGGAGCGAAATCATGGTGACTTCACTTTAGCATGAAGTGGTGCTTTGTTTTTTGCCTTGTGGCGAAGGTAATTAGCACTACAGAGTGCTTCAGCCTCACGGAAACATATTGCCGAGTAACAAATCCCAATGACGAACAAGTTTGGTGGAGATTTTGTCTCTGATTTTCATCTTTGGTACACCTCCTGTGATATAAGCACGTGCGAGGAACGATGGAGACTGATGAATAAAAAATATCATTTAGAAGAAGACGAAGACAGTTGGTTGTTGAAGATGTACAGATTGCGTGGACACTGGGTTAATGCATATCTCAAGGATATATTCTGTGCTGGAATGATAACCAGTCAGGGATCTGAGTGTATTAATTCTTTTTTTGATGGTTTCATAAATGCAAACACGAAACTAGTTAAATTTGTCCACCAATATGCTAAAACTGTCGCTGCCCGTCGTAGTTCTGAATCTCAACAAGACTTCTGGGGTTTGAATTCTGTGCTCAATTATTCATCGAGTCCATATGAGATTTAGGTTTTAAAGTTGTATACCCCAAAGATTTTTCAGTTGTTTTAAAAGGAATGGGCAGTTGTAATGACACTCTTTTCAGAAGAGTTGGAACACAATTGACCATGAACAAAAAATTTGGTTGGTGAATTTTCAGAATCAAAAGACACTAGGGAAAAGGTCAGTTATGATAATTCTGATGAACTTAATGTGTCTTGTAGTTGCGTATTATTAGAAGCAGAAGGTATCCTTTGTAGACATATTCTGTACATTTTGTGGCGCAATCATGTTACACATATACCAGAATCCTGGTATCTATATACTACAAAGATGGAGGTTGGATGCGCGTTACAAAAATGTTGTAATTGAAAATGGTATTAGGCCTTTTCCCAATCAAGGGACTTGAGGGACGGCTAGACTGTAGACATTGTGTTTCAAATTCAATGCAATTCTTGAAATGGTGGCCGATTTGGATACCCATCTTTCAAAGTTGGATGCTGTTTTGAAAAGATTTGCTGCAGAAACTAGTAATGAATACAAATCCAGGTCAGTCAATTATAAATCATCACAGTCAAAAATAAATATTGGTTCCAGTGGATCCGTCGTTGTTCTACGGGATGGTAAAGAATTGAATATACGCGATCCAATTGGTCATGTACCAACCAAGGGGAGGCCTAGAGGTGCATCCAGGCTTAAGTCTGATTTTGAAGATTCTCTATCACAGAAGGAAGTGAAGCATCGAAAGTGTGAAAACTGTCAACAGCTTAGCCAATTACTGGACTGGTTGTCCATTATTGGTATGAAATTAAACATGTTATATAATTTAATTTAAAGTTTGATGTTTCAAATTCTTACCTTTCCTTTTTAATTGCAGAGGAAGTAGTTTCATGTTGCGGCTAAAGTTTTCATTTTTATATCTTCAGTCATCAACTGCAACCATGGTCATATTCTTAAAGAAATAGTCATTTCATGTATTGCTGGGTCGCAGTATAATGACATTTTTTGTTCCTTTTCAAGTTCTTCACATCTACTATTCTTTTGTAAGCAGTTGTACTTTAAAATTTCACTGTGACAATATTAGCCTATATATTTTACTTTTTAGTTCATTGAACATAGACAGTGATCAGGTCCCAGATATAAGAAGTGTATTTTCATAACTGCGACTGGAGTCGCAGTTTATCATTTCACGGGAAAATTTTTGTTGCTTTTCAAGTGTAATTCGTCTCTTTTTATTATAATAATATTTAAATATAGTTGAAGTATTTCTTTAAATATCCATTGCGACAATTTTGCCATATATGTTGTGTTTTAGTTCACTGAACATAGACTATGACTATGGTCGCAGTTCATATTTAACTATTTGACATCAACTTTGTCGCTGTCTACAGTAGTTACAAAAAGAGTAGTGTATTTTCATAACTGCGACCAGAGTTCCAGTTTAAATTTCACTGGAAACTTGGATTGTTTAATTCTCAAGTTTGAATGAAATATTACATTAAGTTCTTTAATTATTTTACCAGTTTAATATGCTGAGATATGGTTATAATTAATTGTATATTGTAAAAATTGGACCGTTTCAATTTTACACTGTGACCTTGGTCATAGTTTAGATTTTAATCTTAAATTAGCCATTTATTTATCCCCGGTCGTTGATATTATTTTATTTGTGACTGCGACAATAGTCGCAGTGTATCCCATTTTATTTAATTTTAATATTTTCCTGGCTTAAAGATTGGATCACATTATTTACATGTAAGTTCGACATAGCCCATTAAAATTTCCCACCATAGTTCCATGTTCCAACAACCATAAGAATAAAATTAGTGAAAAAGTTCCACCAGTAAAACTAAAATTAAGTCAAAAATATTTATAATTAACACAATTAACATTACAAAAAGGTTTAAATATATATAAAAAATAAAATACATATTTAAAGGTACTAATCTAGTCGTCCCCATCATCACCATCATAATCAGATTCGTCATCCATATTATGACTGTTTTCGTCTTCCGTATCGCTTTCGTCCTCTACCTCCTCATTATGCCACTCTCCTCTTCGCTTTCTTCCTCTTCATAGCAGTAGTTTGGTTCATCAACGAACTCCCAGAATGAGTCGTCTTTATCAAGCTCATCCTCTGACCCGTAGCGAGGGAACGATTCGGAACTATACATCCAATCGTTATTAGTTGATTGGCTTCTTTTTGGTGAAGATGGTGGAGAAAACATTTTTGAATCTTTTTCTGAAAATTGAAAGAGACGAAATTCAGAAATGTAATTTAGCATGTTTGTTATCCTATAATGGACACCTTTTATATATAAATAATCAAGTAATTCCAAAAGGTTAATACCCTCAAACGACGTGAACATGACGTAAATTTATTTTCCGTCTTTTTTCAAAAATTGTATACTTTCCAAGTGACTGTTCAGTTTTCAAAAATAGGTAGAAAGTTAATATATTTTTACATACACTTACTTTTTACTTGGAATACGGCAAGACTATTATTATTTTAGTTTCTTATGGTAGAAAAAGATAGGGAGAATCATTTTTAATTTTTGTTAAATTAATTATTTTAATAAAATATAAAATATATATCGTTATGTGTATAAAAATTTTGGAGTTCGAATTGGGCAATGCGACTATGGTCGTAGTGCGATCTGAAATATGATTCATTAACTGCGACCGCAATCACTGTCTCAATTACATTAATAGAATGTTAAATAAATAGATATATTTTTTTATAGATGAATTTATGCATACTGCTACCATTGTCACATTATAAAACAGTCGATACAACTTCCCAGTTCATGACTGTGACTTTGATCGCAGTACAAATTCTGAAATCATTATTTGTTTCAAATATCACTGCGGCCTAAGTAACATGCACTCTGTAACAGCTATATAATGGTAATAAAGAAATCTCAGTGGCTTGTATATAAAATGAATAAAAATGTATACAAATTACATTAATAAAGCCAACAGACCTGCTTTACAAATAGGATACATTTATAATAAAAAATGATGTATACGAATGAATTAACAATATTATAATTAAAAATTAAGTCAACTTTCAATCTTCAAATACCATCCTTTTTATAAATTCTTTTTCTTCATCCCAACTTTTCTCTCTGTCTGCGAGTAACATGTATGCAAGCTCGCTTCTTAGTCTCTGTACAGTGGCTGCCGTCACAGTATCAATTGTTGATGGACTGCCATATGCTATACTTTCGATGTACTTGCATACATATACAACAACGCAATCAACACTGAAAATTGTACAGGAAAATCATTAAATGAGATTAGATTTTTGTACTCAAAATAAGCAAAACATATGTAGGGTAAATTTCACAAGAAAAACATGCATGTTTACTTGTTGGAGACATCTTACGTATTATATATATATTTTTTCATCCTTTTATCGAAATCAATTTCAAAAATTGTAATAACCTTTCTTTCTACAATGTCAATAGAAAAAAATATCAATACTAATCAAATTAAATGCAAATATTCAGTAATTGCAAGATTAAAATCAACTCACCATTGTTCTTGCATCTGTTTGATAAAGCTTTAATGTATTATTTGATTTTTTCGCTGGGACCAAAGAGTTGTAAAAAATCCACTCTTGTGTTTGGCAATCAAATACCAATAAGGTCTAGTGAAATCTAGCTTTCTTGGCACCGTGTTTGTGATTGATCAGGAAGAACATGTACTGCACATCACTTGTTCAATTTTTCAATAACTATTTGATGAAATGATCTTCAAGATCTCTATTTTTAGATGCAACACTGTGCCGTAAAAAAACAAAATAAATTCAAACATTTTATATTTAATAATTAAATGCAATCAAAATATTAAAAATAACATGAAAATTAGATATGTTACCAAGATCGCAAGTCTCTAAGCCTGGGTCTCAGTAAATATTTAACTACGGTTATTTTATTATAATCTGGTAGCAGTTTGATTGATTCTGCCAAAAAAACAGACTGCAATCAAGGTTGCTGTTTTGTTATTGTTAATTGCCTGCGACCTTGATCTCATTCGCCAGTATTCAGATTAAAATTTTTAGGATTACTTAGTAAATGCGACTGCGACCAAGGTCGCAAGTCTCATTATATTAATCTTCATGTCTAATAACCTTGACTGCGATCAAGGTTGCTGTGTTGTTATTTGCTTATGAATATGTTTGCTGCGAATGCGACCAAGGTCACAACTGGAAATATTCAGCTTTTTTTTAAGATTATTTAGCAACTAACCGACTGCGACCAAAGTCGCAGACAAACCATTATGCCTTATCAACAGTAAAAGCGACTAAAAGAATTTTTAACCATTAAAATTTGAAAGTACTACATTAATTAGAAATTTGATATTTTAATTAACTATAAAGGAGAAAATAGAGGTTTACCCAAGCTTCGCTTGGAAAGAATATACTTATAATCCTCCTATCTTTTCTAGATGCTTCATGTAGAAATGAATTATATTAGCATCTAAATCTCTACTGAACATTAAGTCCTCAATGTCATTTTTTGCAATTATTTTTCTGTTATCAGAATCCTAATATGCAATAGAACTGCAAGAAAAATAAAAATAAGTTAATAATTAAATTGTTTTAATATAAATATCTTATATTTTTGATGTATTTTTAAATAAAATTAATTAATTTACTCAAAGGAGGCTTTGTCCAAGAAATTTTGATGAGAGCTTGTTGACGTGATTGCAGAATTCTGTATGCAGTGGTTTCAGTCAATTCCCTGATTTTTTGCTGAGTGTCTGATATCAGTTTGTTGCTGAAATCAGTAGCAGAAGTCTGAGTGCAGGCTGTGGACGAGGATCTTCATTAATTTTCTTTTTTTGTCTTGGATAAACGAAGTCAGAGTCATCGCGATCTCTTTCAGCGCGCTTGCGTTCTTTGACTTCAAATTTAGAACGCTTGAAATCCTCCTCTTCCTTTTCTTCTAGTTTTCTGCTGCTTCTCCATCTGCTCTATCACTCTTTTTGCTTCTTCTCCTCTTCCTTCTTCCTCCTCCTCACCTCTTCTTTCATCCTCTCCTTCTCCTTCTCTTCCTGCTCTTTCTTCCTCTTCTCCTCTAAAATTTTACGATTTTTCTCCTCCGCTGCCTTTAACTGCCTATTCTCCTCCTCCTCCTTCCTCCTCTTCTCCCTTTCCTCCTCTCCTCTTCTTTCAGCCTCTCCTTCTCCTTCTCTTCCTACTCTTTCTTCCTCTTCTTCTCTAGAATTTTACGATTTTTTTCCTACTCCTCTTTCAACTGTCTCTGCTTCTCCTCCTCTTCCTTACTCCTCTTCTCCTTCTCCTGCTCCTCTTCTCCTCCTCCTCCGCAGCAGTGGCTGCTCTCAGTAACTCTTATTCTTCTTCTTTCACTTTTAATTTTCTTTGTTGCTTTTTAAATTTTCTCTTCTCTCTTCTCTCTCTTCTTTTTCTCTTTAATTTAGCCTTGAGAGTTTTCTATGTCTCCATTTTTTCAATTTTCCTTTCTAACTTATAAACGTATGCTCTCAAGTACTGATTTTCATTCCTCAAAGATTCTATTTCTTCAGTTTGTTTACCTCGTGGTGCTGGCAAATAACCTGCAATAGTTGGTTCTTATTCACGCGTTGGTTCCTCATCTATTTCGATAGGCTCTGGTTCCGCTTTTGATGGGATGTTAGCTTCAATATTTATATCTTCTTCTTCATCTTCTTCTTCAATAGGAAGGCCAATCATATTTTTTTCATCATTGGCCATTTGACAAAAAATCTGAAAAAAAACTGAGATCTTAGATAAATCTTATAGTTATATTGCAGATGAATGAAACTTTTACTAGAATAACTATCAAGTAGCGATCTTAGTCGCAGTCATAAACATTAAATCAGACAAGTAAATCCGTACTGTGACCATAGTCGCAGTACAAATTAATCAAATAAATATAAATGCGACCATGGTCGCAGTTTATTTATAACGAGTTATCAAGGAACTACGACCATATCGCACACCTTTGTACTCTAGTCAAATGAACGCGTAATGGTCGCACTTGTATAAAATTATAATCAATAGTATATGGTCGCTAAATAATTAAAATTGAGAGAAATGTAAATCAGCTGACACAGGAGGCAACTCCCTCCTATGTCGCACTCAAAAATCAATTTCCCGAGTGAGTTTTCAAGATCCGACCACACAATATCATCTTCATACTTTAAGATATACACATATAAAAAATCAAGTAATTTGAAGTTTGTTTACTCTATTTTCTTTAGGTTCAAACATTAACAGTTTTTTAACAATAGAACAAAATGGAACGATTAGATCAATAAGTAAACGAACTTCAAATCACTTGATTTTTTATATGTGTATATCTTAGAATACGAAGATGATAATGTGCGGTCGGATCTTGAAAATTCACTCAGAAAATACGATTTTTGAGTGCGACATAGGAGGGAGTTACCTCCTGTGTCAGCTGATTTACATTTCTCTCATTAAAATTTACCATATCTATGTCACCATCATTTAGATCAATTTTAGCCAGAGCTCTGCTAATGTTTTGGAGGTCCCATCTTACTGCCCGTGGGGTTTGTCCTCCAAACCAGACATCGACTCAAAAATAGCAGCCCTTTCACAGAACCAATACAGCAAAATGTATTATTACATTAGTTTACATAAACTATAACAATATATAAGTAAATTTCAACATTGTTTGCCAAGTATGATATTCATACTTACAATAATTTGTACGGAGCGTCCTTGTAGCTCACATGTAGTGTGCCTGAAGATGTCCATTGACTCAATCAGGAATTTGTTGGCCCAAAGGCTTTCCACTCTAGTTTTGATGATGATTAACTCATGCAGTTATGTGTACTAATAATCTTGTGATTTTAGTTTCAGATCATTAATCAAGTTATTAGTTGGTGATTAGCTTCAACAAGATGATTTGGAAGCTTTCACATGTTGATTCAAGAGCCCGAGCGGCAAAGATTACATATAGCACTTGCTCGGTGGATCAAGGAGTTTTGGATCGAGTCGGCTTGGAGACAAGAAGACATCGGTACCATAGTTTAGTTTTGTGTTTAGATCCAAATTGTAAAGATTAGAATAGTATGATATGCTCAAGTTCACAACACACACGTTTCATGTTTTGAATATTGGTTTTCAATTTTTTCGTTTTTGGTTTAACCGATCTTGGTTTCATGAATAGATAGTTCAAAATAAGTTTACATGGTTTAATGTATATTAGATTTGTTCTATATACATGCATGCTTAACTTCCTAGACAAACTTAGTTTTGACTTACTTATTCATGTGTTTTATGTTTGGTATTTTTAACAAAACATATTTTGGAATTAAAGTCAAAAACATGGATATATATATATGTTTCATGTATATAGGATTATATCCATATACATCATGCCTAAATGTTGTTTAATATCATGTTTTTGTATTTGGACGAGTTTTGGACAAAATGTATTTTCTATTCAAAAATCCAAGTTTTAGAAAATACAAGTTTTGGATTTTCGCAAATTTTCTATAACACAAAAATAGTTCAAAATGTTTGAGATTTGTGTTAAACTTTTTAACACAAGTTTGTATTTCAATATAAAATGAGAAAACTATTTTTGTGAAATTTTAGAGATTTTATGGGAATTTATAAGTCTTTAAAAACCAAGTTTTTCTCAGAACTTCAGCTGCCAGGCTAGGCCGGTCGACCGTAGCGGTCGACCGACGTGCACGGATACGTGCACGCTGGCTACCCCTTTAGCCGGTCGACCGCACGGTCGACCGACTGAGAGCAGGTTGCTCTCTATTTGTTTCAGTCGACCGGACGGTCGACCGCCCAGAGAGCCGTTGCTCTCTGGTTCTGGGGACGGTCGACCGCACGGTCGACCGGTAGCTGCCAACGGTCAAAATTGACCGTTGGACGGTCGACCGGGCGGTCGACCGACAGTTCATTTTTGGCAGTTTCTGCTGCTAACGGCTATATTTTTCTAATGGGCTATAAATACCCCATTAGTGGCCAGTTTTCTCTAAGATTTTTTGTGCGAATTTTTCCTGACTCTCTAGTGTTTTCACAGCAATCAAAAGAAGTTTTTGGGCTTTAAATTGAACAATCTATTTGGTGTTTTTGCTAGGGTTTGGAAAATCAAGAAAGGGTTTTTGGGAAAAGATTTTGATTCAACTTCTTCATCTTGGTTTCTAGTTTTTCCAAAGATTTTCTTTGAGTTTTTGATTTCTATTCCTTTGGTTTTCTCCACACTTGAGCTACATCTACTTTCTTATTCTATAGGATCTTTGTGTGGGAGAAAGAGATTGTTTGTGGTTGTTGTTTTGACCACCAAGTTGTAAACCCATTATTTGCTTTGTGCCTTGCCCTCATTGTGTTGAGGAGGTTGTGCATTTGGGTTGTATCCCTCAAGTTGTAAGGTGATCCTTGTGTTTCTTGGTGCTAATCCCTCAAGTTGTGAGGTGATTGTTTGTTGGATTGGAGTTGTGCCTCTAGGAGGAGGTTGTGTTTGTAAGGAGAGGAGTTGGGTACTCCTTGTAATTGTGATTGCTCCAAATCCTCGGTGGAGGTTCCCTTTGTGGGAGTCCTTTGTGGACAAGCTAGTGGACTTGAAATCTTTCCGTGTGAAGGCGGGGATGTAGAGCTGGGTGCTCGAACCTCGAAACATATCTTGTTGTTTGCGCTTGATCCCTTGGCTCTTACTCTCTCCCTCTTTACTTTGTGCCTTGCATCAATTCATATTGTTCATTCATAATTGCTTGGCTTGTTTGAGTGTACATCTCTTGTTAATTGCAATTAGTTTTTAAATTTCGCATTAAGTTCATTAGATTAGCATAATCACCTATTCACCCCCCTCTAGGTGATTTACAATTGGTATCAGAGCCTACGCTCCTGATATTTAGGTTTAACCATTTAGGAGTGTGATCTTGGTTTGCTAGTCTTCATTTGTATTTTCATTTGCACACATTTAGTTTGCACTCATGGATAGCCCTCCTATGTTTGACTTTTTTAGACTTGATGTTTGGAAGGCCAATATGAGTAGTCATTTGAAAACCCTAGGACATCTAGTTTATCAAGCCACTACTCAAGAATCCTACCCAAATCATAGCAAGCATAAAAAGGCAAATGCATTAGCACTTAAAACACTTAGAGCATCTCTAAATGAAGATCTTTTACCGGTGTTTGATCATTATGATTCGGCTTTTGCAGTTTGGAGCATATTGACTTCTCCCGAGCTACCAAGGATTATCAATAAGTTGAGAAGATCTAGGAAAGACATGTCCGACGAGCATTGCCTCATGGTCCAAGGGAAAGACTCCCTTGAGGTACAATCGGATTCTCAACTAGATGATTGCTCTAGTTCCTATTGCGATGGTTGTTTAGAAGCTCAAGCCTTAAATATGGAACTTGCCACAAAGCTTGAAAATTTTATGGGAAAACATAATCTTTTGAAAAAGAATAATCTTGAACTAAAAGAAGAAATGAAGGATTTGTGCTCAACTTTTAAATTGGTTTTGCAAGAGAAGGAAGAGATTACTAGTGAACGTGACTCACTAAGATCTCAACTAGACCTTATCCTAAAAGAGATTGATGTTTTGAAAAGCAAAAATGATTGTGATGATGTTGTGAAAAACAATGAGGTTTTATCTTCAAAATTGGATTTTGTTTTAAAAGATAACCTTGTTTTGAAAAATGAAATTGATTTTATTACAAAAGAATTGGATTTAGTTTTAAAAAAAATAAATCCTTGCAAATTGATATTGATTCTCATGTGTGCCATGCTAGTATAGCTTCTTGTTCTTCTAGCACACCTATTGCTTGCTCCACTTTATCTTCTAGTATTGAAAATGACATAAATGTTTTGAAGAAAAGTGTAGATTGTTTGGGCTCCACTTTGAGCCAATGTACTTTAAATCATACACGCTTGGAAACCTTGGTTCGCAAGAAACAAGTTCCATCTTTACATGTACACCCATCACGGCATACACATGCTCATCACGGACACAACCATAACATGTATGCTCATGTGTACACTTGTACACATTGTGATCGTAAGGGCCACCTTACTAGATTTTGCTATGATCGTTTACATATTGAAAATTTAGCAAATAATCTTGTTTGGGTTAGGAGAGATACTAACCCCTATGGACCCAAAGAAAATGGGTACCAGAGACCACCTCTAAAATTTTTGATGTAGGTGTGGGCTCTCGCATCACGTGAGAGTAGCGGTGCCTTGAAGTGGATGCGTTCTATGCTTAAAGAAAACAATTTGGATGCATCACTTTCAAGGGGAGTCTGGTGGAGAAGACCACCATTGGTTTGGAGAACTAGAGAGGTGCCTTTATCGGTTTTGGTATCGATCTCTAACTCCCGTTTATATTTACATGCTTTCATATTATTGTTTATAGCATGTTTTGATGTTTGTTGTTCATTATGCTTATGCCATGTTGATTAGTTTAGTGTTATACATGTTTAGTTACTTGAGACACCCATATTTTATATGGATCTATATTTAGTGTTCTCACCTTATTTAAACTAATATGTATGCCCTAAATCTAATGCACATGCATCTTCATAATGATCATATGGATGTTTTATGATTTTTGTTTTGATGATTCATGTTTAGTACGTTGAATGCCTTGATTATTAGATTTTTGAAATGCATGTATAGCCTTTTGAGATCACCCATGTTCAGATAGACCCATTTGTTGTGTTCTCACCATTTGTTTAGCTATTATGCACATCATAGCTCTAATAGTATGTGGATTTACATAATGATTGTTTTATGTTTGCAATGATGATTTATGTCCCGTTTTATGCTACATGATTTGATTACTTGTTTAAATGTTAGTTTTCATTAAGACTAGGTATATACTTGTACATAGAATGGGCCACAAATAAATCTTTATATATGTTTGTATTTGATGCTTGTTTGTACCCATTTGTTGTTCTAGTATAGTCTAGTTTTGATGATTCATGCATTCTAACTTGTATTCCCTATTTTAGAGATGTTTTTATGATCATGTGTTTTCACTTCATGTATATGTTTATTTTGCCAAACCTTAAGATATACATGTATACCCCTTGAGTCATTTGCTTTTCATGCAAATCTTTATTATGGACTCAATTGTATTTAGGGATATGTATGTATACTTCTTGTTTTGTCAAAACATACATATGCCTTGATGTATAGATTGTTCTAATGAAAATTTTGGTGAATCACGTTTTCGTGTCTTTTTAAGGAATATTGAGCTTAATTGAATATTTTCATGATCATGTTCCTCACATTGTTTTTGTACACTCACCTTCTTGTTTGCTCATGGTTTGTTTTCATGAGTTATAATTATGCTTAATTGAATTAGAGTGTTGATTATCATGTGGATTTCATGAAATATAATTTGTTTTTATTCCTTGCTTGAAGGATTTCGTACTAGTTAACAAATTTTCCATTTAACTAGTTGCGATATTCTTCATTTTGATAGAGTTTTTCAAACAAAGCTTATTTTCAAATCTATTTTTGAAAACCCCTACCATCAAAGGGTGGTTGGATGGGAGGTTGGATGGGAGATCATGCTCATGTATACCTTATAGTGAAAATCATTTTAATTTGAACATGAATAGGTGGTAGTTATATGAGATATACACTTAATCATTATTGTTGTTTCAATTGGTATCATTGAATTCTTTCAATTGGTATCAATTTTGACCTTTCTTGTATACTCATATATGTTTGTATGTATGTATGCTTTCAATTCCAAGAATATCAATTTCAATTGGTATATATTTTTCATACATATATATATGTTTGTGTTTATGATAAGCTTGAGCTTCAATTTTGTTTCAATTGATTTAATTTTCAATTGGTAACTTATTTCAAGCTTACGCATTGTTTTTGTTGGTATTTCATAAAGGGGGAGAAAATTCGATTTTCATATTTACAATTGGTATTTGTATTTCCACTCCCTTGCTTTATGATAGAAAATAAAAATTTTAAATTGATATCATATACTTAAAAAAAAATAATACTCTCTTTTGATATCAAGATGTTTATTTGAATGTTCTTAAAAATGGTATCTCAAAATTTTGTTTAAAGAAAATTCAAAAGTTTTGATTTATATTGCCTATATGCAAGGAGAGCTTAACATCTCTTCTACATATAGATTCTGAAGGTTCACCTAGAGGGGGGGTGAATAGGTGAAGGCTAATCTAATGGTCACTTAATGCCAAATGATGCAAATAATGCGGAAGCTAAAAACAATTATGACCTAATTAAAACTTTTACACTAAACACTATGTATAACACAAGAGTGTTGCCGAATTCCCCGTGAAGGGCTCTGGACAAACTCCTCTAGATTCCCCTTGAATGAGTTGAGGTGCCGCGTTGGCTCTCTTGGTTGAATACAAGTGTTAGCAAACAATCCCACGCATGTATATCAATGAGCACAAATGAATATATCAAGCATATAAAGATAGACAATAAAGCATGCAAGATATAAAAGAGACAAAGAGAGAGAGAGAGTGAGCAATCGCAAACACAAGGGTATGTTTCGAGGTTCGAGCACACTTGCTCTACATCCCCGCCTTCGACACACGAAGGATTTCCACTATGCAAATCCTAATGGATCTCTCCTCGGTGCCGCAACACCTACAAGCCCTCGGACTCCCTAGTCCCGTACACACGCAAGCCCACTAGCTTGCCGAGGCCGCACCTCAAACACGGAGTTCGCACCCGAACTCGAAACAACGCGGACACACACGTCCGCCTCCTCAAAGTACAAGAAATGATCTCTTGGTGATCTAAACACTTTGATCACCAATAAAAGCTCTCACTACAACACTCCTATAAGATGATTAGCAATGGATAGCTCAAGTGTTTGTGTGAGAAAAACTAGGATGAGAATGGTGGAGGAAAACTCAAAGAATTCACTTTTATACTCTTGATAAAACTTCCCTTTAGATAGGAAATATTTACTCTCTATTTTGTGGAGAAAAACTTCTGAAAAGAGTGAGAAAAACTGGCTCTAAAACTATCTCCAAATCTTATAGAAAATAGCCCCCAAATGACCCTTTATATAGAGTCTGGAAAACTAGCCGTTGGGGCACTGTCAGGCCTGCCGGTCGATCGGGTCGGTCGACCTTCAACGGTCAGAAATCCGACCGTTGGAGCCACGGTCGACCGCCCGGGTCGACCGAGCCACTGGAGCAGAGAGTTGAACTCTCTGTCGGTCGACCCGCACGGTCGGCCGAACTTTCCAGAGAGCAGAGCTCTCTGAAGCGGTCGACCCGTACGGTCGGCCGTCCTCCAGTGCACAAAGGCGTGCACATCTGTGCACGTCGGTCGACCGGTCTGGTCGGCCGACTTCAGGATTAGTCGACTATAAAGGTAGTAAGTCGACTTATCCGAAGCCTGAAACAGTTTTCTGGGATTAAAAAGTTAGTCTTTTTGGCTCAAATAAAATCCCATAAAATACTTGAAAATCTACAAAAATAGTTTAACCAATATACTTTGATATACAAACATGCTTGCACAAAATCAAGGCATGTTATAAAAGATTGGACTATTTTTGTAACTTGAAAATATTGGCTCATAATAAAAACTGTATTTTCTAAAACATGTTTTCTAAACTTTGTTTTTCCAAAACATCTTCAAATAAAAACTAGATATTTTGAACTCATTAAAGCATAGTGTGTATGGATATGATCCACTACACAAATAAGATGAAATATCTAAGTTTTTAAAATTAAGCTCTAAACTTGGTTTTGGTTGAAAACATGTATATGAGAAATACCAAAAACCAAAATAGTATTTTTCAAAATGAAAAATCTTTTGTAAGAACAAAACTAACAAGAGTGTGTGTGCATGGTATATACTTGAGCAATCCACCACTATTCTATCCTTTACATTTTACTCTAAAACAAAAACAAAATCTTATACCTAGACACAAGTCTTCATCTTCTTGAAGTCTTCACTTGAAGGCTTCTCATCTTCTTGACTTGGTCCAAGCTTGATCCAAAAGCTCCTTGGATCACACCGTGCTAGCTCCAAATCTTGACATTTTATCCTTTGTTGAGCTATGCACCTACTAAGATCTTGATAATGAATCTGTCACTAATTAAACACAAGATCATTAGTAAACATAACTTCATGACTTGATCATCATCAAAACTAGGGTGATAGGCCTTTGGGCCAACAATCTCCCCCTTTTTGATGATGACAAAACTATGAGGTTATATATGCATGGATTAAAGTAAAGCTTCAAAGAAGCTCCCCCTTAACTCATGCATACCAAATAAACAAAATAAATATGCAATGAGGCACATAAACATGTATGCAAATGTATGGAGATAAAACAAAGTAAATCTTTTTATCCTATTTGCAAAACAAAACATATATGCATAAATAATAAGGAAGACAAATACTTCTCCCCCTTAAGCAATGAAAACATGCATATAAACCCAAATACTTCTCCCCCTTTTTGTCAATCATCAACAAAGGGTTCAAAGTAAAATCAAATCAAACAAATTTTTCTCCCCCTTTTTATCAAAAACAAAGAGATCAAGAAGGGGTAATACAAATCAATCAATAAAGATTTATATGCGATATACATTCATGAAGAGGAAGACGCTAAGTTAGCTTCCCTACACATATACATTACATGAAAGAGGGATGACAAGCCCTAATTCACATAAGGCATATTATGTAATGCATAAGAGGAGATGTGAAGCTCCCCCTACACACGTATATCATATAAAGAAGAGTTGTTAAGCTCCTCAATTTATAATATACTCAACATGGATCTATATGTAAGAGAGATGTTAAGCTCTCCTTGCATATAAGAAATACAAATCAACAAATTTTTTTTTATTAATTTTTCTTAAACAAAATTTTTAAAGGTATCAGAGCTCTTGTAAAACAATTAAATTTTAAGATACCAAATTGAAAATAATCATTATTGTAAAACATATTGATACCAATTGAAAATAATGATCAAATATTTTTTTTATTTTTCAACATAAACTTTGTGCTTTTAAAAATGTGAGTCAATTGAAAGTTAAGCACATGAAACTCATATATATGTATGAAATGAGTATACCAATTGACATTGATACATACATATATAAGAAAATAAAGTATGAGTATATACAAAAATTATCAATTTAGATACCAATTGAAAGAGTTCAATGATACCAATTGACATAACAATGTAAATCAAGTATATATCTCATAACCTACCACCCTTCATATGCTCAAGATAGAAGATTTTCAATGAAGCATACAAGGCATAATCGCCCATCCATCCTCCCATTAAGGGTAGAGTTTTCAAAAATAGATTTGAAAATATTTTAGCATTGAAAATCACTACCAAATGAAGAATAATTAACTAGTTAAAGATAATTTTTGAAAAACTGGTTAAAGATCCTTCAAAATCATCAAATCATATATTTTTACAAAAACATGAAAAATCATTTTTCAATAAAACAAATAATCTTCTAGGTATATGTATGATTTATCCAATCCTAACAATATACATATATATCCCAAACATAAAAGAGTCTATCAAATGTATTTGCATGAAGGCAAGAGACTCACGGGTATACATGTATATTTATTAGATTTGAATAAAAATACATATACATGAAGTAAAACATGAAAATAGGTAAAACAAGTGTAAATAAAATAATCATCAAAACTAGGCTATACATGTGCATATAGTGAGTACAAATGAACAATGAAGTGTAAACGTATATGAATCAAATGTGGCTCACTACTTGTACATGTATAAATCCAAGTTTTGATAAATACTACATGTAAACAAGATTTTACCACATGAAGCTCAAAAACTAAAACATGAACATGCTATGAATATTATGAATGAAAAAGCATGAACATAAAAAAATAGGAGTTTAGAGATTGTTACCAACTCCAAAGCTCCAAATATGGTGGTCTTTCCCACCAAAACCTCCTTGATAGCGATGCATCCATATATGTGTCCTTCAAGTCCAAGTGCATCCACCATCAAGGCACCAAAACTCTCACGTCTTGTGAGATCCCTCACCTACATCAAAAACATGGGGTGGGGGTTTTGGTACCCATTTTCTTTTGGGTCCACGAGGGTTAGCATTTAAAGGAACCCAAACATTTTTCTTATTAGCAAAAATAATATGATGCAATTTATCAAAACAAAATTTTGCTAAATGACCTTTATGGCCACAATGTGTACATTTGTACACCTTAGGATGCTTATGTGTGTGATTGTGATCGTGGCGTGCAACATAAGCAAATGCATGATGAGAGTGGTGTGCATGAACATGAGGAGTTTGTTTCTTTGCAAACAAGGACTCCAACCTAGTATGGTTAAATGCACACGAGTTCAAGGTTGAACTCAAATTATCTATTTTATTTTTCAAATTCTTAATCTCACTATCATCAATGGTAGCATGTAAAGAGTAGTGAGAAATAAAATCATTTTTTTCTTTTTAGAAACAACATCTTTTTCCTTTTCTTTCTCAAAAATTTTCTTTTTCAAAGAGTTGTTTTCTTGAAAAACAATTTCCTTTTGAGTTTCCACCAAAATAATTTTATCTTTCAAAATAGTGTTTCCTTCACATAAATCATTTAACTTAGACATGAGGGAAACATTTTCATTTTTAAAAAACTCATTTTCTTTTTCTAAGCATGCAATGTTAGATTTAAATGAATCTTGTTCTATATGCATGCAAGCATTGTTCTTTTTCAAATTTTTATTTTCTTTCTTAATCATGTCATATTTTTCAAGCAATAGATGACAAAAAGTAGATAGCTCATCATATGACATGTCTACATCCTCATCTTCGGATTCGGTAGTTACCTCAAGGGGGTTATCCCCTTGGACCATATAGCACACGTTGGAGGTGTTGCTTCCAACGTCCGAATCGCTCCCCGCATAGTATTGATCTTTTTCACCGAGGGAGATGAGGGTATTCCAAACTACAAAAGCCGAATCAAAGTTAGAAACTCTAGATAAATAAACATCATCTAGGGTAGACTTTAAAGCATTAAGGGCTTTTGTATTAGCCTCAATATTCTTACCATCTAAACAATAATCATTATTAGTGATGGCAAGATAAACATGATAACCTAGGGCTTTGAGGTACAAGGACATCTTCACCTTCCATATATGGATGTTAAGAATATCAAACATGGGTGGTGACATGAAGTCCATGGTGTGTGTACAAATAAAGTGATTAGCCTAAAAATAAGGATCTTTTACTCTAGGTTGTTAGACCAAATCAGAGTACCAAGCTCTGATACCAATTGAAGGTTCACCTAGAGGGGGGGGTGAATAGGTGATGGCTAATCTAATGGTCACTTAATGCCAAATGATGCAAATAATGCGGAAGCTAAAAACAATTATGACCTAATTAAATCTTTTACACTAAACACCACGTATAACCAAAGAGTGTTGCCGAATTCCCCGTGAAGGGCTCTGGACAAACTCCTCTAGATTCCCCTTGAATGGGTTGAGGTGCCGCGTTGGCTCTCTTGGTTGAATACAAGTGTTAGCAAACAATCCCACGCATGTATATCAATGAGCACAAATGAATATATCAAGCATATAAAGATAGACAATAAAGCATGCAAGATATAAAAGAGACAAAGAGAGAGAGAGTGAGCAATCGCAAACACAAGGGTATGTTTCGAGGTTCGAGCACACTTGCTCTACATCCCCGCCTTCGACACACGAAGGATTTCCACTATGTAAGATCCCAATGGATCTCTCCTCGGTGCCGCAACACCTACAAGCCCTCAGACTCCCTAGTCCCGTACACACGCAAGCCCACTAGCTTGCCGAGGCCGCACCTCAAACACGGAGTTCGCACCCGAACTCAAAACAACGCGGACACACACGTCCGCCTCCTCAAAGTACAAGAAATGATCTCTTGGTGATCTAAACACTTTGATCACCAATAAAAGCTCTCACTACAACACTCCTATAAGATGAATAGCAATGGATAGCTCAAGTGTTTGTGTGAGAAAAACTAGGATGAGAATAGTGGAGGAAAACTCAAAGAATTCACTTTTATACTCTTGATAAAACTTCCCTTAGATAGGAAATATTTGCTCTCTATTTTGTGGAGAAAAACTTCTGAAAAGAGTGAGAAAAACTGGCTCTAAAACTATCTCCAAATCTTATAGAAAACAGCCCCCAAATGACCCTTTATATAGAGTCTGGAAAACTAGCCGTTGGGGCACTGTCAGGCCTGCCGGTCGACCGGGTCGGTCGACCGCCAACGGTCAGAAATCCGACCGTTGGAGCCACGGTCGACCGCCCGGGTCGACCGAGCCACTGGAGCAGAGAGTTGAACTCTCTGTCGGTCGACCCGCACGGTCGGCCGAACTTTCCAGAGAGCAGAACTCTCTGGAGCGGTCGACCCGTACAGTCGGCCGTCCTCTAGTGCACAAAGGCGTGCACATCTGTGCACGTCGGTCGACCGGTCCGGTCGGCCGACTTCAGGATTAGTCGACTATAAAGGTAGTAAGTCGACTTATCCGAAGCCTGAAACAATTTTCTGGGATTAAAAAGTTAGTCTTTTTGGCTCAAATAAAATCCCATAAAATACTTGAAAATCTACAAAAATAGTTTAACCAATATACTTTGATATACAAACATGCTTGCACAAAATCAAGGCATGTTATAAAAGATTGGACTATTTTTATAACTTGGAAATATTTGGCTCATAATAAAAACTGTATTTTCCAAAACATGTTTTCTAAACTTTGTTTTTCCAAAACATCTTCAAATAAAAACTAGATATTTTGAACTCATTAAAGCATAGTGTGTATGGATATGATCCACTACACAAATAAGATGAAATATCTAAGTTTTTGACATTAAGCTCTAAACTTGGTTTTAGTTGAAAACATGTATATGAGAAATACCAAAAACCAAAATAGTATTTTCCAAAATGAAAAATCTTTTGTAAAAACAAAACTAACAAGAGTGTGTGTGCATGGTATATACTTGAGCAATCCACCACTATTCTATCCTTTACATTTTACTCTAAAACAAAAACAAAATCTTATACCTAGACACAAGTCTTCATCTTCTTGAAGTCTTCACTTGAAGGCTTCTCATCTTCTTGACTTGGTCCAAGCTTGATCCAAAAGCTCCTTGGATCACACCGTGCTAGCTCCAAATCTTGACATTTTATCCTTATTGAGCATGCACCTACTAAGATCTTGATAATGAATCTGTCACTAATTAAACATAAGATCATTAGTAAACATAACTTCATAAGTTGATCATCATCAAAACTAGGGTGATAGGCCTTTGGGCCAACAGATTCATGATGAGTGTATCTTGTATTGAAGAGCTTGACAATCTCTTCTTTATATGATACACGTGTGTAGGGGGAGCTTCACATCTCCTCTTATACATTGCATAGTGTATATTATGTGAATTAGGGTTTGTCATCCCTCCTTCATGTAATGTATCTATGTAGGGGAGCTTCACATCTTCCTCTTCATGAATGTATATCGCATATACCATTTGTTGATTGATTTATGTTTACTTTCAATTGGTATCAAGATGCTACTTTGACATATTTTCAATTGGTACCTTAATTGATTGTCACCCCTATTTGGTTTTGTTTTTGTTTTAGACAAAATGGGGAGAACATTATTTTTATTAACCCTTTTATTGATTCTTTGTTTCGAACAAAAAGGGCGAGAAAAATTTGTTGATTTGGTTTTGCTTTTACCCCTTATTGATTGTTTCTTTGTATTAAAAAAAGGGGGAGAAGATTTTGTTTTATTTTGGATTTTACCCCTTTATTGATGATTGACAAAAAGGGGGAGAAAGATTTTGGTTTATATATACATGTTTATGTTTTGCATATATTAAGTTTAATTTAGTTTAATTTTAATTGGTATCTAGAGCATGTTTTGTTTTGAACATTTCATTGGTATGTAGAACCTTTTATTGTTTATGCATTTCTATGCATTCATGTTTAAGAGCCTTCATTGCATATTTATTTTACTTGTTTATGCATGAGTTAAGGGGGAGCTTCTTTGAAGCTTAACTTTAATCCATGCATATATAACTCCATGAGTTTTGTCATCATCAAAAAGGGGGAGATTGTTGGCCCAAAGGCTTTCCACTCTAGTTTGATGATGATTAACTCATGCAGTTATGTGTACTAATAATCTTGTGATTTTAGTTTCAGATCATTAATCAAGTTATTAGTTGGTGATTAGCTTCAACAAGATGATTTGGAAGCTTTCACATGTTGATTCAAGAGCCCGAGCGTCAAAGATTACATATAGCACTTGCTCGGTGGATCAAGGAGTTTTGGATCGAGTCGGCTTGGAGACAAGAAGACATTGGTACCATAGTTTAGTTTTGTGTTTAGATCCAAATTGTAAAGATTAGAATAGTATGATATGCTCAAGTTCACAACACATACGTTTCATGTTTTGAATATTGGTTTTCGGGTTTTCCATTTTTAGTTTAACCGATCTTGGTTTCATGAATAGATAGTTCAAAACAAGTTTACATGGTTTAATGTATATTAGATTTGTTCTATATACATGCATGCTTAACTTCTTAGACAAACTTAGTTTTGACTTACTTATTCATGTGTTTTATGTTTTGGTATTTTTAACAAAACATATTTTGGAATTAAAGTCAAAAACATGGATATATATATGTTTCATGTATATAGGATTATATCCATATACATCATGCCTAAATGTTGTTTAATATCATGTTTTTGTATTTGGATGAGTTTTGGACAAAATGTATTTTCTATTCAAAAATCCAAGTTTTAGAAAATACAAGTTTTGAATTTGTAAATTTTCTATAACACAAAAATAGTTCAAAATGTTTGAGATTTGTGTTAAACTTTTTAACACAAGTTTGTATTTCAATATAAAATGAGAAAACTATTTTTGTGAAATTTTAGAGATTTTATGGGAATTTATAAGTCTTTAAAAACCAAGTTTTTCTCAGAACTTCAGCTGCCAGGCTAGGCCGGTCGACCGTAGCGGTCGACCGACGTGCACGGATACGTGCACGCTGGCTACCCCTTTAGCCGGTCGACCGCACGATCGACCGACTGAGAGCAGGTTACTCTCTGTTTGTTTCGGTCGACCGGACGGTCGACCGCCCAGAGAGCCGTTGCTCTCTGGTTCTGGGGACGGTCGACCGCACGATCGACCGGTAGCTGCCAACGGTCAAAAATTGACCGTTGGACGGTCGACCGGACGGTCGACCGACAGTTCATTTTTGGCAGTTTCTGCTGCCAACGGCTATAATTTTCTAATGGGCTATAAATACCCCATTAGTGGCCAGTTTTCTCTAAGAGTTTTTGTGCGAATTTTTCCTGACTCTCTAGTGTTTTCACAGCAATCAAAAGAAGTTTTTGGGCTTTAAATTGAACAATCTATTTGGTGTTTTTGCTAGGGTTTGAAAAATCAAGAAAGGGTTTTTGGGAAAAGATTTTGATTCAACTTCTTCATCTTGGTTTCTAGTTTTTCCCAAAGATTTTCTTTGAGTTTTTGATTTCCATTCCTTTGGTTTTCTCCACACTTGAGCTACATCTACTTTCTTATTCTATAGGATCTTTGTGTGGGAGAAAGAGATTGTTTGTGGTTGTTGTTTTGACCACCAAGTTGTAAATCCATTATTTGCTTTGTGCCTTGCCCTCATTGTGTTGAGGAGGTTGTGCATTTGGGTTATATCCCTCAAGTTGTAAGGTGATCCTTGTGTTGCTTGGTGCTAATCCCTCAAGTTGTGAGGTGATTGTTTGTTGGATTGGAGTTGTGCCTCTAGGAGGAGGTTGTGTTTGTAAGGAGAGGAGTTGGGTACTCCTTGTAATTGTGATTGCCCCAAATCCTCGATGGAGGTTCCCTTTGTGGGAGTCCTTTGTGGACAAGCTAGTGGACTTGAAATCCTTCTGTGTGATGGCGGGGTTAGAGCTGGGTGCTAGAACCTCGAAACATATCTTGTTGTTTGCGCTTGATCCCTTGGCTCTTACTCTCTCCCTCTTTACTTTGTGCCTTGCATCAATTCATATTGTTCATTCATAATTGCTTGGCTTGTTTGAGTGTGCATCTCTTGTTAATTGCAATTAGTTTTTAAATTTCACATTAAGTTCATTAGATTAGCATAATCACCTATTCACCCCCCCTCTAGGTGATTTACAGAATTACCAGACAGTCTTAGCCTAGCATATTGTCTTCATTAGCTGCATTTGGCAATTTGTTTCACAATATATCACGACACCGTGCATTTACTGTCAGAAAAGAATAGAGTGGCTGACATATATAGGACGTTTATTATTGTAAAGTCTTGAGCTGCAAGTCTTTATATGTCTTTTATAATTTCATTTAAAGTCACTTGTTGCTCAAACTGTTCATTCTTGGTCACATCTAATTAGTTCTCCTTCTTTTCTTGACCAGAAGATCATCCAAAGCTTCTTTAATGGATACTTTTGTGATCTTCTTTATATTAGGGAAATAATATTTTATAACCCCCTGTCCTTCATTGTACAGGTCTTATCATAATAAAATCCGACCCATCGATAGGTAGACCAAAAGTAAGGTCAACATCCTCCACTGTTAACTCAATTTATTTGCCTCTAATTATAAAGGTCCTTATATCTCTATCATACTGGTTTACAATTTTCAGCCTACTAATGTTTGATTTTGACCTTTTTCAGCACCAAACTCCTCATTGTAGAAGGCCATGAAGATTGGACCAAACGGTGTCTCCTTCATCGCATCAACAAAATCATCCTAAATGTACTTTTTGAATTTTCTAATGAACTCGCACATAGGCTTTTGGCTTGATCTCATAGGACAAACTTTCAGTTCTTGTTTACCTATAGATGCAGAAACATTAAAAATATTAGTATAAAATACCAAGTCGCAGTACCTTTATATAAAATTTAAAAAGAAAAAAAGACTACGACTTTGGTCGCAATAGTCTTTAATAAAGTATAAACCACTGCGACCAAGGTCGCACTCATATATTACACTACGACCGTGATTGCAATTTTCTAATTAAACCAAATACCTAACCAGTGAGATCCTTTGTTTCCTCATTCAACGCCCAAGATCGCAGTGTAATATATCAGTGCCCAATTAATATAATTTAGTAGAATATAATACACTGCGACCAAGGTCGCACTGCAAGTTTGTAATTAACCCAAATAATTTTCCATGAAGGTGCCTTTGTATTATCATAATGCGATCAAGGTCGTAATATTCAATCAAGCTAACTTAGTCAACAAACTGCGACCATACCCCCAAAAAGGAGAAAATGAACGGCAACACTGTGACATCAGTCGCAGAGTTTAAGTAAAAAAAATCTTTAAAAAACGGACATGAATAATTTTTAAAATAAATAATTTTTAAAAGACTACGACCAAGGTCGCATAAACCTAAGACGCTAATGATTCTGACTGCGACCCAAGTCAACATAAAAGGGAATGAAATAAAAGATTTTTGACCTAGGCCACTGTGTTAAAAAATTTAAAACTTTAAAAAAAACTCAAAAATTAAACTCTTTTAATCTTAAACTTTAAACTTGATTTAAAGTTTCAGTGTAAAAAAAACAGTTTTAAACCGCATAAATATACTTATTTTTGATTATTACCTATTTAAATCATAAAAAGAATCTTTCTCTCTTACTTACGACCATGGTCGCAAGTTTTATATAAAAAAAATGATTACTTTTTTTTAAAAAACCAAGAATCTTGAAAATTTTAAAAAAACAAAAAAAATTCGTAAAAAAACAGTTTATCAGACACTTTTAATTTAAGTTAAGTTAAAATAGGAATATTTCTGAAAAAAGTAAAAAGGGAATCAAAACTGAAAAAATGATAACTATTAAAATTTACAAACCCTAAAAAAAAATTCTAGGTTTCCCCATTATCTTTTTTCGCGAATGATTTCTTTAGTGCCATCTTTAGAAGAGATTTTTTAAAATAAAAACTTATTTCCATATGAAAATGATCGAAAAATTTTGGAAAGAATTGATCAACTGTTAATTTCAGATCTGTAATTTTTTTGAAAGGAAAGATTTTACATACAGTAAAATGTTGTGAGGGAGGGTATTTTCGTCAAAGCGATTGCAGTAAAATGTTGTGAGGGAGAATATTTTCGTCAAAGCGATTGTTGAAGTGATTGATACTAACTCATGCAGGAATTTTTTTGGTTTTTGTCCGCCAAAATTAATGTCAAATTCGTGGCTATTATGTTGCCACGTCCCGCTGGCTGAGAAACTCTCTCAGCTATCGGCTGAGGTACAGTAACCCCTATATATATATCAGAAAAATGTATATCAGCCGACAGCTGAGAGGCACTCTCAGCTGGCGGTGATGTGGCACAATATGTGCCACATAATTCGACAATCTTAATGGCGCCTTGGCTTTTGAAAATAATTGAAATTACTAAAAGCCCCTACTGTTCAAAAAAATAGTTTTATATGTCTATCTCTCTGTGTCTCCTCACACTGTCAATTTAGGATTTGACTCGCAGAGAACGTCATTCTAAAATAACGAGAGCGGGATCAGATATTGATTTTTAGTTTACAGGCCTTGATCTCCATCAGCTATTTTGACAGGTTCGTGTTCTCTCGGGATGTCAGCTTTAATATTTTTCATTGTGATTCTTTTCTTCTTCTTCTTCAAAAGGAAGGCCATCATATATTTTTCATCATCGAAAATGTTGCCAATTGGATTTAAAATCTAAAAGACATGTAAAATACACATAAATATATAACCAATCTATCAATACCACAACTAAAGTCGCAGGAAAGAAATTATTTTAAAAGTTGTTCTTTTCATTAAGACTATGACTTTGGTCGTATTCATAATAATAAACTGTCAGATAAAATTGAGTTCCGTGACTATAGTCGCAATATAAAATATCATCTTCAAACCATTTGTTTTAAGGGACTACGACCAAATTCGGAGTCCAATTAAAATTCATTATTAAAAAGACTGCGACCTTTGGCCGCAAAAATAAAAAATAAGTTATAAAATACTATGACCAAGGTCGCAGTGTTATCAAACAAAACTTTTAAAATAGACTCCTATTATATAAGACTTTGACTAATGCCGCAGTCTTCTAATTATCTTAATTACTTAACTCACGAGACCATGTCCACTGCTTCAATTGATTACATCTCTTGTTTCATAAGAATGCGACCACGGTCGCAGTATCCTATTTAGATTACTTAATAAAAAATACTATGACCAAGTTCGCAGTGTTAACAAAACATTCTCAAAGAAATTAATGTTACATAAGACTGCGATCGAAGTCGTAATTTTCTAATCATCTTAATTAATTAACTTACAAGATCTTCGTCACTGCCGCAATTGACTGCGACACTTATTTCATAAGACTGCGACCACGATCGCAGTATCCTTTTTAGCTTACCAAAGTCGAAAAAATACTGCGATCCTAAATGAAAAAAATTAAAAAAAGACCACAACATTGCGACCAAGGTCGCAATGTAAAGCAAAAATAAATCTTAAAAGTGAAAATGATGTTAAAAAATTTAAATCCAAAATATTTCTAATCAGAAACTGCGACTTCGATTGCAGTTTCAGAAAACAAAAAATACTTAAATAAACTATTTCACGTCGTAGTAATAGATTTTTATTGTGATGAAAACATCTTTCAAAAAATTTAGTAATCAAGATCTGTAATTTTTTTATTTGAAAAAACATAAATTTTCAGATCTATAATTTTTTTTGGTGGAGGAACAGTTGTAACCAAGTTAAAAGTGTAATTGAGGATATTTTAGTCATTGGGCAGCGGTAAAGTGGTTGAGGGTCTTTTCGAGCAGGATATTTTGTCTTTTTACAGCCTAAATTTTTGACTTCTTTGCGGCTAATATGACACCACATCATACCGGTTGAGAAACTCTCTCAGCTTGCGGCTGAGAAACTCTCTCAGCTGGTGGCTGAGGTATGTGTGTATATATATATATATATATATATATATATATATATATATATATATATATATATATATATGCTCTCTATTTATATAAGCTATAACATGCTTCAACTTAGATAAGTATTAATTTCACACCAATTTTCGTTTTGTTTTATGGTTTTAGATAAAGCAATTTTTTTTAACAAAAATAGTATAATTAATTTTATACTGATATTAACTAAAATAAATATAAAATTAATTCTTTTATTATCTTTTCTAAGACGAATTGTACGTTCCCGATATACTAGTCATTTTGAACTCAGCTTGTGTGACTCATTGATATTATCAATATCATTATCCCACTCTCTCTTCACTGAACCAGACTCCATTCGCCACCGTCCACGCTCTCACTGTGGAGGATAACCAATAATTGAATGATACCTTGCTTTCACAAGAAAGCAAACAAACAATCTTGAAGAGTGCCAAGACAAAGTTACCTCAAAGAGCCTTATTGCCTGAAGAGACGAGAATACTTCGCCCCCACCTTCGTCCTCGCAAAGCTCTCACCTTGTCTCACAACTTGCAAGTCCATCATTATCTCTTCACTCTCTCTTCTTCAACAAATCTAAATCTCCACCGCAAGACAATATGCTGCATCTTGCGCTTGTAACAACAAAGATATTATTTATTTCCAAAGTGTTCCCGTTGCTGCCGTTGCTGTGGCCGTTCAATCTCTGCTTGCCGCCGTTGCGGCAGATCCGTAGCGTCTGCACCACCATGTCCAGGGCCAGCTCCTTCTTCGTCTTTCAACTTCGGCAGATTGCAGTTGCCGAGCACCGGAGCCGGAGCCGGACAAGATTCGACCGCACTGTCCGCCTTTTTCAGGACCGCTTGGTCCCTTGGGGATCTGACCCTGGTTACAACACCGTTGCCGATGAGTCCAACATTCGCACGCTCTACCTCTTTTCCTACTGAGTTTGATGAAAGAAAAGAAGTAGCTTAGTGTTGTGATCCTTAGAATGATTTGTTGTCAAGTTGTTTTATTTTTTAACTAGTTTCACGTTTTCCATATTGTCTTCAGTGATGTTTGTTTTATGGAGTTGTTTGCCATACGGAAATGATTCTTCGTCTAAATTTTTTTTTTTTTTTTTTTTTAAAATTTTTTCCTGTTGCTAGGTTAAATTGACATGGCGGACTGACTGATGTTTTTTAATATTCCATTATTTATTTGTATTGCCATTTTAGCCTTTTGATCCAGTCAAGATTATAGCTTATGGTGCTTTTTTTAGCTCTTATGTTGGGATTTTGGTTCTTTCTGTTCAAATTATTGGTGGCTAACGGACAGGCTTGAGTCATTTTCATATGGAAACAGCTTTGGCCGGATCCAGCTATAGCTGATCTGAACTCAACCCGTCTATCAAACTGGTCAGGGTCGATGATCACGATATCTGACCTTCTATATTAGGGCCTCTTTGTTTCTCATTTAAGCTTGAAAAATTCGGATCGTCAGCTTTTAAAAAAATATTTGGTTGCAAAAAATCAGCTAACCAAAATTCGACGCGGGGTCTACGAGTTTTAGAGGTGGGGCCAGTGTTTTTGTCTCCTGCGCATTTCCTGGCACGAGCCCTGACACTGTCAGAAAATTCAATGTAACTAGGGCCCACGTTCCCGTTTCCAATGAAAATGTCCCCGCGGGTCAGGTTCCACCACAGAATTCTAATTTTATTCCTCACCGTGAACCAAACGGGCCCTTATGCTCACACGGATCCGCACCGGATAACAGGTTTAATAAATAGATCAGTCCATATAGGATTCGAATTAGTCCGGATCCGACGTGGACTCGATCTAAACTCGAGTTGGCCTGGGAAAGTTGCCCTCACCCCAATTTGGTTTCCTTAGGGACATCGTTGATATATATATATATATATATATATATATATATATATATATATATATATTATATAATATATATATATATATATATGAAAATTTTCAAATGAGAAACTTTTTCAAATAAGCTTCGTGAGAAAATCATATAAGAGAGATTTTATGGATGATCCGAACGGTTCATCTTGATCTACATACTCTAATTAGAGTACTAATAAAAATCACGTGATTCTAAGTCTTTTTAACCCATGCATCATGTGACATGTTTATTCTACGGCGAATAAACGTATGTTTTGTAACAACTTGTTGCATGAGTAAAAAGGCTCGGACTCACGTGATTTTTTATTGGTAGCCTAAATAAAGTATATAAATCAAGATGAACGGTTCGGATCATCCACATGATCGCCCCTATATGGTTTTCTCACGGTCTTCGTGTGAGAAAGTTTCTCACACGAAGACTACTATATATATATATATATATTATATATATATATATATATATATATATATATATATATATATATAGAGAGAGAGAGAGAGAGAGAGAGAGAGAGAGAGAGAGAGAGAGAGAGTATGATTAGATTGTAAGGGAGACTAAATCATAGATCCACTCCATCTAATCTTAACCTACATGTTCTAAGGTATTTTTAATACAAAAACTGTGTAATTTGAACAATTTTTTTTCATATATTGGTAATGACATTAGTACATATAGGGGCCGTTTGTTTCGCCGTAAAAAGCGTAAAAGTCCGTAATTCGTAAATCACTTACAACCTAATTACAACTACGGCATTTGTTTGGACCGTAATTCGTAAAAGACTTACGCAACTCAATTACCACTCACTTGCAGCCTAGTTATCACTCACTTACAGCCCCGTTACAGTTAATTTTGTGGTCATGCAAATTTGTGTTATTTTTTTTGTTAATATTAATTTTTTTTAATATTTAGCATTTTTAATATTTATTTACAATATTAAAACTTTTTAAATCACCAAATAGTTAATTTTGTGGTCAGCTTTTTCACTTACGACTTACACAATACGACAATCAAACACCGTAAAATACAATACACTTTCCCACTTATAATTTTATATTACCAACCAAACACCGTAAAACTTATATGCATGTAACTCATTTACGACTGCAAAAGACTTTACCAATTACGACTTACAAATTATGGCCAATTACGACAACCAAACAGGCCCATAGTACAACTTGTCTTTGGTCAACTTCCTAATTTTCGGTGATTCGCAGTCATATATTCTTCGCGAAGTAAAAGTTGTTAAGTTTCTGGTCCCGTAATTTTTCTCTACAATGAGTCGTTCTTGATTACCCTTTGTTGGAAAATTCATTCATTTTGGCTCTTCCATCAGATCCATAATGTATGGGCCATTGTCATCCGCGGTATGTGCTTTAGAAGTTTGTATGGTCGGTATTGCGAAGGATTGATAAATTTTATGCCATATTGGCGTAGTGAAAGCGTAATGATCAGTACTTGCAAAAGAAAACTATTGTAAAGCAAACTAGCAATGCCTAGATAATAGAGTAATAAGAAGAACACGAGAATTTAACGTGGTTCGTCCTAAACTTAGCCTACGTGTATGATGAGAGAACTTGAGAGAGTTTTATTAATAACTTGATATAAAGAGATCCAATCTTCCTCTTGATGCAATAAGATTGTTCACTTTCCTCCTTAATCTAGACTCAGATTACAAGAGTATTATCTTATCTTTATGCACCTTCACCTTGCTCTTCTCTTTGCTTGGCTTCCTTCTGATCTCCTTGGTGTTCTCCATCTTTTTCTCTTGGAGATCAATTTGATCGAGGAAATTACAATGCTTGGTTACAATCTTTATTTATAAGATTTTACAATACAACTCCTATTTGAACTATGAGATGATCTTGGCATTTTGAATCGTTGAAGAATCTTAATCAATCCTTTTAGGAGTTGATCTCCTTTATCAAGAAGGATTATAAACTCTTTAAACTTTAGAAATAAACCTTCATTAAAAAGAAATTTAATCTAATTCGTTTCTTATCAGAATAAAGAAACTCGCAATCGCCTGAAAAGGAAACTGCTTCATCTTGATTTGCTTCTTCTGCTTCAAGCCATCATCTTCTCCAATTCAATTGGATTTTCTTATACCATTATCACCTCTTGAAAACAAGGCAAAATCCTAATAATCTCCACCTTGACTTGCTTTTCAAGCCTTTTGTAAAACAATTTGGCAAAATCCTAATAATCTCCACCTTGACTTGCTTTTCAAGCCTTTTGTAAAACAATTAGAGATTTCGGATTAATATCTAAATTCTTTTCTTACTTGTAACGGTGCCGTGAAGTTTTTAATTCTTGTCCCTTGATTAGTCTCTAAACTGCATATTTCATACCACATATTCACATTTATTTAATAGTAAATTCTGCTAATAATACCTCTCATGTATGTTTCTAGGTCCATGGTGTGCAATGAAGAAGAAGACCCAAAATCACCATTTAAGGTTGTTGCTCAAGTCAAATCACAGCTAATCAGCCGGTAGGAGCAAAATATGATAGGAGGTATCCGTGCGTAAGCAACGGGCCTTAATTACGCTAAATCATGGTATCTTCGAGGCTTAACCTCTTAATCCCCAACCTTAGACACTGATTTGACTGGAGTATAAATCAAAAACATTTTCAACCACAGCTGATCTCTTATCGAGTCCGAATGTCCCTAGGGGCCAACGTCTATCAATTTTTATTTAAAAGCTTGGGATTGTGAGTGCTTGGAATGTTGTTTTAAGGCCAAGGAAGGGTGATTAAATCCCCACCTTATTTTGTTTATTAGGTGGTGCCCTTAAAGTCAATTTGTGCAAGTGTAATGTATATGCAAATAAGATTCACTCAAAGCGATATAAATCAACTAAGAGATGAGTCCTATTCTATATGCTATGCGAACGTACCTTGCTCCAGCACTCTTCAACAGTAAAGTAAATGAATTGAAAAGACACGTGCCTAAAATGCAAACGTCTAATCAATTTTTAAATTTTTCAACAAATGTTTTACTGTTGGTTTATTAGCAGGCTCCTGATAATGTCATACAAGAAATAAATTTGCAGCAAGCTATATTTTTACAAAACAAGCAGTCCTGCAAAAAAGACTGTGAGTAGTGAACTCTTCCTTGCTGCGGATCCGCGGCCAGAGCCGAGAAAATGTGACAATTTAGAGGGTACTTGGTCTCTGCTTTCGAGAGCAGAGGCCCAAGACTACTTATATGTTACTACAAGTCTTGTTTTCCTGTTTCCTCAACTTGTAACCAGCAACAGAGAAGAAAAATTCGTTTTAGTTCCAAAAAAAATTCAATAAAAACTGTCGCCTCCCCGGTAACGGCGCCAAAAATTTGTTCGAAATGAGGAATTGAATTGAGCAAGAGTTTAGAGTAAACCATTCATATCCGTGTGCTAATGATAAAACTCTGAATATGTATGAAGATTTACTTTACTCCTTCGAATCACCGTTCATAGCACAAGCTATAACGAGTCATATCCGCAGGGAGGACTAGCGACGGAAGCGTTCACGATTTTTATGTTGAAGTTTTTCAGAAGAAAAACGAAAGTTCTTCTTTGTTTAAAAATGAAAAAAGACAAAACGAGGTAGAAAGAGAGTGAAGAATGTTTACAGAATTTTGTTAAGAAAAGGAAAATGGAATGAAAAACGGAGCCGATATAAAAAAAATGGTGATGTTGGAAAAAGAGAAAGTTTTAGAAAGGAGTTTTGAAATTCAATTAAGAGAAAGTCATGACTAACTATCATTCTGCACTACTAACTTACTAAGCTCGTTGGGTGATTCATGCCTCATATAGATTCATCGGCAATAGTACATCTTACATTGAAAAATCAATATGTTGTCCCAAATTGAGGTTGTGTTCTAATCTAGGCTTGGCTAAGTAGCCTCCTTGGATCATTGGCTCCCAATAAATTCTCAATAATGGAACATAGGTATTCACACTTAGGTATGCTAAATAAGAAAGTAAGATTCATTAGTCCATCAAAGCTATAACAAACTAGCATGAAATAAGAAACTTGTACAACAGGAGTTAGCATACTAAAGTGATCCATCTTTATTTCCATCAAGGCACTTATTCAAGAGACAAGGCTCTAAATGAGGCGCACATGAATCATATGGATGTGATACAAAGCATTCACTAGAATTGAAACACTACTTATCATTATTGGAAATAAAAGACTTGTTAATTACAAGACTTAGAAATAAAAACATCCAACAATTCATATGAGTTAGCAATAACCCAAGAGTTAGTAGTTAGTAGTGCTAGAAGTTAGTTCATCATGTTAGTGAGTTAGTTAGCCATAAAAAATAAAAACAAGCAAGAATACATGGTAGAAAGCAAATGCAAGAAAGTAAGAACTTGAAAGTAAATACAATAGAATAAAAAAAGACTTGAGGAAGGAAAGCTTGAGCCTTTGTATTGAGTTATCACTTCTTCAATTATAGAGATCTCTCACCCTCACTCTCTCTTTTTTGGATCTAGAAGGAGAAATGAAAATTACACAAGAAGTCTAAAGAGAGCTTAAAGAAATCCTAACAATTTCCCTAAATAAAATGCTATTCTCTCCTCCCTTTTTTACACAGACCCTGGGGGTCTTTTTATAGTCTTCAGGAGAAGATACCATCCCACAACAGCCGTAGGATCAATCGCTTGATCAACAGCCAAGGAAGTGTCGTGGATCCGCGGCCAGGGCCACGTTTTTGCGGCAGAATCTTGGCCATTGCGCCAACGATTTTTCTGACAAACCATTACATTGCGTTTGTCCAGCTGGAGCTTCTAAAAGTTAGGGAATATGCCTTGGATCATTCCAGAATTGGGCTTCATAGTTGTGGGCTCCTAAAACACTTTTAATTCCTCAAAAATCCCAAGATTTGGGCCTTCTTCACCATTAAATAATGGTCCTAAAAAATAAGAGAGAAAAGCAATAAAAATTCCATTTTATTAACATAAAGCATGGTGAGGTGGTGTAAAATGATGCAAAAATGAACTCCAATCACACCCCCATGCCTAGCTTTTGTCGTCCCCGAGCAAAATAAGCAAAGAAAAAAGAGAAAAACCCTAACTAAATTATTATACCACTTTCGTAGGTGACACGATTGCACTGAGCTCGTGCAACAAGCCGTTAAACCTCTAGGTTACCCTAGAGGAGGAGTGTTGTCTCCTGAGGGTTTTCAGCAGATTGCACCTGCTTTTCATTGATTTTGCAAACGGAAAACTTACAAAAAAAGGGTCGAGGAGCTAAATTACAAGTAATCTAAAAAGATTACAAGTAGATCTACTCTGAGATTCTGGAGAAGTGTGCTGATAGGAGTCTGGTCAGTGCGCGACCACTTTGTCCCTTTGACGATGTGATCGATAAGATTCCCTTCTCGCCTGGTTCGGGAATCGGAGAACAGAAGGTTGGTAGAACCCTCTTATTACTTCTTAAACTACCTTCACTTGGGAATTCCTTCTCGCCTGGTTCTGGAAATTTCTTGGGAGGAAGGAAGGTATTAGGGTATCAGTACACTGATTAGAGAAGCAATTCTCTGAATTCTCTGAATTCTTCGAAGCTAGAGAATAGATCTCTGTTTAGCCGCCTCTCTCTCTGTGCGTGCGTTTATGCGCCTCTTGCGTGTTTTCTCTCCTTGTACCCCCGGTGGGCTATTTATAGGGAGAGCAGGGGTATAATTGTCCCTTGAAGATATAGAAACAGATTGAGTCAATCTGTTCAAATCTGAAAAGTAGCCTTACTGCGAGGCTAGAATCAGCTTCTGCGAAGCTAGAAATAGCAGGTAGGTCGGTCTCCTGATCTGTTTTGATTCTTTTCATATAATTGGAAGATCTCCCCTGATCCTCTTACTCGTTTTAGGAGAGTCAAGAGATTATGGCAAACAACTGCCAAATTTGATCTCAGATTTGATCTTGATTAGATATGATCTTGATCCTGAATAGATTTGATCTCATCTGGAGATTTAATTGGTCAAAAGTTGACCATAACAGACCCGCAGCGGAGCTGCCGCGGCGAGCTCATAGCGGAGCTGGAAGAAGCATTTGGCGAAGTCAGAAGAAAGCTCTTCAGCGGAGCTAGATAACATCTGTGGCGAAGCTACCGAACATCCTTCTGCGCGGTTGCGTGTGGCTTCGAGTGAAGCTAACTCTCTGCGGAGTTAACTTGAGCACCTCAGGTGAAGCTGTAAGTTAGCTTCTTGATGGAGCTTTGAACGGCTCCAAGGCGAAGTTGGGCGATCTTAGCCTCTCAGGCGAGGTTATCCCTTTGGGCTCATGTGATCCTAAGTGTTGAGCTAACCTAGCATCTTAGACCTGCTGAGGTCTGTTTAAAGACAATCTGGGCTCATTGTCTGCTTCACTAGATCAGAGAGTCTAAGTTGCTGATTTGTCCCTCAGAGATGGGTACAGAACTGGTCGTCAGCTTGTCTGTCACTTGTCTTTTGTAAATGTCAACAAGTTTAGACATTGTTCAGGCCAGTAAGAATCTTATTTTTTTTAAAGTGTCAACAAGACCCCCTTCAAAGTTTTTGAAAGTCTGCAATGGAATGGTTCAGGCTTTGAAATACTTTGAATTGCTTTGATTGGTGGTATGTGAAGTACGAACGTCGCCATGGCGGTTGAGTTCAGCTTCGCTTTTAATCCTGCTTTGGGATAAATTCGCCGAAGAATTGTGTAGATTCGCGACTCTGGTAGCTTCGCGTCTGGGTAGCTTCACATCTGAGTAGCTCTGCGTCCGAGCCTCCCGGAGTAGATTCGCTTCAAATTGGTCTTGGAACGTCGTTCCTTTCCCGAGACCAACAGCCTTTTGGCTAATTACGAGAAGGATTACTGCTTTCTCGAAGTTGAAATAACTTCTCTTGCATTAACGAGGGAGATCATTCCTTCCTTGCGCATTTCCGAGGGAGACTATTCCCTTTCTCAAGGCTCAGTAAATGCCTTAAATTCGCTCGCGCTTCTATGCATGAAGCAGCAGCGGTGCTCTCAGGCCATGAGGCCTATAAATAGGACACTTGAGGTCCTCTGCAGAGAAGCAGTCTATTCATGACTTCTCTTGATTGTTTAGAGAAAGATGCTCAGATCTCTGAACTGGTGGGGGTGCCCACTCTGGTCATTAAGCGGCCAAGAACTGGTGAGTCTCGGTCATCTAGAGACTTTACCTATAAACTGATAACTTTTAGGGAGTTTATCTCCCTTAATTTAGCTTTATCAGCTGCCTCAGGGATTGATTTCCCTTGTTCTTCATTTTGTGTCTGACTATTTTGTAGAGATTGGCTTCAGCCTATTTCCCAGCTTCCCGGCGAAGCTATCATTTTCACTTGATCAAAGAAAGATCATTGCATGCTTGCCTGCTAAGTTCGCCACTTAGGCAAGAATTGAGACTTAGTCTCTTCAAAGTTGAGCCAGTCTTGCCATATAGGTGGGGTCACGATTGTGTCCCTCTGGATCAGTCTGGCTTAGCCGTATAGGCGAGGCTAGGACTTGGCTTTTGCTGAGCTAGCCCATCCTCGCTGTGCAAGCGAGGCTATCCTCTGCTTAATTGAAATCCATCCTTAAATTGCAACTGAATCGGATATGAATTGCTTCGTCCTATAGAATTTGATTTCTCCTTTGACTTACTGCTAACTTGTTTCAGTTTGCATTGTAGTGAGCTATGTTCTCCAGTCTTTTGACTTGATGAAAGAGACCAGAAAGTTCCCTCTTGCTTTTCCAATTGAAACTTTTAATCCTAAGCAGGAGGAACAACTGGAGCAGCTGATGTGTGTTCCTAGAAGAGGTTGGCAGTCGCTTATCCGAGATGATCCACTTCGAGGCGGGGTTGGTAGTCGCTTATCCGAGATGATCCACTTCGGGAAAGCGGACGTCACCTGTAAGGTCTCGGATCCTTTGCCAATTTTCATCAAAGAAGATCCAGCTCCTTGATGGCAAAATCTGCCATTATGCGAAGGATTACGGCCTTGTGCAGGAGGAAGGCCTTTCGTGTCCACTTAGTTTGGCTTGGAAGTAGATAAGACCACTTGTATGCCTTTGGAGCAATGACTCGGTTGTACAAAAGATAACCTTGATGTAGTAGTATCAATTTATCTTCTCTTTTGAATCAATAAAAGTTTATTTTTTACTTATCTTCTTTGTTTCTCCTTCTTTTTGATTCGAGGACACCTGAAGTGGACTGACGGAGCTAAACTTCATGCGAAGTCAAAGACAGAATCCTATCTGAATCAGGAACGAGCTTCCAGCGAAGCTAGCATGAAGTTTCTACGAAGTTCGGGCTGTGCTTTTAGCAGAGCTAAGGCATGCTTTTTAGCAAAGTTATTGATGCGTTACGCTAAGTCAACACTAGACTCACGGCGGAGTTAGCCCTTAGTGGGGCTGAAGCAGCGCTTCTCGGGAAGGCGCTTTAGGCGCTGTTTCAAATTAATTTGAAATGACTGCCTACGCTTCTTTCAAGGAGGTGTCATTTAGGCAATCATTAGCCTATAAAAGCCTGATCGGGCTGAAAGAGAAGGCATCACTTCTCTTTGGATTTTCAGAGCAGTATAGGCCCTTTCTTCTTCTTTCTTCTTCATTTCGAGAATCCAAGAACCTTTTCAGTTCTTCAATGGCTCCCAAGAGACGAGCGGGAAAAGAGGTCGCAACCTCTATAACGGAAGGTCCTTCTCCTCCTCCGGTCATCAAACGACCTATCGCTAGTAGGGATTGTTCCCTTTTGATCAGAGATTTTCATCTCTCTTTTAAAGCAGATTTTTGGCTATCTTCTGATGAACCCAGAATGACCAATTATGATTTGGTGATTTTAGGGAGTTCAATTCCCTGAATTTCCCTTGATTTCTTGATTGAGAATCTCAGAACCGAAGGGTCTCTTCTTCAAGCTTCTAGGCGAAGCTATCCCTTAGGCGGTTCACATCCTGTTGAATGACAAGGTGCGAAGCTAGCCTTTGGAGTGTAACTGAAAAGGACCTTAGTGCCCTTAAAATAATTTTTAGGCAGTAGTACCCTTCTGACGAAGTTAGCCCCTGTGGCTTTGTCGCGTTCTGTTATTCGAGGTCAAGCTTCTAGAGCGAAGCTAACACTTGGATATTTTCCCGCTTCCTGCCTTCGTGTGGAGCGCGGAGTTAAGCTACAACTGCGAAGCTAAGCTTCGGAGCGAAGCTATCATTAGGCCAGCTTCGCTCGGAGAGCGAGGCTATGCCTTAACAAAAATGGCATTCTTGTTTTAGCCCTTGTTTGGCTGATGAACTAATCATAGTTTCTCTTTGTTCTTGCAGTGCACTATACTCCTGGTCCTCTGAACAGTCTCTTTGGCACAGCCAGGGGGCTAGATGGCAACGTCAGCCTGCAGTTCCAAGGGCAGGCTTCACTATTTAGCGAGTGAAGCTCTCCTGCTCGGGATACACTTCTTCATGCTGGGGATCAACGCACCATGAGGAGCATCTTAACTACTGCTCCCCTTGAAGATTCTGACCGAAGAATCTATCAGAAGCCTGGCTTCATATTCGGAGATGCAGTGCCAGATAATGATCGCCAGCTGCTAGCCAGAGAGGGGCAGTGGATTTTCAATTAGATGGTGAGAAGTTCTATTTCCCATCTAGCAAGCGACATTTTCCCTTGTCCTTCTTTCAATGCGTGACGAGGGCTCGGAAGATGCAGTGGCAAGTGAGTCGGACTACTAAATCTGTTCACGTAGGGAAGTTGATAATTCCCTCTCCCAGTTACACAAGGACGGGTCCTCCTCACTGTATATTAGGTCTCCATCCTGGGAACGTACTTCCAGACATCCCGGTGGGAGAAAACCCTGCGGTGGCGCAGACATTTGGGAATCAATTTTTTAAGGTTCGTGGCAACTATCCAGCCACTGATTTCAGGACCCGAGGGTGGATTCACCCTCCCAAGGCATGGTGGAGGGACTTGACCCTATATGTCCTTGCTTATTTTGAGGAGGATCTGAAGAGGTTGGGGCTTTATGAGGCCGTCAGGATGACCTGTTATGGCATTCAGATGAGCGTAGCGAACTTCTACGCCATCGTTGAGTTATACTACCCGGCTACAGGGACCTTCTTCACTCCTGTTGGCGAATTGGGTATGGCTCTGCATGAGATGTAGGAAGTCTCTGCTCTGCCTTTGGGATCTCTCCCATACGGAGAATATTTCCCGTGCGAGGCAGAATTGGCACTTCTGGAGAAGCAGGAGCCTGCCTTATTTGAGACTTATCGGGAATTGATGTGCCACCTCTACATTTGCTCCAGTATGCATGGGAGCCACAAAGGAACTTCATGCAGTTTGAAGAGCTAGGGAAATTATTTATTCCCTGACATGGAAAATACTCCTGAAGCGGCTCATTGTGGAGTTGCTGATGAAGACATCTTTCACTAGATGCAAGAGCATTCTCAAGGGGATCTAATTCTGTATGAAGATGACGGCCCCTATGAGAAAGACGATATTCTTTGGAGTTTCCACCACCAGGCTCATCGGCCGACGTCCCGAAAGGCACTTCTGGCTGGTTTCTTGATGGTCTGGTTGAAGAGATGCGTGGTGCCATCTTCATCTGGCGAAGTCATTCATCCGACTGTCTTATTGCCTGCTGTTCGTCTAGTCCATGGTCGTTCTCTTGGACTCCTTCCAGCCATGGTGTGTTGTATTCAGAGAGGCCTTCGCGCATTGACGGAGGCTTTCTGTAGGCCACCAATGACGAAGCGGGGAAAGGGGACTATTTTGCCCTGCGACGGACTAAACCCCAGAATAGGTTTGCCATATACTTATCTAATGGCATGGTTCGCCCTCCACTGTCCTTCTATCATCCAAGCCGGAGAGGAGTCCCCAGAAGGTGTTCGAATGGCGCTTCTTCGTCGATTCGAGGAATGTTCATGGTCGAAGACTTATGTGGCTGTGGTCCGTAAGCTGCTGTGTCGTCATGACGTCTATAGCCTTTTCCGATGCTTTCCCTACATTCGCGATGCAGGTTGTGGTGAAGAATTCAAGGATGTGGGAGAAGGGCAGACGTCATTAAGTCGGGGAGTTTTCGAGTAGCTGGTTAGCATCCGGCCATCACACTTTTTGTATTGAAGTAGGGACACCTATTACCTAGAGCCCTATGTTCCGAGTCGGTTTGCCCGTCAGTTTAGGTATGACCAACTGTATGTAGGTAATCCGAACAGCAGCCTGGCCTTCATGGGAAGTCTCATCGATGGAGCCCGTGCCTGGCGGTTCTTCATTGCTGGCTGTACTGAGGCGCGACTGTGCATGCCGCTAAAGACTCTGAACCTTCTGACGACCCTGGGATTCTGCCAGTGGTATAGAACTTCGAACTCCACACCCACTGGATTTTTTATTAATTCCTCTGGTGTGAAGTTAATCTCTCAGCGACTGAAGCGGAAGGTCACTGAGAAAGGCGAGGGTAAAAGGGTCCGCGTTTCAGGCCTCGGGGAATTCAATGTTGTTGATGATAGCGAAGCCTCGGATGCAGGAAGTCCTCGCTTTGAAGCAGATACGGGTGCTGAGGCTCCAGCAGCTGCTTCTGGTGGGGTTGGCACGGCCCCCATGGAACATGTTGATGTGGAAGAAGTGGAGGAAGAAATGCTGACGTCCACTTCAAGCGAAAGCGGGAAGGTGGATCTCGTAGGAAGAGGGTAGTGAAGAAGCCTCGTCGCTACGCTCTTACGGTTATTGCAGAGGGCGAATTATCTGCAGCGCCTCCTCCTCCTACCCCATTGGTCATTAAGTTATCGGCACCTAGGCCGACTACTGGTAAAGCTGCTTCGGACCCAGGTAAGATCAGCTCTGTTCTTGTAGTATATTTCTTATGTGTTCCAGATAGCTCATTGTTTACTTTATGCTTTAGGAACTGAGATGGTGAGAAGCCCGAGAGCTGAGGCTGCTGGAGAACAGGGGGAGCACTATGATCCCCTGTTCACTTATAGAGAAGGCGATGAAGCTGGGTATTTCGCTGTCTTGGAAGAGTCTGGAGGTGACGCGGGTGATGTAGATCCTTCGGGCGTTGGGACTTCAAAAGGAAGTCCCGTAGCTTCTAGCTCTTTTGGGTGGACCACAGAGGGTTCGGCAAGCGAAGGCGGGCCGGCCATTCGTGTTGACTCTGCCAAAGATTTTCCAATGGAGCCTGCAGGGACTGATGCAGCCGTCAAGACGATTGAGGCGACATTATCTTTTGATACTGTTTTGACCTTTTGACTCCTGTTATTTGTTATTCCTTACTCAAACAAAGTCCTGTTGTAGGTGTTTCGCCTCTGGGTGCATCGACTACAAGAGAGCCAACCCGTCTTCCTGGGGGAATCAGGAGTGAAGTGCTTCGACTATGGCGGATGCTACTGAGTTGGATGCTTTGTGTCACGACCTGCCCTCTTATCAGCCTGAACCAGCCAGAGGAGATGAAATTGAGGGAACGGTAGTCATGGAACCAACCTCGCTTCCAGTTATATCAATGAGCGAGATGCCATTGGTTTCGCCAGTACCGCCTATCTTGTCAGGCACGGAGCTGAAGGTGATTACCAGTCCTACTTCTCTAACACTGGTGGTTAAGCCAGCTCTCCTGGAAATAGTCACTAGTCCTACCTCGGTCGTGGCTAGTGTACTGGTTTCAATGAGGACTCCTCCGAGATCCCCGACGACCCTCGTGTTGCTGCAGCCAGTGCTTCTACTATTCCTTCCACTTTAGTGTCAATAAAGCCAGTGGAAACTCTATCTTCAGGGGCTGCTTGTTTGACAGGAGTGATTGAGGCTGAGAATGAATTTATGGCTAAGTTAGTCGATAGCTTTTATGAGAGCTTGAAGCGATCCATTTCTTTGATCTTGAAGGACTCGACTACCTCATTCTCTGCTTTAAAGGTGGTCCTCTCCCAAAGCATTGACAGTATTCTAGACTTTGGAGGGATGACCAGGCCGCTGCATTGGAGCTTCTGGTGGACCGACTTGAGGGGGATGTGGACGAATGGCGCCGTCTTTGCCATTCAGATCTGGAGTCTTCAGTTAACGAGCAGCTTGCGCATCTTGTTGCTCAGATGCATGAAGCTCATCTCGCCACTCAAGAAGCTGTTAAGGCCATTTCTTCTGATTTGAAATCCTTGGAGACAAGAAAGTAGAGCTCGGGGATGTCATGGACGCTTCTAGCAGTGCTCTTCTTGACGCTGAGGATAAATTGAAAAGGCCAAGGAAATGATCAGGAAGGCTAATCTTCTTTTATCCAAGACTGAACCAGTGCGTCTTGAAGAGACTGCCTGGCTCGAACAGCTTAAGGCCCAGATTGACAAAGTCTTGCGGCAGGAGCTAGTACAGAGAGCAACCTTGGTTGAAATTGAAGCTCGTTTAGCCCAGACGACGAGCTTTAATGAGGCTGAGTTGAAGTCGCAGGCGCTTATCAAGGCTGCTGAAGAGAGGAAGACGAGGTTGGCCACTCTTGAAGAACGAATTAAGTCTTATGAAGCACCATTGTAACTTATAATCTGTGCATTCATGTAACCCCCTTTTGGAACAATTAAAGAATGATTTTATTTTGACTCCCCTGTTGCATTTTAAACTTATTCCATATTCTAAATTCTCGCTTTCAAGTTGTCTTGCAGCCCTTTGAGAAAATAGTCCTTACTGGACTAAAAGATGAGACCTGGCCATCTGCCGGTTCAGAGGTCCCAATGACGTAACCGATTGAGAAGCCATCAAGCTCAAAATTGTCATATGATGATAAAGAAATAGTCCTTGTTGGACTGAAAAATGAGACTTGGCTATCTGCCAGTTCAGAGGTCGCAATGACGTAACCAATTGAGAAGCCACCAAGCTCAAAATTTGTCGTATGATGACAAAGAGATAATCCTTGTCGGACTAAAAGATGAGACTTGGCTATCTGCCGGTTCAGAGGTCGCAATGACGTAACCAATTGAGAAGCCCCCAAGCTCAAAATTTGTCATATGATGACAAAGAGATAGTCCTTGTCGGACTGAAAGATGAGACTTGGCTATCTGCCGGTTTAGAGGTCGCAATGACGTAACGATTGAGAAGCCACCAAGCTCAAAATTTGTCGTATAATGACAAAGAGATAGTCCATGTCGGACTGAAAGATGAGACTTGGCTATCTGTCGGTTGATAGGTAGTAAAAAGTGCATATTTATCATTACATTTACTATCATGTTTCCCTATTTATTCTTTAATTATGCACTATTACTAAAGTTTTGTTATTTAATGTGTGCAGGCCTTGAGTAATTAAAAAAAAAAAAAAGAATAAAGCCTGAATGAAGCCCAGAAGCCCTAAAAGCCCATGTGCAAGCCCATGTGCAAAAGTTGTAATAATTTAGAAATTTTTATATTATCTAACCTAATCTAAACTTGAATTTTTAAATTCTTTATTTAAAATCTAAGTGAGGAGAAGGAAGGATAAAAAAGAACTCCTAATTGCTAAAAGAAGAGGAAAAGGATGGACTTCTACTCAACCCTAGTTTCTTGCAGGATAAGGCTAGAGATAAAAGGAGAAGAGTGCAAAGATAAAAAAATCGTTTTAAAAGATTTGGATTCATGATAACTTGCTTCCCAAGTTATCCCGAATTTTCAAAATAGAGTCGGTATGCAGAACCCAGAAGGATATACCCAGATGGACGGACCAGAGGAGGCCACGCGAGAAAACGCGTGGCCAAAGGCCAAGCTATAGCCGCGGAAACGCGGCCATAGCTGCGTTTCTGAGGAAGTTTGGATGAGATCGACTACCAGTTTTTGTGGGAGAGTTGTACCGGGACTCTACTTCTTGCATCTCCTATAAATACCCCTGCAGAGCAACAGAGAGGGGGCATCCAGAGACGGGAACTTAGGGTTTTTTCTTTAGATTTTCTCTTTTTCAAAATTCTTGTAATTTTGTTTCCTTTTTTGCAAATTCTGAAGGAGGAGAAGAGCACTGTATTTGGAAGTGACATTCAAATAAAGGTTACCTTTTCTTCTTTGTTATTAAATTTTGTCATTTAATTTTATTTTCTGCTGAGATCTATTATTTGTCTTCTTCTCTCTTTCACACAATTTTTCACATTAAACAAAAATTGAAAATATTAAAAAAGAGATGAATAACTTGTAAATCACCTAGAGGGGGGGTGAATAGGTGATGAGCAAATCTAATGGTCAATAATGCGAAATTAAAAACTTATTATACAAATAAAAACTATTTAAACTAACCACCACGTATAACACAAGAGTGTAGCCGAATTCCCCGCGAAGGGCTCTGAACTAACTCCTCAAGATTCCTCTAAATAAGAGTTGAGGTACCGTGTTGGCTCTCTTAGTTGAATACAAGTGTTAGCAAACAATCCCCAGCATATAACAATTAAGCTCACAATATATCATGCATATAAAGATAAAGACAATAAAAGCATGCAAGATATAAAGACAAAAGTAAGAGATAGAGAGTGAGCAATCGCAAACACGAGAGATTTGTTTCGAGGTTCGAGCACACTTGCTCTACGTCCCCGCCTTCAATACTTAAAGGATTTCCACTATAAACCGATCCCACCAGATCACTCGGTGCCGCAACATCTACAAGGCGAGTTCACACTTGAACTCCTTGGACTCTCTAGTCCCGTACACACTGCATGCCCACTAGCTCGTCGAGGCCGCACCTCAAACAAAGAGTTCACACACGAACTCGAAACACCGCGAACCCGCAAGTCCGCCTCCTCAAAGTACAAGAAAAGAACTTTGGTGATCACAACTCTTTGATCACCTAAAATCCTCTCACAACAAATCTCTATAGGTAGATATAGCAATGGATAGCTCAAGTGTTGTGTGAAAAAACAAGGATTGAAATGGTGGAGGAAAAACTCAAGAAAATCACTTTTAAAACACTCTTGATAAACTCCCCTTTGATTAGAAATATTTGGCTCTAAAACTTGTGGATATAACCACTAATATGAGCGGGAAAAACTAGCCCAAAACTCTTCTTGAAATCTTGTATAAAACAGCCCCCAAAAGCCCCAATTTATAGAGCTAGAAAAACTAGCCGTTAGAGCCAGGTTGGCCTGATGGTCGACCGCTCGGTCGACCGCCAACGGTACGATTTCTAACCGTTGGGGCAACGGTCGACCGACCGGTCAATCGAGACCCTGGAACAAAGAGCAGATTTCTCTGTCGGTCGACCGGTCCGATCGACCGGGGCTTTCCAGAGAGCAGAGCTCTTTGGCAGTCGACCGTTCCAGTCGACCGGCCCTCCAGTAAAGGCTGGCGTGCACGTCTGTGCACGTCGGTCGACCGGCTCGGTCGACCGACTTCAAGCTCAGTCGACCGGTCCGGTCGACCGACAGAAGCCAGGTCAGGACATTATAGGGATAAAAAACTTGGTCATTTTGGCTCAAATAAAATCCCATAAAATCACCAAAAATCTACAAAAATAGTTTTATCATTCTACTTTGATAATCAAACATGCTTGAGCAAAATCAAGACATGTTACAAACAATTTGAACCATTTTTGTAACTTAGAATTTTTGGCTAAAAAATGAAAACTGTATTTTTCAAAATTGGTTTTTCCAAAACTTCTCCAAATACAAAAACAAGATATTTAAACAACTTTTAAAGCATAGAGTGTATGGATATGATCCACTACACATACATGATGAAATATCTATATTTTTGATAATAAGCACTAAATATGATTTTGGTTAAAGATATGTAAACTTTGAATACCAAAAATCAAAACGGTATTTTTCCAAAATGAAAATTCTTTTGTATTTTTACAAAGTAAAAATTCTTTTATGAAAACACATATAAATCAAGAGTGTGTGTGTGTAAGATATACTTGAGCAATCTACCAACTATTCTATCCTTTACATTTTATCTAAAAACAAAATCTTATAAAAACAAACCTAGACACAAATCTTGATCTTGAAGTCTTCACTTGAAGTATTCTCCTCTTCTTGACTTGGTCCAAACTCGATCCATAGAGCTAGACTCCTCTTGAGTACTTGATGTGGTCTTGAAGCACAAGCTCTTGAATTAAACCGTGCTAACTCCAAAACTTGATTTTAAATCTTTTGTTGAAGCTACACACCTACTAAGATCTTGATCACAAATCTGAGACTAAATAAACACAAGATCATTAGTACAGTAACTACATAAGTTGATCATCATCAAAACTAGAGTGATGGGCCTTTGGGCCAACAATCTCCCCCTTTTTGATGATGACAAAACTCATGGAGTTATATATGCATGGATTAAAGTAAAGCTTCAAAGAAGCTCCCCCTTAACGCATGCATAGCGATAAACAAATAATTATGCAATGAATGCTCATAAACATGTATGCAAATATATGGAGATAAACATGCATAAACAAGCATGAAACACATCAAATTCTTTTTCTCCTATTTGCAACACAAAACATATATGCATAAACATAAATACTTCTCCCCCTTTATGAATAAAGTAAGGAAAACATGCATATATAAAATCCAAATACTTCTCCCGCTTTTTGTCAATCATCAACAAAGGGGTTAAAGTAAAACCAAAAAAAAGTGTTCTCCCCCTTTTTGTCAAAATCAAAAATCAACAAAGGGATGACATTAAACAAATCAATAAAAGAGAATATATGCGATATACATTCATGAAGAGGAAGACGCTAAGTTAACTTCCCTACATACGTGCATTACATGAAGAAAGGATGACAAGCCCTAATTCACATAACACATAATATACAATGCATAAGAGAAGATGTGAAGCTCCCCTTATACACGTGTACCGCATAAAGAAGAGTTGTCAAGCTCCTCAATATAAGATACACTCAACATGAATCTATATGTAGAAGAGAGATTAAGCTCTCCTTGCATATAGGCAATATAAATGAAAACATTTTTAATTTTCTTATTAAAACAAAATTTTGAGTTTTTCTCAATAAAACAAATTTAGAGAATTCTTAGAAAATCAAATCATATAAACAAAATTTTTAAGGTACCAATTGTAGTCAAATTTTAAGATACCAATACCAACTATAAATAAACATTACAAATTTTGAATTTTAATCAAAAATAGAATCATATTGATACCAATTGAAAATTATTGCATATTTTTGATATCAATAAAAATATCAATTTTAAAACTAATGCATAAGCTTATTAAACAATCAATTGAGATACCTATTGAAAATAAGAATTTGAATCAAGCTTAGCATAAACAAACTTTGTGCTTTAAACATATAAACCTATTTTAAATTAAGCACAAATAAATCATATATATTTATGAAAATGAAAATACCAATAGACATTGATATTATTTGAAATGAAGCATACATATATAGGAAACAAAATATGAGTATATACAAAATGAAAATACCAATTAAGATCAAGTATATAACTCATAACCTACCGTCCTTTATATGCTCAAGATAAAAGATTTTTCAATTAAGCTTACAAGGCATAATCGCCCATCCATCCGCCCATTACGGTGTTGGAAGGGTTTTCAAAAATAGGGTTTTGAAAATATTTTAATAGTGAAAACACTACCAAATGAAGAATACATAACTAGTTAATTTTTTTTGAAAAACTAGTTAAAGATCCTTCAAAACATGAAGTCAAATATATATATTCATGAAGCATACTAAATACATAAGATTTGACACTCGAAATCGATAAAGCTCATAAAGATGTTCATGAAACAAAGTCATGACAAAACAAATAAAGTGTGAGTGTACAAAAACCATGTAAGTAGCATTTTCATGAAAATAATCAATAATGCTCAAAACAAACATGAAACTCAAAAATCATGAAAATTCATCTTTCAATTAAAAATGAAAATTATAAATATTCATTTTTTTTAAAAACAAACTTCTAGGTATATGTATGATTTATCCAATCCTAACAATATGCATACATATCCCAAACATGAAAAGAGTCCATAAAGTAAATTGCATGAAGGCAAATGACTCATGGGGTATACATGTATATTTATTAGATTTGAATACACAATACATATACATGAAGTAAAACATGAAAATAGGCAAAAGAAGTGTAAATGAGAGAATCATCAAAACTAGGCTATACATGTGCATATAGTGAGTACAAATGAACAATGAAGTGCAAACATATATGAATCAATTTGTTGCTCACTACTTGTACATATATACATCCAAGTTTTAATAAAAACTACATTTAAACTAGTATTTATCACATGAAGCACAAGAATGAACATGCTAAAATATCATATATGAATAAGCATATAAACAAACTAGGAGTTTAGAGATAGTAACCAAACCAAAGAACTATACTCCAAATCTCCAAAACATGGTGGTTGTCCCACCAAACCTCCTTGATAGCGGTGCATCAAAAGTATATCCATCATGTCCATATGCATCCACCATCAAGGCACCATCCCTCTCACGTTTTGTGAGAGCCCGCACCTACATCAAAAACACAAGGTGGGGATTTTGGTACCCATTTTCTTTTGGGTCCTTGAGGGTTAGCTTTGTAAGGAACCCAAACATTTTTCTTATTAGCAAAATTTATATGATGTATCTTATCAAAACAAAATTTTGCTAAATGGCCTTTGCGGCCACAATGTGTACATTTGTACACTCTAGTATGTATATGTGTATGTGTGTGATCATGACGTGCAAAAAGTGAATATGCATGATGTGGGTGATGTGCATGAACATGTGGAGCTTGTTTCTTTGAAAACAAAAACTCCAATCTAGAGTGGTTAAATGCACATGTGCTCAAATTTGAGCTCAAACAATTTATTTTATTTTTCAAAATTTAATCTCATTTTGATCAAAAGTAGCATGTAAGGCATGATGAGATATAGAATCATTTTTCTTATTCTTTTTAGAAACATTTTCTTTTTCTTTTTCACTAATTTTTCTTTTTAAAGAAGTGTTTTTATGCAAAGCAACTTCCTTTTGTTTTTCCATCAAAACAATCTTATTTTTCAAATTAGTGTTTCCTTCACAAAGATCATTTAATTTAGACATCAAGGAAACATTTTCATTTTTCAAAGACTCATTTTCTTTTTCAATGCATGCAACTTTATTTTTAAAAGAATCATTTTCATTTAACATGCAATCAAATTTCTTTTTCAAATTTTTGTTATCCTTTTTAAGCAATTCATATTTTTCTAAGAGTTGTTAACAAAATGATTCAAGTTCATCATATGACATATCAACATCCTCTTCTACCTCGGATTCGGTAGTTACCTCAAGGGGGTTATCCCCTTGGACCATGTAGCACATGTTGGAAGCGTCACTTCCAACATCCGAGTCGCTCCCCGCATAGTATTGTTCTTGTTCTCCGAGAGAGAGTATAGTATTCCAAACTACAAAAGCCGAATCAAGATTAGTAACCCTAGATAAATAATCATCATTTAGGGTAGATCTTAGAGCATGTAGGACTTTTGCATTAGCCTTAATATTTTTCTGATTTAAACAATATGAATCTTTAACAGTGGCAAAATAAACATTAATACCAAAGGCTTTGAGGAATAAGGACATCTTAACCTTCCAAGTTTGGATGTTAAGAATGTCAAAGGTGTTAGGTGACATAAAATCCATGGTGTGTGTAAACAAATATTGTGATTAGCTATAAATGAGGATCCTTAACTGTAGGTTGTAAGACCCAAATCTAGAGCACTTGGCTCTGATACAACTGTAAATCACCTAGAGGGGGGTGAATAGGTGATGAGCTAATCTAATGGTCAATAATGCGGAATTAAAAACTTACTATGCAAATAAAACTAAACACCACGTATAACACAAGAGTGTAGCCGAATTCCCCGCGAAGGGCCCTGGACTAACTCCTCAAGATTCCTCTAAATAAGAGTTGAGGTGCCTCGTTGGCTATCTTGGTTGAATACAAGTGTTAGCAAACAATCCCCAAGCATATAACAATAAAGCTCACAATATATCATGCATATAAAGATAAAGACAATAAAAGCATGCAAGATATAAAGACAAAAGTAAGAGATAGAGAGTGAGCAATCGCAAACACGGGAGATTTGTTTCGAGGTTCGAGCACACTTGCTCTATGTCCCCGCCTTCAACACTTGAAGGATTTCCACTATAAACCGATCCCACCGGATCACTCGGTGCCGTTACACTTACAAGGCGAGTTCACACTTGAACTCCTTGGACTCTCTAGTCCTGTACACACCGCAAGCCCACTAGCTCGCCGAGGACGCACCTCAAATAAAGAGTTCACACACGAAGTCGAAACACCGCGAACCCGCAAGTCCGCCTCCTCAAAGTACAAGAAAAGAACTTTGGTGATCACAACTCTTTGATCACCTAAAATCCTCTCACAACAAATCCCTATAGGTAGATATAGCAATGGATAGCTCAAGTGTTGTGTGAGAAAACAAGGATTGAAATGGTGGAGGAAAAACTCAAGAAAATCACTTTTAAAATACTCTTGATAAACTCCCTTTTTGATTGGAAATATTTGGATCTAAAACTTGTGGATATAACCACTGAAATGAGTGGGAAAAACTAGCCCAAAACTCTTCTTGAAATCTTGTATAAAACAGCCCCCAAAAGCCCCAATTTATAGATCTAGAAAAACTAGCCGTTGGAGCCAGGTTGGCCTGACGGTCGACCGCCCGGTCGACCGCCAACGGTCAGATTTCTGACCGTTGGGGCAGCGGTCGACCGACCGGTCGACCGAGACCCTGGAACAGAGAGCAGATCTCTCTGTCGGTCGACCGGTTCGGTCGACCGGGGCTTTCCAGAGAGCAGAGCTCTCTGGCGGTCGACCGTTCCGATCGACCGGCCCTCCAGCAAAGGCTGGCGTGCACGTCTGTGCGCGTCGGTCGACCGGCTCGATCGACCGACTTCAAGCTCAGTCGACCGGTCTGGTCGACCGACAGAAGCCAGGCCAGGACATTATAGGGATCAAAAACTTGGTCATTTTGGCTCAAATAAAATCCCATAAAATCACCAAAAATCTACAAAAATAGTTTTATCATTCTACTTTGATAATCAAATATGCTTGAGCAAAATCAAGACATGTTACAAACAATTTGAACTATTTTTGTAACTTAGAGTTTTGGCTAAAAAACGAAAACTGTATTTTTTCAAAATTGGTTTCTCCAAAACTTCTCCAAATACAAAACAAGATATTTAAACAACTTTTAAAGCATAGAGTGTATGGATATGATCCACTACACATACATGATAAAATATCTATATTTTTGACAATAAGCACTAAATATGATTTTGGTTAAAGACATGTAAACTTTGAATACCAAAAACCAATACGGTATTTTTCTAAAATGAAAATTCTTTTGTATTTTTCCAAAGTAAAAATTCTTTTATGAAAACACATATAAATCGAGAGTGTGTGTGTGTGTGTAAGATATACTTAAGAAATCCACCAACTATTCTATCCTTTACATTTTATCTAAAAATAAAATCTTATAAAAACAAACCTAGACACAAGCCTTGATCTTGAAGTCTTCACTTGAAGTCTTCTCCTCTTCTTGACTTGGTCCAAACTCGATCGATAGAGCTAGACTCCTCTTGAGTACTTGATGTGGTCTTGATGCACAAGCTCTTGAATCATACCGTGCTAGCTCCAAAACTTGACATTAAATCCTTTGTTGAAGCTACACACCTACTAAGATCTTGATCACAAATCTGAGACTAAATAAACACAAGATCATTAGTACAGTAACTACATGAGTTGATCATCATTAAAACTAGAGTGATGGGCCTTTGGGCCAACATAACTAATTTTAATTTGTGGTTTGCTAATCTCTTAAACAACCCTAGTGTAGTTTAGAAAGTGAATTGATTGATAATCACTTTTAGAAACCCTAGAATTAAAACAGTTTTCTTGAAGATTAATTGATAGTTAGGTTTTTCTAATTTAGGTTACACTTCTAAACGATTTTTCATAAATTCATACTTAAGAACTTTGATAGCATAACTTTAAGTTAAGACTTCTCTTATGCTATACTTAGAAGTTAGGATGAACAACTGTTGAATTTTTATTAGTGCACACTAGTTAGGGTTCTAATATCATTTATCTTGCTTGAATTTCTATTAATAACCTAGGATAGATATTACTTGTTTCAAGATGATATTCACTCTTTGAGACTTGCACTATGGGTTGTGGTAGAAAATTAGTAAACTGCATATCTCCAATCAAATCATTCAAATCTAATCAATCTCTCTATTTTGTTTTGTTCTAAGTGTAATACAGAGAAATCGTCCGAAACACTTGCATCGCATCCTTCCTTGTGGATCGACCCGTTTTGGCCCTTGCTGCAGCGGATAGAATTGAAACGAGACTAAGACTTGCTAACTTTAACTTTTTATTTCTTTACAATTTCTCATCTCAATCAAAATTTTGGCGCCGTTGCCGGAGAAGGAACGACACGATATTCTCAAAACTAATTCTTTCTTTCTTTCTGTTTGCAGGTTTAGAGAACAGGAAAAATAACAACAGCAAAGGACATATAGCAACTCTGTCCCTCTGCCCTCGAAGGCAGACCAGTAGAGCCTACTACAGAGCCGCGCAAACGAGGCCATAGTCGCGTTTCCGCGGCCTTAGTAGTGAACTACTCACTGTGTTTTCTGCAGGTTGCTGCAAATTGCAAGTTTTGTTTATTGCTTTGATAAGTTTTCTCTGTGATCACCCTGTACACTGCTAATTAATTAACAGTAACCTATTTGTTGGAAAAAAAATTAGACTCTTGCATCATAGGCACGTGTCTATTTAATTTTTTTAATTCTATTAAAGAGTGCTGGCGACAAGGTACGTTTGCATTGCATATAGATTAGGAACACTCTTGGCTGATTTACTGCTTTTTGAGTGATTACTTATCTACTGTTTTACACGTACACAAAAAATTTTAAGGGCAAAACCCATAAACAAGATAAGGTGGGGATTTCATCACCCTTCCTTGGCCCACAAATCATCTCCGTCACACTCACAACCCTAACCTTAAGTAAAAATTGACTAGACATTGGCCCTAGGTTAACTCGGGCTCACTAGGAGATTAGCTGAAGGAGGAAGTTGTTCAAAATTAACTCTTGTCAAATCGGTGTCTAGGAAGGTGATTAAGGGCCGAAAGCCTGAAGATTGGTGGTTACTTAATTAAGGAACGTCTTTGACGGATAACCTTCCACCGGTCTTGCTACCTACCTGGCCGATTAACTTGTGGTTAAGGTCGGCAATATACCTCCTAAAGACAGTCTAAAGTTAGGAATCGTCTAGGTCAAGGCTTACCCTAGAATAGGAATTTTGACTATTTTTTCCTTTTTTTTTTGATTGATTGGGTGAACTTGTTTGTTAACTGTGCATGTCAGCTTGGTCGAGAGACCCATTTACATCTAGACTAATTAGAACCAGTTCACCACCCGAACAAAAGCCCGACTCACACATGGCACAACCACCGTCACTAGAAGATAGGTTCTATCCTATTAGGACCTCTCTTCCTTCTTGCCTTCAGTTACCCGATGAAGGTGTTGACCAATTTGAGCTCAAACCACAATACATCAACACTCTTCCCAAATTTCATGGATTTGAATCTGAGGATGCATACTTTTTCATAAGGGAATTTGAAGAAGTATGTCTCATGATGAAGATACCCAGCCTAGGAGTAGATGCCATCAAATTACGGTTTGTCCCATTCTTTTTGAAAGACTTAGCAAAGAAATGGCTCTACAATCTAAAGGCCGGTTCAATATCCTCATGGGATAATTTTGTCAAAGCCTTCTTAAAGAAGTTTTATCCTGTTCACAAGACTGCATTGATTAGGAAAAGCATCTTGCAGTTTAAGCAAATAGCTAATGAACCTTTTTGAAAATACTTCGAACGTTTTAAGGACCTCCTTGCCCAATGCCCTCACTATGGGATAGAGAAATGGTGACTTTGTCAAGTTCTTTATGATGGATTAGAATATCAAACTAAAACGCTATTCGAATCCATGTGTCAAGGAGGATTTTTGAAAAAGAACGAACATGAAGGATGGTTATTATATGAAGAATTAGCTGATAATACCATCCAATGGGACCTACTCCGGAAAAATTTAGGACTAATGACCCTACTTCTTCTAAAGGAGGTATCCATTCAATTGAGGCCAACATAGCTACCGACGCTAAACCAGCTGCGGTAATGCGAAGACTAGAAGCTCTTGAAACTAAAGAACCAGTCTCTGTGAACCAAGTCAGCCCAACACCTTCGGCGGGCTATACTTATTGTCAAGACATGAACCATGTGTTCGAGAAATGTCCCGTCTTCATCGCGCATCAAACCTTGCCCGAACATATGAGTGCGGCCTTCACAAGGCCCGGTTGGAGAAATCATCCAAATTTTTCATGGGGCCCAAGCAACAATGATCAAACAAGGCCCAAATTCTCCAACAATTTTCAAAATTCACCTTATCAACAAAATTTCCCCAGTCAAAATCCTCCACACTCTTTCCAAAATTCACAAATGGAAACAAGACTCTCAAACATGGAAAGAAAGGTGGATACTCTAGTTAAAATCCACGACACGCTGGCTCAAGTCTTGACTAGGATAGAGATACAACTGAATCAACAAGAAAGACAAAAGGCAACTTTACCAAGTCAACCATTGCCAAACCCTAGGAATCCTAGGCAAGTCAATGAGGCTCAAGACCCAAACCAGTGTAACTTGGTTCATACACTAAGATCAGGAAAACAAGTTAATAATCAAGTATCCATGCCACGGGACCCATCTCAATTGTCCATTCCATCTAGTTCCACTCCATCTCCACAAAACTCCAAAGAAACTGAAGTTGAAAAATCAGCAAGACAGGTGCACCAACATACAGCCCCATTTCCAAATAGGCTTAGGAGCAATAATAATGCACATATGGAGAAACTACTCGAGGTGTTCAATCAGGTTAGGCTCAATATACCACTTCTTGATGCAATCCAACAGGTCCCTAGTTATGCCAAATTCCTTAAGGACATGTGCACCAAGAAAAGAAAGACAAATGTGCCTAAGAAGGTTTTTCTAGCCACTAACTTTAGTGAGCTATTGTCCAACCAGATCCCAGTCAAGTACAAGGACCCTGGTTGCCCCATCATTTCTTGCATAATAGGTCGAGCTGAAATCAATCGAGCACTCCTCGATTTAGGAGCTAGCATTAATTTGCTTCCTTTCTCCGTATATCGGCAACTTGGATTAGGAGAACTCAACCCAACCCAAGTTACAATCCAATTGCTGATCGCTCAATTAAAGTTCCTAAGGGAGAGATCAATGATGTCCTCATACGGGTGGGAGAATTCATTTATCTAGTCGATTTCATTATTTTAGAGACATAACCTGTGTCTAATCCTAGGTCCCAAACTCCCGTCATCTTAGGACGCCCGTTCCTAGCACCGCGAATGCAATCATAAATTGTAGAAATGGATCCATGAGATTGACCTTTGGGGATATGACCAAGGAAGTCAATATTTTAAACTTAGGTAAACATCCCTACGACATAAACGACCAACCCTTTGAGGTTAACTTCATTGAAAACATGACTAGTGAGCACAACGAGGAGATCACACTAGAGTCAAAGGAAGAGGAAGAGTTGGAATCAAGTGATCTCAACCTTGATGAGATTGAATGGGCAGCAAATCCAAGTTCTATAGAGATAGAAAATTCAAGCTTAACACCTCCACCATTCGAGCCACCTCCATCTTTGGAGTTAAAGACCTTGCCTAAACATCTTAAGTACGCCTACCTTGGTGAACAGGAGACGTTACCAGTCATAGTTGCCTCCAATTTGACTGATAGGCAAGAGGAAGACCTACTGGCAACCCTTAGGAGATATAGGGAAGCCATTGGTTAGACTATGGCAGATATCAATGACTGAGCCCTAAAATAGTCCAGCATAGAATCCATCTAAAGGAAGGGGTTAAACCTAAGAGGGATCCACAGCGTAGACTAAACCCGCTCATGCAAGAGGCTATACAAGCCGAAATAATGAAACTGTTAGATAATGGGATCATTTATCCATTTCCAATAGCGAATGGGTTACCCAATGCATGTGGTCCCTAAGAAGTCCAGCTTTACTGTGGTAGAAAACGACAAGCAAGAGTTAGTGCAAACACGACTGCCTACCAAAGTTCGAGTATGCATATACTATCGCAAGTTGAACGCCGCCACTAGGAAAGATCATTTTCCCCTCCCATTTATCGACCAAATGCTGGAACGATTAGCCGGCCATGAGTATTACTGTTTCTTGGACGGTTACTCAGGGTATAACCAAATTCCAATAGCCTCGGAGGACCAAGAAAAGACAACGTTCATATGCCCATTTGGGACATTTGCCTATTATCGAATGCCTTTCGGCCTATGTAATGCCCCCGCCACATTCCAACGTTGTATGTTAAGCCTTTTTTCTGACATGGTCGAGCGCTTCTTAGAGATTTTCATGGATGACTTCTCCGTCTATGGAAATTCATTTGACCAATGTATTCATCACTTGGAGCTAGTGCTGAATAGATGCACCGAAAAGAACTTGACCCTAAATTGGGAAAAGTGCCACTTTATGGTGCAGTATGGGATTGTCCTAGGTCATGAGATATCTAGGGAAGGGATCAAAGTCGACAAGGCTAACGTGGAGGTCATAGCCAAACTTCCAATTCCACGAAGCGTGAAGAACATTCGTTCTTTCTTAGGACAAGCTGGGTTTTACCGTAAGTTCATTAAGGATTTTAGCAAAATTGCTAGACCCCTTACAAACCTTTTAGCTAAAGACGTGCCCTTCATCTTTGACGATAAGTGTAATAGCGCGTGGGAGAAGTTAAAATTGGAACTTATCTCTGCACCTTTCATCTCACCTCCGGACTGGTCCAACCCTTTTGAGATCATGTGCGATGCCTTAGATTTTGCGATAGGCGCTGTCTTAGGACAACGCAAAGATAACAAGCAACATATGATCTATTATTCAAGTAGGACACTCAATGACGCCCAAGTGAACTATACTACAACCGAGAAAGAATTCTTGGCAGTAGTGTTCGCTTTGGAGAAATTCCGCCCATACCTACTTGGGACCAAAACCTCGATTTTCACTGACCATTCTGCACTTCGATACTTAATGCTAAAAAAAGATACGAAGGCCCGACTCATTCGTTGGATCCTCCTCCTTCAAGAATTTGATCTCGAAATTCGAGATAAAAAGGGTGTTGAAAATGTTGTCGCAGACCATCTCTCTCGTGTGCCAAGGGCACCTTCCGACGAACTGCCCATCAATGACAATTTTTCCGACAAACAACTTCTAGCCATCTCTACAGAATTATGGTTTGCCGACATAGTAAATTACTTAATCACAAATCAAACACCACCTAATTGGTCAAAACAGGATAGATACCGATTCTTGTCTCAAGTCCGGTATTACATATGGGAAGATCCTTATCTTTTCAAATATTGTAGCGACCAAATTATTAGGAGATGCGTTCCCGATGAGGAAACTAGAAGCGTTCTAGCCTTTTGTCATAAATTTGCTTGCGGTGGACGCTTTGGTCCCCGCAAAACTGCCGAAAAGATCCTACAAAGTTGCTTTTATTGGCCAACTTTGTTTAAAGACGCATTCAAATTTTGTAAAACTTGCACAAGATGTCAAATGATAGGAAGGATTTCTAAACGAAATATGATGCCCTTAAATCCAATTCTAGAGGTAGAACTTTTTGATGTTTGGGGCATTGATTTTATGGGTCCCTTCCCTAATTCGTTTGGGCACCAATACATCTTGTTGGCTGTAGATTATGTATCAAAATGGGTTGAAGCCGTCCCTTGCAAGACAAATGACAACAAAGTTGTTGTCAAATTCTTGAAAGAAAACATCTTCTCACGCTTTGGAACCCCTCGTGCCATAATTAGTGACAATGGAACACATTTTTGCAATAGAACTTTTGAAGCTCTTATGCGAAAATATGCCATAACTCACAAGTTATCTACGCCGTACCATCCTCAAACCAGTGGACAGGTAGAAGTTTTCAATAGGCAAGTCAAGCTTATCTTGGAGAAAACTGTGAGTCAAAATAGGAAGGACTGGTCCACCAAATTGGTGGATGCCTTATGGGCATATAGGACCGCCTTTAAAACGATTCTAGGAATGTCTCCCTATAGACTAGTCTTTGGAAAGGCTTGCCACCTTCCTGTTGAGATAGAGCACCGAGTCTTATGGGCAATTAAGCAGCTGAATTTCGATCTAGATAAGGCCGGTGAGCTTCAAAAATTGCAAATTTCTGAACTGGAGGAGTTGAGGAACTAAGCATATGAAAATGCGAAAATTGCGAAGGATAGGGTTAAGGTATTTCACGATAAGTTCATCATGAGAAAAACTTTTGTCCAAGGACAAAAAGTGTTACTCTATAACTCTAGACTTCATCTCTTTCCCGGCAAGTTAAAATCAAGATGGACAGGGCCTTTCATTGTTAAGACTGTGTTTCCACACGGAGCCATAGAGATCTACGACCAGAAAGCTGGCAGTACATTCAAGGTAAATGGTCAACGTCTTAAAATATTTTTGGAATCAGTACCGGAAGTAAATGCAGCCATGGGTCTTTTTGACCCAATGTATCGGTAACTCTATCTCTCTGCCAATTCATGCATCCATACATTTCATTCATATATTGGGGACAATGCATGAGACAAGTGTGGGGGAAGGGTAAAATGTAAAAAAATAATAATAATAAAAAAATTTAATAAAAAAATTTAAAAATATATATAAAAAATTTAAAATTTTTTTTCTTTTTCTCTTTATTTATTGTAACATAACAATAAAAAAAAATTTCTCTTTATTTGTTCTAACATAAAAATATAATAATAATAAATAAATAAATAATAAAAAGGACAATATTTTGACTTATCTTTTGAAAGAAATCTAAGTTAGTCTTAAGAATTAGGAAAATCATGATTAGGATTTCAAAAAACTTGGTCAAAATAAATAAATTGTTGAATTTTTAGGTATAGGAGGAAAAATTGAATAAGTAATTAGTCTTGATTTTTACCTTAAAGAAATGTGCATACCTAATACATTTACATATCTAGAATTCTGTGACAAGGACTCTTGTGTCTTATAAAAAAAATAATAATAATAAAAACAAAGAAATTCACTAATTAAGCAGGATACATGTGCCTCAAGAAGCATAAGTATTCACGCCTAAAGGTGATTTTATAATTCTATAAATAGAGTCCTTGGTTTTGTGGCCTAGTTCACTCGAATCCTTAAGTCCATGGGGTGTTTTCTCACCCGGTGCCCTAAAACCAACCAGTTTGGGAGCCACTGACTTTAAGTTCGCTACATGGGTGGATTAGAAAGCCTAAGAAAACTGAGAAATATTATTTATATATGTACGAACACATCTAATAGTCAATTAGTTAGGTATGAGGGCCTCAAGAAGCCTTGATACTTATACGAAAGAAAATTAGATGAGTTATACATATTAAAAAAAGGAAGAGAAATAATGATAAAGAGGCATGAGAGTCCAAGTTAAAGAATTCCTAGTAAAAGATTCACAAGGATGCATTTGACTTAGGGTAACGAAAAAGATTATACAAAAATTCAATTTTGATTCTTACCTAAAATGGATAACAATTTATTATAAAGACTAAGTTTAAGAATGAATAAAAATGATAATCCTAAAACTTATAGACTACTTAGTCTTTTTAAACATATTTCAAATATTTTCCTTTTTATGGATTTTGTGGGTGTAATCCGCTGAAAACCCTCACGAGACAACACTCGTCCTCTAGGGTAACCTAGAGGTTTAACGGCTTGTTGCACGTGCTAAGTGCAATCGTGATTCCTACGAAAGTGAGTTAGGATAGATTAATTTTTCTTTTCTTTTCTCTTTCTTTTTGATTTTTACTCGAGGACGAGCAAAAAGATAAGTGTGAGGGTGTGATAGGTAGTAAAAAGTGCATATTTATCATTACATTTACTATCATGTTTCCCTGTTTATTCTTTTAATTATGCACTATTACTAAAGTTTTATTATTTAATGTGTGCAGGCCTTGAGTAATTAAAAAAATAAAAGAATAAAGCCTGAATGAAGCCCAGAAGCCCTAAAAGCCCATGTGCAAAAGTTGTAGTAATTTAGAAGTTTCTATATTATCTAACCTAATCTAAACTTGGATTTTTAAACTCTTTATTTAAAATCTAAGTGAGGAGAAGGAAGGATAAGAAAGAACTCCTAATTGCCAAAAGAAGAGGAAAAGGATGAACTTCTACTCAACCCAGTTGCTTGCAGGACAAGACTAGAGATAAAAGGAGAAGAGTGCAAAGATAAAAAAATCGTTTTAAAAGATTTGGATTCATGATAACTTGCTTCCCAAGTTATCTCGAATTTGCAAAATAAAGAGTCGGTATGTAGAATCCAGAAGGATATATCCAGATGGACGGACCAGAGGAGGCCACGTGAGAAAACGCGTGGCCAAAGGCCAAGCTATAGCCGCGGAAATGCGGCCATAACCGCTTTTCCGCGGGTGTTTGGATGAGATCGACTACCAGTTTTTATGGGAGAGTTATACCGGGACTCTACTTCTTACATCTCCTATAAATATCCCTGCAGAGCAACAGAGAGGGGGCATCCAGAGACGGGAACTTAGGGTTTTTCTTTAGATTTTCTCTTTTTCAAAATTCTTGTAATTTTGTTTCGTTTTTAGCATATTTTGGAGGAGGAGAGGAGCAGCACTGTATTTGGAAGTGACATTCAAATAAAAGTTACCTTTTCTTCTTTGTTATTAAATCTTGTCATTTAATTTTGTTTTCTGCTGAGATCTATTATTTGTCTTCTTCTCTCTTTCACACAATTTTTCACATTTAAAAAAATTGAAAATAAAAAAAGAGATGAATAACTAATTTTAATTTGTGGTTTGCTAATCTCTTAAACAACCCTAGTGTAGTTTAGAAAGTGAATTGATTGATAATCACTTTTAGAAACCGTAGAATTAAAACAGTTTTCTTGAAGATTAATTGATAGTTAGGTTTTTCTAATCTAGGTTACACTTCTAAACGATTCTTCATAAATTCATACTTAAGAACTTTGATAACATAACTTTAAGTTAAGACTTCTCTTATGCTATACTTAGAAGTTAGGATGAACAACTGTTGAATTTTTATTAGTGCACACTAGTTAGGGTTCTAATATCATTTATCTTGCTTGAATTTCTATTAATAACATAGGATAGATATTACTTGTTTCAAGATGATATTCACTCTTTGAGACTTGCACTATGGGTTGAGGTAGAAGATTAGTAAACTACATATCTCCAATCAAATCATTCAAATCTAATCAATCTCTCTATTTTGTTTTGTTCTAAGTGTAATACAGAGAAATCGTTCGAAACGCTTGCATCGCATCCTTCCTTGTGGATCGACCCCCTTAGGCCCTTGCTGCAGCGGATAGAATTAAAACGAGACTAAGACTTGCTAACTTTAACTTTTTATTTCTTTACAATTTCTCGTCTCAATCACCGGTTTAAAGGTCACAATGATGTAACCGATTGAGAAGCCACCAAGCTCAAAATTTTGTCGTATGATGATAAAGAAATAGTCCTTGTCGGACTGAAAGATGAGACTTAGCTATCTGCCGGTTCAGAGGTCGCAATGACATAACCAATTGAGAAGCCACCAAGCTCAAAATTTTGTCACATGATGACAAAGAAATAGTCCTTGCCGGACTGAAAGATGAGACTTGGCTATCTACTGGTTCAGAGGTCGCAATAACGTAACTGATTGAGAAGCCATCAAGCTCAAAATTTTGTCACATGATGACAAAGAAATAGTCCTTGCCGGACTGAAAGATGAGACTTGGCTATCTGTCAGTTCAGAGGTCACAATGACGTAACCGATTGAGAAGCCACCAAGCTCAAAATTTTGTCACATGATGACAAAGAAATAGACCTTGTCGGACTAAAAGATGAGGCTTGGCTATATGCCGGTTCAGAGGTCACAATGACATAACCGATTGAGAAGCCACCGAGCTCAAAATTTTATCGTATGATGACAAAGAAATAGTCCTTATCGGACTGAAAGATGAGGCTTGGCTATCTGCCAGTTCAGAGGTCGCAATGACATAACCGATTGAGAAGCCACCAAGCTCAAAATTTTATCGCATGATGACAAAGAAATAGTCCTTGTCGGACTGAAAAAATGAGACTTGGCTATCTACCAGTTCAAAGGTCGCAATGACGTAACCGATTGACAAGTCACAAAGCTTAAAATTTGTCGTATAATGATAAAGAAATAGTCCTTGTCGGACTGAAAGATGAGACTTGGCTCTCTGCCGGTTCAGAGATCGCAATGACGTAACCGATTGAGAAGCCACCAAGCTCAAAATTTGTCGTATAATGACAAAGAGATAGTCCTTGTCGGACTGAAAGATGAGACTTGGCTATCTGTCGGTTCAGAGGTCGCAATGACATAACCGATTGAGAAGGCACCAAGCTCAAAATTTGGATGAAATTTGAAAGGAATTGTCAGAGGTATATTGTTAACGTGACAATCCGAAAAGTCCACCGAAGGCTGAGTGGGACTCAGGAACTTGCTGGGGGGCTAGGAAATGAATTCCATAGAAGATCATATGTCAGAGGTGTAATGTTAACGTGACAAAAAGAACTTTGTAGGGATTCAGAAAGCAATTTGTCGGAGAAAAACGAGGAGATCACTGTCATAGGTTTAATGTTAACTTAACAGTAAAATGGATGCCAGAGGTATACTGTTAAACATAGCATAGAAGGGGTCTCGTTCTCACTGGGAAAAATGAGAAAATCACTGTCATTGGTTCAATGTTAACTTAACAGCGAAATAGATGCCAGAGGTATACTGTTAAACATAGCATGAAAGGGGTCTCGTTCTCGCAGAGAGAAACGAGGAAATCACTGTCATAGGTTTAATGTTAACTTAACATCGAAATGGATGCCAGAGGTATACTGTTAAACATAGCATAAAAAAGGTCTCGTTCTCACAGAGAGAAACGAGAAAATCACTGTCATAGGTTTAATGTTAACTTAACAGTGAAATGGATGCCAGAGATATACTATTAAACATAGCATGAAAAAGGTCTCGTTCTCGCAGAGAGAAATGAGAAAATCACTGTCATAGGTTTAATATTAACTTAACAGCGAAATGGATGCCAGAGGTATACTGTTAAACAAAGCATGAAAAGGTCTCATTCTCGTAGAGAAAAACGAGGAAATCACTGTCATAGGTTTAATGTTAACTTAACAGCGAAATGGATGCCAGAGGAATACCGTTAAACATAGCATGAAAGGGGTCTCGTTCTCGCAGGGAGAAATGAGGAAATCACTGTCACAGGTTTAATGTTAACTTAACAGCGAAATGGATGCCAGAGGTATACTGTTAAACATAGCATGAAAAGGTCTCGTTCTCGCAGAGAAAAACGAGAAAATTACTGTCATAAGTTTAATGTTAACTTAATAGCGAAATGGATACCAGAGGTATACGGTTAAACAAAGCATAAAAAGGTCTCGTTCTCGCGGAGAGAATGAGGAAATCACTATCATAGGTTTAATGTTAACTTAACAGCGAAATGGATGCCAGAGGTATACTGTTAAACATAGTATGAAAAGGTCTCGTTCTCGTAGAGAAAAACGAGGAAATCACTGTCATAGCTTTAATGTTAACTTAACAGCGAAATGGATGCCAGAGGTATACTGTTAAACATAGCATGAAAGGGTCTCGTTCTCACAGAGAAAAATGAGGAAATCACTGTCATAGGTTTAATGTTAACTTAACAGTGAAATGGATGGAAAGATCATTATATGTGGTCTTACCATTCCATTGATGAGAATTGGTAAGTGATTTTGGAGAGGGAATCAAATGGGAACAGGTCCCTTAGGATTTTTAGCAAATCCTCAGCTGTCAACAGGTTTGATATGCCTTTACCAACTACCGTTTGAGTCGGGCTAGCCATGCTATTCCCCTCAGCATGATGAGTTGTCGAGGACTTATGTTGGGCTTAAAGGCCAACATTTTCCTCTATCCTTAACCGTTAAAGGTGTTGGATCATGTGGTTAGTGCATGTAACCTTGATTCTCCTTTGAGGCAACCAGTGTATGACAAGGTTTCTACCGATTTATGGTTGTATGATCTCGTTTGGAGGGAGAGAGAGGGCTCTCCTTGTGTGTACCTTAGACTTGAAGGTCTTGATCAGAGGTGTAATGTTAACTTGATTATAAGAAGGATCCTTAATCACGGATAATACTTCTTTAAGAACTAGTCATTGATCGGCATCATGAGTAAATTACCATCTGAAGTCATAAGGCGATATGCTCCGTTTGAATAGACTGTTTCTATTACAAAGGTCCTTCCCATTTAGGCTGAAATTTGCCTTTGGTTTTGTGCGTCATGATCATTGGTCGCCTAACGGCTAAAACCAAACCTCCTTTCTGGAAGACTCTTTATTTGACCTTCTTGTTGAAGGCTTTTGAGGTTCGAGCTTGATACAACTCGATGTGCTGCTGAGCTTATAACCGCTTCTCATCTAAGGCTTCGAGCTCTTGAAGACGCAACCGATCATTGTCTTCTGATGTGATCTTAGTCATTAAAGCGAATCGCAATGACGGCATCTGAATTTCTAACGGTATAACTGCTTCACACCTGTATACTAGGGAAAACGACGTATTGCTTGTCGGGGTCCGAACTGTGGTTCGGTAAGCCCAAAGACATTCACCAAGCTTTTCGTCCCAATCTCGCTTATTCGAGGAGACAAACTTCTTGAGTAACTTGATGATTGTTTTGTTGAATTCTTCCGCCAAGCCATTAGCGGCAAGATTATAGGCAGTTGAAGCCACATTCTGAATTCGGTATTTATCACAGAATCGATAGAATACCTGGCTTACGAATTAGGGACCGTTATCATAGATGATCCGCCTAAGGACACCAAATTGATGAATGATGTGGTTTTTGATGAAATTAACCACATTGAAAGTTTTGACTTCAACCAGTGGTATAGCTTCTGCCCATTTTGAAAAGTAATCGCTTATTGCCAGGATAAACCGATGTCCTTTTGTTGAAGAGGGGCTGATTGGCCCTACGACATTGATTCCCCATGCTTCAAATGGCCATGAAGCAACAGTTGGATGGAGCAACTCTGAGGGCTGATGTATGAAGTCTGCATGGATTTGGGATGCTTTACACCTTCGTGCATATTGGATGGCATCGGCTGTCATGGTTGGCCAATAATATCCAAGCTTATGCAATCTGTCTTTAAGTCTTGGACCTGGCTGATGAGCTCCGCATATGCCGTCATGTGCTTCTTTAAGCACTTCCTGTGCCTCTGAATTAGAAAGGCAACGGAGGAGGACACCGTCATATGAATGACGGTAAAGTGTCTTCAGAGTTGGATCATAGTAAAAACGAAGAGACCTTCGTCTGATAGATGCCGCTTTTTTAGGATCGTCTGGCAGCAGACCATGTAGGGCATAGTCGATGAGAGGAAATTGCCAGTCTCTCGGCTCCAGCTCTGTCGAGATATTATAGACCTCTCTGGTTCTTAACATATGTTTAGAGTAGACAAGGTGTCGAGTAGCCACTGTAAGGTGATACTCGGTGTCGACTGACAAGGCTAGTGTTGTTGCTAATGTAGCAAGAGCATCCGCCTTAGTATTCTGAGATCGAGATACGTGCCCGATGTAAAAGCCATCAAACAGATTAGCCAATTCGATGACTGTGTGATAATAAGGCACCAAATCCTCGTGACGGACCTCATATTCGCCTTTAACCTGATTGATAATCAGTTTTGAATCGCCATAAGCTTCAAGGTAGCGTACCCCCTTCCGTGGGCAAGTTAAAGACCGATGAGTAGAGCATTATATTCCGCTATATTGTTAGAGCATGATTCCGTCAGAGAAAATGCTCTAGGAAGGACATGATTCTGTGGAGAGATAAACACAACCCCCACGCCGGCAATGATCCTACCTTTAGGGCCTATTCGTGATGCTCCATCGAAGAACATTTGCCAAACTTCATCCTCTAAAGTTACATTAGATTCGAAGACTTTATCTGGAATATCTTCATGAAGTTTTAAGTGTTCCGGAACTGGATGAGCAGCCAAGAACTCTGCAAGGGCTTGACCTTTAACCGCCTTCTGAGAGATAAAGATCATGTCGTATTGAGACAAAAGCAGTGCCCATTTAGCTAACCTTGAATTTAATGATCCTGGCTTCATCATGAGAAGACGCAAAGGATTCACCCTGGAGATGACATGTATGGTTTGGCCAACCAAATAATGTCGTGTCTTCTGAACGGCAAAGACAAGAGCTAAGCACTTCTTCTCAATAGGATTATAGCGAGATTCCCCCTATTAGAGTCCCATTCAGATAATAAATGGCCTGTTCATGACCATTGTCGTCTTTTTTAGCAAGCAGGGCACCAAGAGAATGGTCCATAGCCTTCACATAAAGCAAGAATGGTTTCCCTGATGTGGGTGCTACTAAGACTGGAGGTTTTGTAAGATATCTCTTGATATCCTCATAAGCTTCCTGACAAGCTTGATTCCATATGAAGGAAGCGCCCTTTTTCATGAATTGGGTGAACGGTTGACAACGGCCTGAGAGATTTGCGATGAATCTTCTAATATAAGCCAGTCTACCTTGCAAGCCTCTAAGCTCTTTGAGATTCCTCGATGGATGCATGTCCTGAATGGCTTTGACTTTCTCTGGGTCAAGATAAATTCCTTTTGATGTAACAATAAACCCAAGGAACTTGTCACTCGAAACTCCCAAGAAGGATTTTGTCGGGTTCATCTTCAGCTGATGAGCCCGCATTATGTCGAACATGGTTCTCAAGTCACGCAGATGGTCATTCTTATTGTGGCTTTTGACAGCAATGTCGTCGATATAGCATTCTACCGTTTTTCAGAGATGATCGCGGAAGATTGTACTCATTGCCCGCTGATAGGTTGCTCCAGCGTTCTTTAGCCCAAAGGGCATCACAGTGTAGCAGTATACCCCAATGGCATTCAGAAGAAGTATGCTTCTCGTCGTCGGGATACATCTAAATCTGGTTGTACCCTGAAAAGCCGTCCATGAAAGACATTCTTTTGAATCCACAAGTGTTGTCAATCATGACATCGGTGATGGGCAGTGGGAACTCGTCTTTAGGACAAACCGTATTGAGATCACGGTAGTCGATGCAGATCCGTATTTTCCCATTTTTCTTGAGGACGGGAACGATATTAGCAACCCAATCTAGATGCTGTTCCTCCCGTATGAAGCCACATGCAATGAGCTTATGAACTTCGGCTTCAATAGCCTCCATAATGTTCGGGCGAAACCGACGTTGTTGCTGCTTGACTGGCTTGGCGTCAGGTTTGATATTTAGACGATGCATGGCTACTTGTGGATCAAGTCCATGCATGTCTTCGTAGTTCCATGCAAAGACGTCTATATACTCCTTTACGAGTATTATTAATTCTTCTTTTTCCATAAGTGATAAGCTCTCACTTATAAAGATAGGTTTAGGGTGATCTTGACTACCCAAGTTGACCTGCATCATCTTGTCTTTAGTAGGTGGTTCGTGCAGTTCGAATCGCTTTTCTCATTGGAGATCTAATTGCTGAGCCCATGGTTCCTCATCAGTAGCTTCTGCAGGCTCCAATTGACTGCTTGAGGTCATATTAACGATGAGAGTCTCGAACATCATTCCCACACTGACATCTGAGTCCCACTCGGAGGATAAGGCAGAATGTGATGGAATTGGTTCGCCATCTCTAAATTGAACCGTTGTTGGTGGTGTGGGTGTAACGTATCCTAACCCCCTGCATGTGTTATCATAGTAACTTGCAGGTTTCCCTTTTGGCACAAAGTTACGCAGCAAACTACGCCTTCCTTTTCTGAAATTCAGGCCCTCTCCACGCTTTAGGTTGTACCCCATTTTCTTCATCATATGGCGCGCTGATCGCGCGTAATGGAAAAATTGTGGGGCGTCTGAGTCTGAACTTGAATCTGCAGCTGTGGACCCTCGTGGTTAGTCTTTACCGAAAGTTATCGGTAACTGACCTTCTTTGGATAGAGGGATCACTAAAACGATCCCTTCTACAGATTCCATGGGTGTACTGGACGCGCTTGGTTTATATAAAGGGACGTGCAGAGAGCTATCCGTGATGGATTCAAACAACCCAATACTCACAGGATAATCAAAAGAAATATTATCATTAATTACCCATTCACCCTCATCTTCAAAAGGAGTGTTACATTGAGGATTATTAAGACATGCTATAATTGGTTCACCAATCAGAATGGCTGGTATGTCTGCTTCAGATTCTGAGTCCGCCTCATTGCCACTATCATCATCATCCGGCAATGATTCTTTCTATGTTTCACCGGTCTCTTGATACAGGAGAGCGACAGTGAAGTAATTTTCCACCCCTTTGAATGGCTGCTTTTCAGCGAAGACAGTTCGTACTGTTGCATCATCTTCAACATATTTGAAGCACTGGTGCAGAGTGGAGGGAACGATCCAGTTGGCGTGGATCTACGGTCGTCCTAGTAGCAAGTTGTATGACGTGTCAGCGTCAATGATATAGCACGTCACTTCAGGCTCCCGATTCGGCAACGGAGTCGAATTTTCCTAAGTGGATGACTACTCCCGACATTAAAACAGTATATTGTAGTAGTGGTTGCAGACAACCTGTATAGTGGTATACAGAGGAAGTAGATGAGCCTTTTGGTGATGATGCTGAGTGCAGACCCCGGATCAAGCTGTACCCTTTCAATGCATGTTGAACCGATGTATCTGGTGAAGTACAGAGGTCGATCGTGCTTGTTATCCTTGAGAAGCATATCTTCCGCTGTGAAAGTAATAGCGGGTACCTTTGATTGTACTTGATGGCATTCAGGACAAGAAGACTAGGCGTCATCTTTAGGGATTTCTGGCATGTACGTCAGGAATGTCTCTGAATTGGCCAGTGCATCTTTAAGTGCTTCTCTTGTCTCTTTTGAGAGACGAAGGAGCTCGTGTATGGTGATACGAGCCGGGATATTAGCCAGCTGGGCCAATATATCAAAACAAAAGGGCGTGTCAAGCCCTGGGCTTGAAGGCTTCTTCAGGACATGGCCGAACCAGACTTCCCTTGGCTTCTCCTTTCCCTTGGTTGGAACTGAAGCGGGTGCTTGTATTGGTACTGACGTCATTTGTTATATCTCGTCAGTAGCTTTCTCATACTGTTTTAAGTATGATTTTCCGGATTGAGTACCCATCGGCTGAGGTACATCAGCCTGCGTCGCGCAAGAGTGCTTTTCCCCTTCAGAATCACTGAGAGAAGTTGATGTAAGATTGTCATCGTCTGGCAAGATGGAGATGACATTGCAGGATTTGCCCTTCGACTTGGACTTCTTCGAACCCCATTGTTCGTCTTGGACAAGGTCTAGGTGTATCCACATGATTTCCCCTGTCTCCAGTGTTAAGGGAACAAGACCCTTATTATCTTAAGTTTTAACCGCAGAATGTGTGACTTCCAGCCTCGGTGCAGGGACCGGATAAGTCCCGTCAGGAACTGTGACCTTTGGGGTTTTGCCAAACTCGAGGGTCACCATATTTGCAGTGACTTTCTTTTGCTCTGACCTCAGTGTCAGGACTCCGGCGTCGATCAAAGCTTGAATTCTGTCCTTGAGGACAAAGCACTTGTCGGTAGGATGGTGAATCATCCTGTGGAAGAGACAGTATTTGGGATCATTCGTGTGTCCTATTTCGTTGGGACGTCGAGCATCCAACAGCTTCAATTTATTCCCTTTGTGGAGTAAATGGAATATTGTGGCCACTTGATCGTCTTTGAAGGAGTATTGTTTTGGAAAAATTTAGACTCATGATTATTGAAGCCGCTTTTCTTGGCCTTCGACTGAACATCCCCTGACAATTCAACGGACATAGTCTCTTTCCCTTTGGCTTGAGAAGACTGCGTCATGTCACCACGTCCTGTATTATTCATACCCCATTTGCCTCTAGGGGTGGATGGTTCGAACTTTTTAGCCGACTTTTCGGCTATCTCAGCTTGCTCGACCAGTTCTTTCCAAGTATGGGCTTTGACAGCCCCCATGCGAACCTCTACTTGGTCTAAGAAGTTGTGCCTGCATGTCTGTAAGAGCATGGGTAATGGCATCCCTGCTGGGCACATCAAAGACAAGTTTCTGAACCGTTCAATGTAGTCACGGACAGATTCGCCCTTCTTCTGCACGGTGGAGAGGAGCTTGTCCATAGTTACCTCGGTATCGTCCTCATAGAAACAAGAGAGGAATCGGGTTTCCAAGTCGATCCAGGAATTGATGGAGCCCGGAGGGAGACTTCGGAACCAGTCAAATGCTACCCCCTTTAAGGTGCCAATGAACAGCCTAGCCATGATAGCATCATTGTCTATAACATTACCGGTCTGAGACCAGAAACAGTAGATGTGCTAGTTTGGCGAGCTTTTACCATCGTACGTGTGTAACGTCGGTGGTTTGAACTTTGGTGGGCATGGTACTGAATCCCACTCCAGTGGGTAAGGACGGACTGCCCCTACTTTCTTTAATTCATCCCTCTGAGCCAGGGATGCGATTTGAGCTTGGATGCCTTTAAGGACTTCAGCGTCCAAAGAAGAACCCTTCTTCGACTTCTCCGTTGTTGGCTGTTCATTGCTAAGATGTTCTTCCTCATCATGGTTACTCCCGGTGTCATTATTATTCCGGTTATTGAGGAGTTGAGCGAGCATCTGTTGGATGTTGTCTAAAGCTTCTTGCTGGGTCTTGAAAGTTTGCTCCTGAGCTTCCAAACGCCGACGAAGGTCATCATTACCGCTATCAGCCATGTTCACTGATACTCTGTCTATTCGCACTGAGTTGATTGTCGCTGAAGAGGCATACCCACTGTCTTCATCCTCTTCATCAGACCATTGGACTGATCCTCTCCTTGGTCTTGGTGAGGCTACTGCAGTTAAGGAAGATGGCTGTTCATAACTGTAGGATATTATAACCCTAGATCTGGCGTTGTGGAAGACACCTTCTTCGTGTACCAAGACTTCGCCCATGCCTGGGCTATAATCTGGATCTGGGGAACCGTAGGGAGTGTCGTGGGATGCTCGTCTACCCCTGTGTAGCTCTCGTCCTCTTCCGTTCATGTTAACGGATGCAGAGGGTAAATCTCGCAATATGCTCCTCTTACGATATTTCGCTAAGGCTTGCACCGACAGTCGATCAAAAACTGATCGTCGGCCTGAAAGAGTGGCGGGGATTGGTCCTAGCCGGCAATGGACCGAGTGGACTATCACCAACTGACATCCCACTTGTTGACAACAGAAGGAAAAAGTTTGGAAAGGTTCTGACTTCCGTTTACTTGTCAAGAATTCCCGCAAGTTAGACCCAGCTGGGCCTAAACGATCGAGCGCAGGGGCTCTGTTGGATTACGCATAGGAAGATGTCCTGCTCCTTTTATCACCACAGAGGGGATTAACACTAAATAGTGCTTCAGCTCTAGCTTCGGGCTAAGAACCTTGGGAATGTCCTTGGGTGTTGAAGCTGCATAAGCACTGCAGTCAACACTTAGGGATAATCGCTTAGCTCCGCTATGAAGCGCGAGCTTAGCGCTTGATGAACTGGAGAGCGAAGCACGCTGTGGTGCTTTATCCGCTATGTTGCCGCGAACATGATTAGTCTTAGATAGTGCTTTGGCCCTAAATTCGCGGCTAAAAGCTTTGGAAACGCCTTTGGGCGCTGAAGCTGTATAAGCACCGCTATCAGCACTTAGGGACAATCCCTTAGCTTTGCTGCGAGGAGCGAGTTTAGCACACTGCGGTGCTTTGGTTCGAGCTTCACGGCTATGAATATCATGCGTACCCTGAGGTACAGTAGCTTCGCTCATGAGAACGAGGCTGGCGTGAGGAGTTACTGCTCTTGAATTGGGCGAAGGTATGGTCGCCGTTGTGACTTCGCGGCTAGCAGCCTCGTTGGAGCAGACAGGCATCTTGCCTTTTTCTTCGCAAGAGAGACGCACTTGTGGCGTAGTTACGCCTGAGGCTTTATACAGAGCCTTCTGTTTTGGCCTCCACATCTGCTTTGACAAAGGAGACCTAGGTTCGCAGGGAACCTGACTAGCCACGCGCGAGGCCGAGGGTGTCGACAGAACTCTGCTTCTGGTTTCTGTTCTGAGGCCTTGATTATGGAGACCTTTCTATGCTTCCGTGCATGAAGCATTAGACCACCCCCAGAGAGGACTTCTTCAAATTTTCCTTGGTCGAAGTGAACGACCAGGTTCTCGAAAGTGAGAGGCTTACATTGCGGGCCCGCTTCCTTGTTGCGCCAGAGGATCACAGTAGGCTCGCAAAGAGCCTCATTTGTCTCTGTGGAGACTTGCTTTGAAGACTTAGCCAGAGGGGCTCTGGCTGCACCAGCTTCCTTGAATTCAGAGATAAACCCGAAGGTCTGTTCGTCGCATTGCAACATTTGATTCTCAACAGTGGAGAATTTTGTCCCGAGCGGAGTCGCCATCTTGTTTTCCATTGATTTTGCAAAGGAGAAAACATACAAAAAAAGGGTCGAGGAGGTAAATTACAACTATTCTAAAAAGATTACAAGTAGATCTCCTCTGAGATTCTGGAGAAGTGTGCCGATAGGAGTCTGGTCAGCGCGCGACCACTTTGTCCCTTTGACGATGCGATCGATAAGATCCCTTCTCGCCTGGTTCAGGGAATCGGAGAACAGAAGGTTGGTAGAACCCTCTTATTACTTCTCAAACTGCCTTCACTTGGGAATTCCTTCTCGCCTGGTTCTGGAAATTCCTTGGGAGGAAGGAAGGTATTAGGGTATCGGCACCCTGATTAGAGAAGCAATTCTCTAAATTCTTGAAAGCTAGAGAATAGATCTTTATTTAGCCGCCTCTCTCTCTGTGCGTGCATTTATGCGCCTCTTGCGTGTTTTCTCTCCTTGTACCCCTGGTGGGCTATTTATAGGGAGAGCAGGGGTATAATTGTCCCTTGAAGATATAGAAACAGATTGAGTCAATCTGTTCAAATCTGGAAAGTAGCCTTGCTGCGAGGCTTGAATCAGCTTCTGCGAAGCTAGAAATAGCAGGTAGGTCGGTCTCCTGATCTGTTTTGATTCTTTCCATATAATTAGAAGATCTCCCCTGATCCTCTTACTCGTTTTAGGAGAATCAAGAGATTATGGCAAACAACTGACAAATTTGATCTCAGATTTGATCTTGATTAGATTTGATCTTGATCCTGAATAGATTTGATCTCATCTGGAGATTTAATTGGTCAAAGGTTGACCATAACAGACCCACAGCGGAGCTGCCGCGTCCAGCTCATAGCGGAGCTGGAAGAAGCATTTGGCGAAGTCAGAAGAAAGCTATTCAGCAGAGCTAGATAACATCTGTGGCGAAGCTACCCAACATCCTTCTGCGTGGTTGAGTGTGGCTTCGAGCGAAGCTAGCTCTCTGCGGAGTTAACTTGAGCACTCAGGCGAAGCTGAAAGTTAGCTTCTTGATGGAGCTTTAAACGGCTCCAAGGCGAAGTTGGGCGATCTTAGCCTCTCAGGCGAGGCTATCCCTTTAGGCTCATGTGATGCTAAGTGTTGAGCTAACCTAGCATCTTAGACCTGCTGAGGTCTATTTAAAGACAATCTGAGCTCACTGTCTGCTTCACTGGATCAGTAGAGTCCAAGTTACTGATTTGTCCCTCGGAGATGGGTACAGCACTGGTCGTCAGCTTGTCTGTCACTTGTCTTTTGTAAATGTCAACAAGTTTAGACATTGTTCAGGCCAGTAAGAATCTTGTCTTTTTTAAAGTGTCAACAGCACTCACAAAATTCAAAGTGAAAGAAAATGTTAGTGATTTTTCAAAAAAGAAAGAAAAAAGTTTATGATCCATTTTTTCAAGAATTTTGGTGATTTTTTGGTTTCAGGTTACCCTAAACTTTTCCTTCTTTTTTATAAGACTCCATTCGAAGTTTCGTTTTCAACTTAGGTCAAGTTTGCAAAATAAAGAGAACTAGATTTTGTATCAAGCCTAACAATATACATCTATATGTATGAGGGATTGTTCTTAGACTATAGTACGTTTATATATATATATATATATATATATATATATATATATATATATATATATATATATATATATTTATATATTTTTTATTTTTATTTATTTATTTATATATTTACATTTATTTATTCTCTTAGCTTCATTAGACTTTCTAATTTACCCATGTAGCGAGCCTTTCACCGATGACTCCCAGACCAGACGGTCTTAGGGCACCAGATGAGGATACATCCCTAAGGTTCAAGGATTCGAGTAAACTAGGCCTCGAATGCTAAGAACTCAATCACCTTTCGGCATGACTGGTTATGCTTCCTAAGGCATAACTAACTAGCTTAATGAGTGATCAAGTTTTTATTCATTTATCTATATATTTATTTTATCTTTTCTCTTATATATATATATATATTATATTTATATATATATATATATATATAAACAAAGTTACTAAGTCTTTGATTAATCCCTCAACATGTAAATGTATATAGTGCTTAGTAAAAATTCAAAGTCTAACTATCTTTCTATTCTTTTCTTTCTTAACCTAAAGATCCAACAATACTTCTTATTTTGACTTATATTAAGAAATCCTAATTTAGAATTTCCTTAATTCCTAAGATCAAGTTAATTCTTTTAAAAATGGATCACAGAATTTTTTTATTGTATTTTTGTTCTTTTTTCCCTTTTATTTAAGAAAGAAAAATCTAAGAAAATCTAAAAAAATTAAAGAAAATCTAAAAAATCCTAAAAACTAAAAAAAAAATTGTGTTAGTATCTACCCCCATACCTATCTCATGCATTGTCCCCAATGTATGCAAGTAAATATATGCATGAAATAGGTAAAGAAAGGACGTCACCCCCTCCTTCGGCTCAGACCAGCAGTGGTGCTAGGTCTGGCCGACTGCGAATGCCGCAGACCCTCCTCGATGCGGTCTAAACGAGATGTCGCTCCTCTACCTGCTTTCATAGTCTAACCTGCCCCTTAAATATCTTCTTCATGCTACGCCAAACGGAGGACATGAAGGCTCTTGAATCAGTTGGGGAGCCCTGCTGCCAAAAGGCTTGGTCATCATCATCCTCCAAAAGTTCCTCCGAAGAGGACTCAGTCAGGACATCTTTAGGCTGGACACTAGGGGTCCAGACTGCATGGAGACAACTATTATAAGCGCTAGTTGCCCTCTCTGGTACAACAAACACCCTATTGTAAGAGTCAAAGACATCATCTGGTAAGAAGTTCTTACACAGACGAGTGATCAAAACCGGATGGGAGTATTTGGCACCGGATGTGCGTGTGGAGTTAGTGATGATACCATGAAATACGGTCGTGTTAATGCAGATGGTGTGCTGCCTAGTCATGAGATCGTGAACGATCTGCAGCACCGGCCTATTAAAGGAGGTCGTATGGTCAAGCCCTAGTATGTTGTGTTGGATCTAGCGTCCAACGCAATGTATATTTCAAAACGTAGTGCTGGCTTTGAGCCCCTATCTTGCTCGGTACAGCGAGCCCCCATGACTGTCATGTAGTCAATTAATGGTAGGGGTCGCGATGGTGCGGGTTGCTGGGGACGTGTGTGTAGTCCTCCAACATATCAATTGTGATAACAAGGTCCCCAGTGGGCATGTGCACCATGAATTGGTTTGTGTCAAAGTTAATAGAGGCTTGATCAAGTGAAGCATAGAAAAGCTTGACAAGCTCGGGACAATTGTAAGCCTCATGGTCGGAGTTATTGTAGACTAATGTATACCAATTCCATTCACGAATTCGATCCAAAAATATGTGACCATAACCATTAACATTGCTAAAAATTCTAGAAAAGTCTTTTTCAGCAAAGATGGATGGTGCCATGATTGAAAATACGAAGTAGAGGAAAGGAATTTGCAAACCTCCCCCGGATTACGTGGGGGGAAATGAAAACTAGATTACAGAGAGCAATCCACAGGAGGAACAGACAATCAGGTGGTAGATCTAAGATCTACAGACGGCAACGACGGCAGGAAAATTTGGCGGCACTCTTGAGTCCACCAGAAGCCGCGGAGGCGTGGCAAAGGCCGAGAAAACACGATGCTGTTACGGAGATGTGGCTCCGGAAAATTCGATTGGCAGCACTCTCTTCTCTATTCTCAGATCTAGTTTCAGAAGTTAGGGTAAAGAACGAAAGAGAGATTGGGGGTATATATAGGGGCCTGAGAAGGGTAGATTTCCAATTTTGCCCTAGGTAAAAAGTGAAAATTCCAACCCTAGGGAAAATTCTGGTTATTAGAAGGAAAAAGAAGTATATAAAGGGAAGAAAACCTAAGTGCTATTTAGCACTTAGGTCCATTTTTTTATATTTTGTTTATTTTATTTTCTTGCATTTTTTATTTTGTTTTTATTATTTATATATTTTTTCTATTTATATATATATATATATATATTGTTTTAATTTACAAGGGAGGTCCCAAAACACTGGGGAAGAGGGTAGAAAGTGTTGGAATCAAATATCACAAATATTTTTCTTTCATTGGTATCAAAATATACAAATATTTCAATTTCAATTGGTATCACAAATTTCCTATTTCATATGGTATCGAAATCTTGTGATATCTCACATTAATTTATTGATTTAAGAAAAATTCAAAATTTGTATTGTTTACTTACAATTAGTATCTTAAAAAAAATTTTAAGTAATTATCAAAATATGTGTTAAAAATGTTTTTGATATGTATTGTCTATATGCAAGGGGAGCTTAACATCTCTTCTATATATAGATTCATGTTAAGTGTATCTTATATTGAGGAGATTGACATCTCATCTTTATGTGATACACGTGTGTAGGGAGAGTTTCACATCTCCACTTATGCATTGTATATTATGCGTTATTTGAGTTAGGGCTTGTCATCCTTCTTCATGTAATGCATGTATGCAAGGAAGCTAACTTAGCGTCTTCCTCTTCATGAATGTATATCGCATATTTATATCCTTATTCTTGATTTATTTTATTTTTACCCCTTTGTTGATGATTGACAAAAGGGGGGAGAAAGATTTTGAGTTTATATATGCATATTTAAGTTTTTGCATATATTGAGTTTATGCATCTTGTGTTTTTGAGGAGATTATTTTTAAAACTTTAAACAAAAAGGGGGAGAAAGTTTTTGGAAAAAGAATTTTAGATTTATGCTTGTTTCTCTCACCTTATTGATGCATATATATGTGTTAAGTTTCATGTACTTCATTGCCATATATTCTTGTTTATTGCTATGCATGAGTTAAGGAGGAGCTTCTTTGAAGCTTTACTTTAATCCATACATATATAACTCCATGAGTTTTGTCATCATCAAAAAGGGGGAGATTGTTGGCCCAAAGGCCCATCACTCTAGTTTTGAGATAACTAACTCATGTAGTTATAGTACTAATGATCCTGTATTAAATTAGTCTCAGATTTGTGATCAAGATTTTAGTAGGTGTTTAGCTTCAATAAAGGATTTCAAGTCAAGTTTTGGAGCTAGCACGTGTTGATTCAAGATCTTATGCATCAAGACCACATCAAGTACTCAAGAGGAGTCTAGCTCTTTGGATCATGTTTGGACCAAGTCAAGAAGGAGAAGAAGACTTCAAGTGAAGCCCTTCAAGAGAAGACTTGTGTCTAGATTTGTTTTGTTAAGATTTTATTTTAGATAAAATGTAAAAGATAGAATAGTTGGTGGATTGCTTAAGTATACCATATACACTCACACACAAGATTTAGTTGTGTTTTTATATAAGAGCTTTCATTTTGGAAAAGAGTTTTCATTTTGAAAAAATACCGTTTTGATTTTTGGAGTTTCTTATATACATATGTTTAACAAAAACTATTTTAGAGCTTAATATCAAAAACATAGATATTTTCTCATATATGTGTAGTGGATCATATCCATACACACTAAGCCTTAAAAGTGTTTAAATATCTTGTTTTGTATTTGGAGAAGTTTTAAAAAAAACAATTTGGAAAAATATAGATTTTGTTTCAAGCCAAAATTTCTAAGTTACAAAAATAGTTCAAAATGTTTGTAACATGTTTTGATTTTTACTCAAATATGTTTGTTTATCAAAGTATAATACTGAACTTATTTTTGTAGTTTTTTTGTGGATTTATTGAATTTTATCTAAGGTAAAATGATAAACTTTTAATCCCTAAAAAATACAGTTTTAGGCTTCTGCCGGTCGACCGCACGGTCGACCGAGCCAGGAGTCGGTCTACCGAGTCGGTCGACCGACGTGAACGCCTTGTTTCGCTGAGGGCCGATAGACCGACCTGGTCGACCGTCAGAGAGTTTTACTCTCTGAAAATGCCCCGGTCGACCAGCAGAGAGCTCTGCTCTTTGTATCCAGGCCACGGTCGACCGGTCGGTCGACCGCTGGCCCAACGGTCAGAAATCTGACCGTTGGCTGGTCGACCGGGTGGTCGACTGACAAAAGACCAGGCTGCTGATTTGGCCTCTAACAGCTAGTTTTGTAAAGCCTATAAAAGGGGCTTCCCATGAACTGTTTTAGACAAGATTTTAGGAGAGTTTTAAAGCTAGTTTTTCCTCGTCTATTAAGTCTTTATCTCCATTTATTTTAGAGCCAAATACTTCCATTCAAAAAGAGAGTTTATCAAGAGTTTTCAAAAGTGATTTTCTTGTGTTTTCCGCCACACATTCCATCCTTGTTTTTCTCACACATATTTGAGCTTTCCATTGATATATCTATCCTATAGGATAGTTATTGTGATAGTGATTTTAGGTGATCAAAGTGTTTAGATCACCAAAGTTCTCATTCTTGTTTTGAGATGGCGTACTTGCGGGTTAGCGGTGTTTCGAGTTCTAGTGAGAGCTCATTGTAGAGGTGCGGCCTCGGCAAGCTTGCGTGCTTGCGGTGTGTTGTTCTTATGAGAACAAGAAAGGGACTAGAGAGTCCAAAGGAGTTCTAGTGGGAACTCACTTGTAGGTGTTGCGGCACCGAATGATCCGGTGGGATCAGTTTTTAGTGGAAATCCTTCATAGTGTTGAAGGCCGGGACGTAGAACAAGTATGCTCGAACTTTGAAACAATTCTCCCGTACTTGCGATTGCTCTCTCTATCTCTCACTTGTCTTTATATCTTGCATGCTTATATTGTCTTTATCTTTATATGCTTGATATACCTTGTGCTATATTGATATATGCTTGGGGATTCTTTGCTCACACTTGTATTCAATCAAGAGAGCCAAAGTGGCACCTAAACTCTTATCTAGAGGAATCTTGAGGAGATAGTCCAGAGCCCTTCACGGGGAATTCGGCTACACTCTTGTATTATACTTGGTGTGTTGTGCATAATAGTTTTTAGTTTGCATTAATAGTTTTAATTCTGCATTAGTTAACCATTAGATTAGCTAGTCACCTATTCACCCCCCTTCTAGGTGATTTCAATTGGTATCAGAGCCTCGTGCTCTTGATTTGGGTCTAACCACCTTGAGTTAAAGATCCTCATTTATAGCTAATCACAATATTTATAACACACATGGATTTCATGATACCTCCCACCTTTGACATTCTTAACATCCAAACTTGGAAGGTTAAGATGTCTTTGTACCTCAAAGGCCTAGGTATTCATGTTTATCTTTCTACCACTAAGGATTCATATGTTAGTAATAGCAAGTATATTGAGGCTAACTCTAAAGCCATTCATGCTTTAAAGTCAATCCGAAGTGATGATTATCTATGTAGGGTTTCTAATTTTGATTCGTCTTTTGTAGTATGGAACATCATGCTCTCACTTGGCGAACAAGAACAATATTATGCGGGAAGCGACTCGGATGTTGAAAGTGATATTTCCAACGTGTGCTACATGGTCCAAGGGATAACCCCCTTGAGGTAAATACCGAATCCGAGTTAGAAGAGGATGTTAATATGTCCTATAATGAACTTGCTTCATTTTGTCAACAACTTCTAGAAAAATATGACATGCTTAAAAAGAATAATAAGAAAATAAAAAATAAATTTGATTGCTTGTTAAAAGAAAAAGATTCATTTCACAATAAATTAGAATGCATTTCTAAAGAAAATGAATTTTTAAATGAGAATCTTTCCTTGTCCTCTAAGCTAAATGATCTTTGTGAAGGAAATACTACTTTGAAAGATAAATTATTTTGGTGGAAAACAAAAGGAGATTGCTTTGCAAGAAAACACTTCTTTGAAGAAAAATTATTTCAAAAGAAAAGAAAAATGTTTTTAAAAAGAATAAGCTTGTTGACCATGCTTTTCATGCTACTACTAAAATGAAGTTAAATTTTTGAAAAATAAAATAGATTGTTTGAGCTCAACTTTAAGCAAATGTGCATTTAACCATTCTAGATTGGAAAGCTTGTTTCAAAGGAAACAAGCTCCACATGTTCATGCAAATCACCCACAACATGCATATGCACACTTTACACGTTATGATCACACTCATACACATATGCATGATAGAGTGTACAAGTGTAAACATTATGGCCGCAAAGGCCATTTAGCAAAGTTTTTTTATGAAAAGATAAATGTTATTAATTTTGCTAACAAAAATGATTGGATTCCAAATAAAGCTAACCCCCGTGAACCCAAAAGAAAATGGGTACCAAAATCTCCACCTTTTGTATTTGATGTAGGTACGGGTTCTCACAAAACGTGAGGGGATCGATGCTTGGTGGTGGATGCATGGACTTGAGAGACATACGTTTGATGCACCGCTATCAAGGAGGTTTGGTGGGACGACCACCATGTTTTAGAGATTTGGAGTATATTTCTTATGGTTTGGTAACTATCTGTAAAACTTCTACTTTAGTTTACATGCTTTCACTATTTGATAATTTTTAGCATGTTCATGTTTTGTGCTTCATGTGGTAAATACTTGTTTAGATGTAGTTTTATCAAAACTTGTGTATATACGTGTACAAGTAGTGAGCAACATTTGATTCATATACTTTGCACTTCATTGCTCATTTGTACTCACTACATGCACTTGTATAGCCTAGTTTTGATGATTCACTCATTTATACTTGTTTTGCCTATTTTCATGTTTTTGCTTCATGTATATGTAATCTTTTGTTCAAAACTAATAAATATATATGTATGACCTTGAGTCACTTGCTTTCATGCAAATTACATTATGGACTCATTTTAGTTTAGGATATGTATGTATATTGTTAGCCTTGGATAAATCATACATATACCTTGAAGGTTGTTTTTAAATGAAAAATAAAATTTTTATGATTTTCATATTTGTTTGATAAAATAAATTTTCATGTTTTTCACATGATTGATGTTTTTAAGCCTTATTGCTTAGTTTCATGAAAATGTTATTCACATGTTGCTTGTGCACTCACACTTCATTTGTTCACTCATGACATTGTTTTCATGAGAACTTTTGTGCTTTATAGATTTCGAGTGTCAACTCGTATGTATTTAGTATGTTTCATGATATACATGTGATTTAGTTTCATATTTGAATGATCTTTAACTAGTTTTTCAAAATTACATTTAACTAGTTATGCATTCTTCATTTGGTAGTGTTTTCAATGATAAAATATTATCACACTCTTGTTTTTGAAAACCTCTACCAACCACTTTAAGGATGGATGGATGGGCGACCTTACCTTGTATGCTCAAATTCAATATATTTTATCATGTGCATGAAAAGGGTAGATTTTTATGAGTTATACACTTGCTTCTCATCATATTTTCAATTAGTATTTTAATTGATATCTCTTTGAATCTCATAATTTTGTTTATATATATGTATGCTTTAGATTTCAAGTTATATCAATTTTTATTGGTATTTTCATTTTCATACATATATATGATGTGTTTGTACTTGATTTACGATATGTTTACATGTTTAAAGTACAAAGTTTATTTATGCTAAGCTTGATTTAAATCTTGATTTTCAAATAGCATCTTAATTTGTACTTGTATAAGCTTATGCATTATTTTCATTTGGTATTTTTATTGGTATCAATATTTACTATATACTTCAATTGGTATCAATATATTTCAATTTTCAATTGGGTTTAAATTTTATTTTGTATCAATACGTTTTACCTATTTGGTATCAAAATTTACCATATATTTCAATTGATATCAAAATATAAAATACTTTTCTTTCATTGGTATCAAAATGTACAAATATTTCAATTTCAATTGGTATCACGAATTTCCTATTTCATATAGTATCAAAATCTTATGATATCTCAAATTGATTTATTGATTTAAGAAAAATTCAAAATTTGTATTGTTTATTTACAATTAGTATCTTAAAAAAAATTTAAGTAATTATCAAAATTTGTGTTAAAAATGTTTTTGATATGTATTGTCTATATGCAAGGGAGCTTAACATCTCTTCTATATATAGATTTATGCTGAGTGTATCTTATATTGAGGAGGTTGACATCTCTTCTTCATGTGATACATGTGTGTAGGGGGCTTCACATCTTCACTTATGCATTGTATATTATGCGTTATTTGAGTTAGGGCTTGTCATCCCTTCTTCATGTAATGCATGCATGCAAGGAAGCTAACTTAGCATCTTCCTCTTCATGAATGTATATCGCATATATATCCTTATTCTTGATTTGTTTTATTTTTACCCCTTTGTTGATAATTGACAAAAAGGGAGAGAAAGATTTTGAGTTTATATATGCATATTTAAGTTTTTGCATATATTGAGTTTATGCATCTTGCGTTTTTTAGGAGATTATTTTTAAAAATTTAAACAAAAAAGGGGAGAAAGTTTTTGGAAAAAGAATTTTGGATTTATGCTTGTTTCTCTCATCTTGTTGATGCATATATATGTGTTTAGTTTCATGTACTTCATTGCCATATATACTTGTTTATTGCTATGCATGAGTTAAGGGGGAACTTCTTTGAAGCTTTACTTTAATCCATGCATATATAACTCCATGAGTTTTGTCATCATCAAAAATGGGGAGATTGTTGGCCCAAAGACCCATCACTGTAGTTTTGATGATGATTAACTCATATAGTTATAGTACTAATGATCTTGTGTATAATCAGTCTCAGATTTGTGATCAAGATCTTAGTAGGTATTTAGCTTCAACAAAGGATTTCAAGTCAAGTTTTGGATCTAACACGTGTTGATTCAAGAGCTTATGCATCAAGACCACATCAAGTACTCAAGAAGAGTCTAGCTCTTTGAATCAAGTTTGGACCAAGTCAAGAAGGAGAAGAAGACTTCAAGTGAAGCCCTTCAAGAGAAGACTTGTGTCTAGGTTTGTTTTGTTATGATTTTATTTTAGATAAAATGTAAAGGATAGAATAATTGGTGGATTGCTCAAGTATACCATATACACTCACACACAAGATTTAGTTCTGTTTTCATAAAAGAACTTTCATTTTGGAAAAGAGTTTTCATTTCAGAAAAATACCGTTTTGGTTTTTGGAGTTTCTTATATACATATGTTTAACCAAAACTATTTTGGAGCTTAATGTCAAAAACATAAATATTTCCTCATATATGTGTAGGGATCATATCTATACACACTAAGACTTAAAAGTGTTTAAAAAATCTTCGTTTTGTATTTGGAGAAGTTTTGAAAAAAACAATTTGGAAAAATACAAATTTTGTTTCAAGCCAAAATTTCTAAGTTACAAAAATAGTTCAAAATGTTTGTAATATGTTTTGATTTTTACTCAAATATGTTTGTTTATCAAAGTATAATACTGAACTTATTTTTGTTGATTTTTTATGCATTTATGGGATTTTATCTAAGTTAAAATGACAAACTTTTAATCCCTAAAAAATACAGTTTTAGGTTTCTGCCGGTCGACCGCACAGTCGACCGAGCCAGGAGTCGGTCGATCGAGTCGGTCGACCGACATGCACAAAGCGTGCATGCCTTGTTTGGCTGGAGGGCCGGTCGACCGCCGAGAGTTCTGCTCTCTGGAAATTGCCCCGGTTGACCGGACGGTCGACCGACAGAGAGCTCTGCTCTCTGTATCCAGGCCACGGTTGGCCGGCCAGTCGATCGCTGGCCCAACGGTCAGAAATCTGATCGTTGGCCGGTCGACCGGGCGGTCAACCGACAGCAGAGCAGGCTGCTGATTTGGCCTCCAACGACTAGTTTTGTGAAGCCTATAAAAGGGGCTCCCATGGACTGTTTTAGACAAGATTTTAGGAGAGTTTTAAAGCTAGTTTTTCCTACTCTATCAAGTGTTTATCTCCACTTGTTTTAGAGCCAAATGCTTCCATTCAAAAGGAGAGTTTATCAAGAGTTTTCAAAAGTGATTTTCTTCTGTTTTCACCACACATTCCATCCTTGTTTTTCTCACACATACTTGAGCTTTCCATTGATATATCTATCCGATATGAGAGTTGTTGTGAGAGTGATTTTAGGTGATCAAAGTGTTAAGAACACCAAAGTTCTCATTCTTTTTTTGAGGAGGCGGACTTGCGGGTTCGTGGTGTTTCGAGTTCTAGTGAGAGCTCATTATAGAGGTGCGGCCTCAACAAGCTTGCGTGCTTGCGGTGTGTGTTGTTCTTGCGGGAACAAGAGAGGGACTAAAGAGTCCAAAAGAGTTCTAGTAGGAACTCGCTTGTAGGTGTTGCAGCACCGAGTGATCCGGTGGGATCGATTTTTAGTGAAAATCCTTCATAGTGTTGAAGGCGGGGACGTAGAGCAAGTGTGCTCGAACCTCGAAACAATTCTCCCGTGTTTGCGATTGCTCTCTATCTCTCACTTATCTTTATATCTTGCATGCTTATATTGTCTTTATCTTTATATGCTTGATATACCTTATGCTATATTGATATATGCTTGGGGATTGTTTGCTCACACTTGCATTTCAACTAAGGGAGCCAAAGCGGCACCTCAACTCTTGTCTAGAAGAATCTTAAGGAGATAGTCCATAGCCCTTCACGAGAAATTCGGCTACACTCTTGTGTTATACTTGGTGTGTTGTGAATAATAGTTTTTAGTTTGCATTAATAGTTTTAATTCCGCATTAGTTGACCATTAGATTAGCTAGTCACTTATTCACCCCCATCTAGGTCATTTCAGAAAGATTTGGTCACATGTACACCGGGTCACAAAGACCCAGTTTGAGAGTATAGTGTGACTCAGACTCTGTGGTGTAGAATGGCTTAAGTCGTTGACCATTGACTTTGAACATGTTGCCACTCTTTGGATCAGAAATCTCAATCGCACCATGAGGGTGGATTGTTTGTACAATATAAGGTCCTGACCACCTGGTTTTCAGCTTACAAGGAAAAAGGTGGAGCCTAGAGTTATACAACAGAACGTTTTGTCATGAGACAAAATTCTTCCTATGAATGTATTTATCATGGAAGAGTTTAGTTCTGTTTTAAAGATCCGAGCGTTATCATATGCATCATTTCTTAACTCTTCTAGCTCGGAAATCTGCAACTTTCTCAAGTCACCGGCTTTCTTTAAGTCAAAGTTTAACTGTTTTATCGCCTACATAGCACGGTGTTCTAGCTCCATAGGCAAATGGCAGGGCTTCCCAAATATAACTTGATATGGAGACATACCGAGAATAGTCTTGTAAGCGGTCGATATACCCATAAGGCATCAACGAGTTTGATGGACTAGTCCTTACGATTCTGTCCTACAGTTTTCTCTAGTATCAGTTTTATCTGTCTACCACTTGCCCGTTCGTCTGAGGGTGATAAGCCGTGGATAATTTATGAGAAATAGAGTATTTTCGCATTAGGGTTTCAAAAGCCCAGTTGCAGAAATAACTCCCGTTGTCACTAATTATCGCACGGGAGGCTCCAAAGCGCGAAATGATATTTTCCCTTAAGAATTTGATGACAACCTGGTTGTCATTTGTTCTCGTCAGAATAACTTTATCCAACTTTGAAACATAGTCTACAGCTTCCAGGATGAATTGGTTCCTGTAAGACATAGGAAAGGGTCCCATGAAATCGATGCCCCATAAATCAAAAATTTCTACCTCCAAGATCAGTGTAAGGGGCAACATGTCTCTTCGTATGATTCGACCCGTCATTTGACATTTGGCAAAGAGTTTGCAAAAAGTATAAGCGTCCTTAAAGAGAGTGGGCCAGTAGAACGCACTCTGAAGGACTTTCTCAGCAGTCTTTCGTGGACCAAAGTGTCCACCACAAGCTAACTCGTGATAAAATGTCAAACACTCTGATCTTCATTCTCAGGAAGACACCTTCTAATTATCTGGTCAGGGCAATATTTGGATAAATACGGTTCATCCCAAAAGAAAAATCGTATTCGTGTCATAAAGCGGTGCTTGTCCTGACCTGACCAACTTGAAGGTGTTCGCCCGGTTGTAAGGTAGTTTGCAATATCAGCATATCAGGGCTCTTTACACATCGTGAATATGTGTTCGTTAGGAAGTCTTCATTGATAGGTATTGTCTTAGTTGGTGTATTGGAAATTCTCGAAAGGTGATCTGCCACCATATTCTCAATGCCCTTTTTATCTTTGATCTCTAAGTCAAACTCTTGCAAAGAAGTATCCATCGGATCAGTCTAGCTTTTTCATCCTTCTTTTGCATCAAGTATCTTAGGGCGGAGTGATCGGTGAAAATCATAGTCCTAGACCCTAGAAGGTATTGCGAAACTTCTCCAACGTAAACACAACTGCCAAAAATTTCTTTTCATTATTTATGTAATTTAGTTGGGCTTCGTTGAATGTCCTACTAGCATAATAAATCACGTGTTACCTGTTATCAATACGCTATCCTAGAATAGCGTGAAAAACACCTAGAGGGGGGGTGAATAGGTGTAAGTGCTAATCTAGGAACTAAATACTCTAAACGCGGAAGCTAATGCAAATTTTGCAACACACTTAATACAACACACAAGTGTAGCCGAATTCCCCGTGAAGGGCTCTGAACTAACTCCGCTTGATTCCCCTATATATGGGTTGAGGTTCTATGTGAAGCTCTTGTGGTTAAGGATAAGTGAGGCACACACAAACAACCAAGCATATAAGAGATATAGCAATATGAAATATGCAAGGTACAAATGCAAGCAATTAAAATGAATGTACTGATTGAAGATGCTTTGCTAAAATAAAAGAGAGAAAGAGTTAGAGAGACAATGGATCAAACGCAAAGGCAAAGATATGTTTCGAGGTTCGAGCCCCTAGCTCTACGTCCCCGCCTTCACCGAGAAGGATTTCTAATCCACTATAGGAGTACCGAACTCCTCTCTCAACCTTACAATGTCACCGAGGCAATACAACCACAATCCACCTCTACCGAAGAGGGATAAGTCCGTAGCCAACAAACCAACTCCACCTCACAATAGAGGGAGCAAACACAAACCTCAACCTCTACCAAAGAGGGAGCACCCAACAATGAAAAGGGTTTACAACTTGGTGGTATCTTTCAACCACAAACAATCTCTCTTTTTCTTTTTCCACAAAATAAGATCCTAATAGAATAGGATAGATGATAAGCTCAAGTGTGGAAAACTAGGTGTTTGGAAAACAAAACTCAAAGAAACATACTTGGGAAAACTCTTGTAAAAGATAGAAATGAAAACCAAGACAAATCTCCCAAAATACTCTTTTCTTTGATTTTTCCAAAAACCTAAAACAAAATAAAGATAGATCTTTTTGGCACTTAAACTCTTTTGAAAACTTGTTTAAAACACTTGTTTATCAGAGAAATTTTGGCTCTTAAAATCTTAGTTAAAACCCCCAAGAAATGGGGTATTTATAGGCCCAATAGAAAACTAGCCGTTAGGCTGATCTGTCAGCCTGACAGGCTTGCGGTCGGCCGGCCGGCCGACCGCCAACGGTCATAATTATGACCGTTGGGCCATCTCGGTCGACCGCCCGACCGACCGCCAGAAACAGAGAGCAGAGCTCTCTGGTCCGGTCGGCCGCCCGGCCGACCGTCCCTGTGTCTGCCAAACGTGCACAAGCTTGTGCACATCGGTCGACCGCAAGGGTCGACCGGCCTTTGGTGCGGTCGACCCGTGCGGTCGGCCGACCTGGCCTGTCAGCCACTGTTCTGGGACAGAAACACATGTAAAGAATATTTCTAAAAATCTTTTAAGTCTTTGTAAAAATACCCACAAATAGTTTTATCATTTTGCATTGATATATAAACATGTGATAAAAATTTCAACTCAAATATCAAGCAATTTGAACTATTTTTGTGTCTTATCATTTTTATCAAAAACTAAAACTTGTATTTTATCAAACTTTGATTTTTCTATACATGAATAGGAAAGTCAAAATAAGTTTGTATAAGTCATGTAGGCATGTATGTATATTGAACACATCTAATATACATAAAATAAAGTAAACTTGTTTTGATCAACTATTCATGAAAACCAAATCCAAATCATGAAACGTGTGTGCATTGTGCACTTGAGCATATCAACTATTCTTATCTTTACACATGGATCTAAAACACACTCACTAAAACTAGGATACCTAAGTCTTCTTGATGATCTTCCATCTTCAAGTCGACTCGATCCAAACTCCGTGATCCACCAAGTGCAAAGGTATGATCTTGATGCTCGGGCACTGGAATCACCAAGAAAAGCTTCTAAACTCCTTGTTGAAGCTAATCACCAACAAATATCTTGCTAAATGATCTGAAACTTAAAATCACAAGATTATTAGTAACACATAACTACATGAGTTAATCATCATCAAAACTAGAGTGGAAGGCCTCTGGGCCAACATAGCGCCTATGGCATAATCGGGGGCGTCACACATGATTTCAAAGAGTCTAGTCCAATCAGGCGCTGAGATTATTGGCGCCGAGACAAGTCTTTGCTTTAACTCCTCACAAGCTCGTAGACATTCTTCATCAAAATCAAAGGGCACATCTTTTCCTAAGAGATTAGTTAAAGGTCTAGTAATTTGCTAAACTCCTTAATAAATCTTCTATAGAAGCCAGCGTGCTCTAGGAATGATCGAATGTCTTTTAGGCATTTTGGCTCTGGGAACTTTGCTATCACTTCCACTTTTGATCTATCAACTTCAATTCCTCTGTTTGAAATTTCGTACCCTAGAACGATTCCGTGCTTGACCATAAAATGACATTTCTCCCAGTTTTTCTCTACGCATCTTTGTAAAACCAGCTTCAGATGATGCAAGCACTGGTTAAAGGAATCACCATATATAGAGAAATCATCCATGAAAATTTTCAAAAATCTTTCCACCATGTCAGAAAAGAGATTAAACATGCAACGTTGGAATGTTGTCGGAGCATTGCATAGGCCGAAGGGCATTCTTCGGTATGCAAATGTTACAAAGGGACAGGTGAAAGTAGTCTTGTCTTGATCCTCGGGAGCTATAGGGATTTGATTGTATCCTGAATATCCATCCAGGAAACAATAATACCCATGTCCAGCTAGTCTCTCGAGTATTTGGTCTATGAATGGAAGAGGGAAGTGGTCTTTACATGAGGCAGTGTTCAATTTTCGGTAATCAATACAGACTCGAATCTTCATTGGAAGACGAGTTTGTACTAATTCCTTCTTATCATTTTCTACCACGGTAAAAGCCTGCCTTTTTGGCACAACATGGACGGGACTAACCCAATAGCTATCTGATATGGGATAAATAAACTCATTGTCTAGTAACTTCAGAATTTCAACTCGAACAGCCACTTACATGATTGGGTTTAGTCGACGCTGTGGGTCGCATTTTGGCTTTGCATCTTCCGTTAAGTGAATCCGGTGTTGTACAATGGATGGACTGATCCCCTTTATATCAGCCATTGTCCAACCAATGGCTTCTTGATTTGCCTTCAACACCGCAAGAAGATCCTCTTCCTGTTGTTCCGTAAGATGGGACGCTATTATCACTGGGAAGGCTTCCTTTTCACCCAAGTACTGGTACTTAACATGACTAGGAAGAGCTTTAAGCTCGGAAGAGGGAACGTGATCTATCGATGGTTGTTCTTCTTGTAAGGGGAGGATAGGGGTTGCATTTGTTGCCCATTCCACTGTGAATTCGATGATTTGGTCAAGATTGAAGTCATCAGACTCCAATTCGAATTCGCCATCAGACTCATTTTCAATCTCCTTGTCGTGCTCACTTGTTAATCCTTCAATTAAGTTCACTTCAAATGACTAATCATCCAAGTCTCGAGGTTGTTTTCCCAGGTGAAAAATATTTACCTCTTTCATCATATCTCCAAAAGTCAGACACATCGACATGTTCTTACAGTTTATTATTGCATTTGCGGTGGCTAGGAAGGGTCGTCCTAGAATGACAGGGGTCTGTGCTTTCGGATTGTGTACTGGTTGTGTCTCTAGAATGATGAAATCCATGGGGTAAATGAATTCCCCGACCTGTATGATAACATCTGTAATCTCCCTTATGAGAATTTATAGATCGGTCAGCCAATTGTATAATAACTCTGGTTAGACGGAGGTCACCCAGCCAGAGTTGCTGATACACAGAAAAGGGAAGTAGATTGATGCTGGCTCCTAGATCAAGTAACCCCCTATTTATTGTGGTCCGTCCTCTGATATAGGAAATGGTTGGACTCCCAGGGTCTTTGTATTTCATTGGAATGGGCCCGGTGAGTAATTCACTTATGTTTGATGCAAGGAAGACCTTCTTTGAGACATTTGTTTTTCATTTTTTGGTGCACATATCTTTCAACAATTTTGCATATGAAGGGACTTGTTGTATGGCATCAAGAAGGGGTACATTGAGCATTAGTCTTGTTATTTGTTAGCCTATTGGGGAATGGTACAATAGGCTTGTAAGGTTGCTCATCTATTTTGTCTTTATTACTAGACTTGGAGGTTGACGGTTGTGAACTTGAAGCTGGATCATTTTGTGTTGGTGGTATATTTTACAGGAGAACTTGACACTGATTTATTAGGAACAGGATGACTAGAAACCTGATTGTCAATTTGTTTTCCAGATATCAAGATATGAACAGTATTGCATTGACTTGGACTTATGTCTTCAGCTTCATAAATAGGAAAGGGGTTCTTAGGATTTGGTAATGGCTGACTTGGCAGTGTTCCCTTTTGTCTTTCATTTAATAAGTTAGCCAGCAGACCTATTTAAACCTCTAACCTATTGATAGCTTGATGGTTGTTGTTCATCATTGAGGCCTGGATTTTGGACAAGGTTTCAATCATTCTTTCCAAATCTGACAATTTTTTATCTGGATGATTCTGTGATTATTGTTGCTGATATGTGTGCTAGAAGTTATGTTGGTAATTGGTTTAAAAGTTTGGTTGACTCTGGTGAAAACTGGGTGATGAGACTGAGCAGGGCATTGGTGTGGGAGTTGTTGTCTTGGTTGCTCATGACCAGACTGACTCCATGAGAAATTTGGATGGTTCTTATCCCGGGTTGTATGTTTTGGAGTATGAATTGTAGTTAGGTCTGGCATATGATGTATTCATATTTTCGAGATACATTTGAGCTTGGTAGACAAGACACTCCTCAAACAAGTGGTTGAGAGCATGGCAGTAGGTACAACCTGAATTGATCACTGGTGTTGGGTTGACCTGATTCACTAAATTGGGTTCTCTAGCCTCTAGTAGTTCTAGCCTCTTCATCAATTGTGTTATTTTTACCTCGGCAGCTATAGAGGATTCAATTGAATGTATACCGGTTCTGGAAGTGTGGAGTTAGTTTTCTTGGGGCAAGATTCCCACTGAATGATTTTTTCTGCTAAAACTTCAAAGAGGTCCCAACCCTGGTTCTCATCTTTCTTCGAAAATTCCCCTTGACACATAGTCTAAGGAGCGTCTTAGTTTGGTAGTTTAGTCCGTCATAAAGAATTTGGCACTATCGTCACTTCTCTATTCCGTGATGAGGACATTGGGCTAGTAAATCCTTAAATCGTTCAAAATACTTCCAAAATGGTTCACTTGTTTCCTTCTTAAACTGCATTATATTTTTTCTGATGAGGGCTGTTTTATGAATGGGATAGAACTTCTTAAGAAAGACTTCGACAAAATCATCCCATGACGAGATAGAACTTGCAGGCAGACTATATAGCCACTTCTTGGCTATGTCCATAAGCGCGAAGGAATGAACCTCAACCTAACAGCGGCTTCCCCCAGTTGGGAAATTCTCATCATCAAACGCACTTCTTCAAACTCACGAATGAAGAAATATGCGTCCTCGGATTTTAGGCCATAAAACATAGGGAGTGTGTTAATGAACTGAGGCTTTAGCTCAAAATTGTTTCCATTTGCCTCAGGTAGAAGAATGCATGAAGGAAGTGAAGTGCGAATTGGGTAGAACTTGTCTTGGAGAGAAGGAGAGTTCACCATGATTGGGATTATGTCGGGAGTGGTGTAAGTGTAGAAGTCCTAACAAGTCATGATGAAATTGGATCCCGGTACCACTCTTGCATGCACAATCACAGACAACGTTCACCAAGCAAACAAGCGAAAAAGGGAAATAACAAACAAAAATAAAGAAAAACAATCAGAAGCTATCTAGGATCCATGGACCTAGACGACTCCTAACTGGTCAATGAACCGAAGAAGGTTGTTGCTCGAGTCTGACCACAACTAATCAGCCAGGTAAGGGCAAAATATGGTGGGAGGTATCCGTGCGTAAGCAACGGGCCTTAATTACGCAAAACCACGGTATCTTCGAGGCTTAACCTCTTAATCCCCAACCCTAGACACTAATTTGACTGGAGTATGATTCAAAAATAATTTCCAACCACGGCTGATCTCTTGACGAGTCCAGATGTCCCTAGGGGCCAACGTCTATCAATTTTTATTTAAAAGCTTAGGATTGTGAGTGCTTGGAATGTTGTTTTTGGGCCAAAGAAGGGTGATTAAATTCCAACCTTATCTTGTTTATTAGGTGGTGCCCTTAAATTCAATTTGTGCAAGTGTACAGTATATGCAAACAAGATTCACTCAAAGCGATGTAAATCAACCAAGAGATGAATTCTATTCTATATGCTATGCGAACGTAGCTTACTCCCGCACTCTTCAACAGTAAAGTAAATGAATTGAAAAGACACGTGCCTAAAATGCAAACATCTAATCATTTTTAAATTTTTCAACAAATATTTTACTGTTGGTTTATTAGCATGCTCCTAGTGATGGCATACAAGAAATAAATTTGCAGCAAGCTATATTTTTGCAAAACAAGCAGTCCAGCGAAAAAGATTGTGAGTAATGAACTCTTCCTTGTCGCGGATCCGCGATCAGAGCCGAGAAAACACGACAATTCAGAGGGTACTTGGTCTCTACTTTCGAGAGTAGAGGCCTAAGACCACTTATATGTTACTGCAAGTCTTGTTTTCCTGTTTCCTTAACCAGTAACCTGCAACAGAGAAGAAAAAATTCATTTTAGTTCCAAAATTCAATAAAAACCATCGCCCTCCCTGACAACGGCGCCAAAAATTTGTTCGAAAGGAGGAATTGAATTAAGCAAGAGTTTAGAGTAAACCGTTAATGTCCATGTGCTGATGATAAAACTCTGAATATGTATGAATATTTACTTTACTCCTTCGAATTACCGTTCGTAGCATAAGCTATAACGGGTCGTATCCGTAGGGAGGATAGTGATGGAAGCGTTCACAGTTTTTTATGTTGAAGTTTTTGAGAAGAAAAACGAAAGTTCTTCTTTGTTTAAAAATGGAAAAAGACAAAATGAGGTAGAAAGAGATTGAAGAAATTTTACAGAGTTTTGTTAAGAAAAGGAATACGGAATGGAAAACGGAATGAAAGACGGTATAAAAAAACAGTGATGTTAGAAAAAGAGAAAGTTTTAGAAAGGAGTTTTGAAGTTCAATTAAGAGAAAGTCATGACTAACTAACATTCTACACTACTAACTTACTAAGCACGTTGGGTGATTCATGCCTCATGTAGATTCATTGGCAATAGTACATCTTGCTTTGACAAATCAATATGTTGTCCCAAATTGAGGTTGAGTTGAACATAGGTATTCACACATAGGTATGCTAAACAAGAATGTAAGATTCATTAGTCCATCAAAGCTATAAAAAGCTAGCATGAAATAAGAAACTTGTACAATAGGAGATAGCATATTAAAATGATCCATCTTCATGTTCTATTAAGGCACTATTTCAAGAGACAAGGCTCTGAATGAGGCACACATGAATCATATGGAGGTGATACAAAGCATTCACTAGAATTGAAACACTACTCATCATTATTTGAAATAAAAGACTTGTTAATTACAAGACTTAGAAATAAAAACATCCAACAATTCATATGAGTTAGCAATCACCTAAGAGTTAGTAGTTAGTAGTGTTAGAAGTTAGTTAGTCATGCTAGTGAGTTAGTTAGCCATAGAAAAGAAGAACAAGTAAGAATACATGGTAGAAAGCAAATGCAAGAAAGTAAGAACTTGAAAGTAAATGCAACAGAATAAGAAAAGACTTGAGGAAGAAAAGCTTGAGCTTTTGTATTGAGTTGTTACTTCTTCAATTACATAGATCTCTCACCCTCACTCTCTCTTTTCTGGATCTAGAAGGAGAAAATGAAAATTACACAAGAAGACTAAGCTTAAAGAAATCCAAACAATTTCCCTAAATAAAATGCCATTCTCTACTCTTTTTTTTACAGAGGCCCTGACGGTCTATTTATAGTCTTCAGGAGAAGATACCATCCTACAACAGTCGTAGGATTAATCGCTTGATCAACGGCCAAGGAAGTGCCGCAGATCCACGGCCAGGGCCGCGTTTCCGCAGCAGAATCTTGGTCATTGCGCCAATGATTTCTCTGACAATCTGTTACGCTGCATGTGCCCAGCTGGAGCTTTTAGAAGTTGGGGAATATGCCTTGGATCATTCCAGAATTGGGGTTCATGATTGTGGGCTCTTAAAAACACCTTTAATTCCTCAAAAATTCTAAGATCTGGGCCTTCTTCTTCGTTAAATAATGGACCTAAAAAATAAGAGAGAAAAGCAATAAAATTCCCATTTTTATTAACATAAAGCATGGTGAGGTGGTGTAAAATGATGCAAAAATGAACTCCAATCCACCACCAAACCCGATCCTGTCTGCTCCTCTTGATTTGGCCTTTTTCTAATCTCATTAGATAAGAGAGTTAATGTGACCACCTCCAAGATGAGAGTTTTCATACTGTAGAGTATGGTGGTGACGATGTGATCATATGACTCTAGAAGCAAACTGAGAAGTATCAATACCTTGTCCTCCTCGTCGATCTTGACATCAATAGCTAGAAGCTCGCTGATGACCTTATTGAAGAAGTTTAGATGCTCCAGTACCCCTGTCCCTTCGTCATGCATAACATATATAGTTATTTCTTAAGATATAGCTTGTTGGAGAGACTTTTTGTCATAGACAACGTCTCTAACCTTGACCACAATTCTATAGCCGTTTCCTAATCTATCACGTTATACATCACATCGTTTGCAAGACATAGTTGGATCGTGCTTGTCGCCTTTAGATCCATCTCCTCCCAATCTTTATTTGATGTACCTGCAGGTTTTCTAACTTATCTTGCAAGGTCTTATGAAGACCCTGCTACACCAGTAACGCCTTCACTCTCTTTTACCATAAGCTGAAGTTTCCTTTTCCATTGAACTTCTCTACCTCAAACTTTGTCTTAAAACTTTCTATATTAGACATATCACCCTTCATCAAGTTTTAGCTCCGATACCAATTGTTGTGATGAAATTAATATTCTGTGATACTAATTGTTACTCTCAAGAAGGACATTTGCAAAACTTGACAATATAATCAATATTTGCAAAAGAAACTATTGTAAAGCAAACTAACAATACTAAGAAAAAAGAGTAATAAGAAAGAACACGAGGATTTAATGTGGTTCGGCCCAAACTTGGCCTACGTCCAAGGGAGAGAACTTGAGAGAGCTTTGCTAATAACTTAATATAAAGAGATCTAACATTTCTCTTGATGCAATAAGAGTGTTCACCTTCCTCCATAATTTACACTTAAATTACAAGAGTATTACCTTATCTCTATGCACCTTCACCTTGCTCTTCTCTTTGCTTGGCTTCTTCTGATCTCCTTTGTGTTCTCCATCTTTTTCTCCTTGAGATCAGCTTGATCGAGGTAATTACAATACTTGGTTACAACTTTTATTTGTAGGATTTTACAATACAGCTCCTATTTGGACTATGAGATGATCTTGGCCTTTGGATGGTTGAAGAATCTTGATCAATCATTTTTAGAGTTGATCTACTTCATCTAGAACGAATCTAAACCCTTTAATCTTTAGAAATAAACCTTCATTGAATAGAAATTTAATTTAATTTGTATCCTACTAGAATAAAGAAACTCGCAATCGCCTAAAAAGAAAACTGCTTTACCTTGATTTGTCTCTTCTTCTTCAAGCCATTGTCTTCTCCAACTAAATTGGATTTTCTTGGACCATCATCTCCTCTTGAAAATAAGGTAAAATCTTAACAGTATCCGACAGTTATCGTGCTACTGAATGGCAATATAATCCTAGCATACTAGGAAAGAAAAGAAAATTCTCTCCAAAATATTATTAAAATTAAAACAAGCTGTTTGAAATTATACATAAGAGGCCTTATGTAGGCTCTTCCATGCAAAAGAATCTTAAAACTACTAAAAACTACTCAAATAGGAATACAAATCATAAAATAACTGAGACTCTAAGAAAAGAACTATAAATAATAAAATAAAAATCTGGAAAAAGCTCTTAAATCTGAAATAGAATCTTCTGAGCCTCCATACACCTTTTAAAAGAACTAAAATTGCAGAAATCTTGAACTCCATCCAGTAAAAAAGCCTTGTAGAGATCTGCTTGTTGTTTCTGATTTATGGTCATAATGCAATTCTGAGTTACGGTTTGAAAGTTATGGCTCCCGGTAATTGACTTGCATCACATATCTCTTGGTCGAATCTTCTAATCTAACATATGCTGTAGTTTCCGGAGTGTACTGGTATAATTTGAGCTTTCATCTGCCGCACGGAGTATCAATTGTAGTTCTAGATACATTGCAAGTAGGTGCTCAAGAGATTTATGGTGGATAAAAACTGGCTTATCGTGAATCGAACCCCCACAAGCGATTTTAGGCACTCTTCGGTGTTATCTATCATAACACACATGGGAAAGAACAGCTTTCAGGTCAGGAGCATCGGTGTGGTGCTGACCTAAGACCCTCAGGCGTGAGAATCAGTAGTTGAAAAGGTAGGAAGGACCGATAGGGAAAAACTACTAGTGTGGTGGAAAGGTGGCCTAACACAGGGAGCTGTCAGTGTGTGATAAATTGACACAGGAAAACTTTCAGTGTAGTGGATGGACTAACACATGGAGCTGCTAGTGTGATAGTGAACAAGAGTAGGAAAACTTCCAATTTAATGGTGTATGTGTAAGTCCTCAGGGACAAGGAAGTTTCCCCCATATCCTTGGAGAAAAAGGATCATATATAACTGACAGAGATACCAGTGTGAAGACAGAATTGGCGGGCTACTATAACTGCACGATCTTCACATGCCGAATTTGTTGTAACAGTTGTGATTATTGGAAACAGTAGACCGAGCTCTCAGTAAACTGATGTTTGGAACGGGAAAGACCTCTGGAAGATAATGACCTTAAAGTGGTGGAAGGCGACTCCAGGATAGAAGGGTCTTTGGGATGAAGGATGACTTCAGGAAGGTCAAATGTGATGGAGGATGACTTCGAAGAAGTTGGATGTGATGGAGACTTCGGGTTAGACTCTAGGAGTTGTAGACTTCTCGGGAAGTTCCTGATACAAGGGACATGTGTCATCATCTTGATGAGGGTCAAATTTTGATCACTACCGTGCCCCCCGCTTCTCCACTCATTAGTTTTTGCAAAAGAGAAGTGTGGTGGGGATTTTTAGCCATAATCATTTGGACGCTCCCCATTGATCCTGCCAAAAACACATGGAAAAATGAAAACATTTCAGCTTAGGAGCACCGATCTAGTACCGACCAAAGACCCTAGGGCATAAGAATAAGTATCTTCGCTTGAAGAAAAGCAATGAGTGCTTGTGTATAGTATTTTCGGTGATAAATTAGAGCTCTTCTCTCTCAATAAAACGGCAGGTGGATTTATACCTGTCAAAGCTGTCATCCAGGGCACGAATATTTTGGATCCCCATCACTGCATGATTTATACTTAATGATTTTCTTGTAACCACTAGAATCGCGCTGCTTGACTATTGGGATTACCATGCAGAGATATCTGCCACCATCCATAACAGTCTGCATTGATGTAAGGGCGTTATAACTTTTTTAAAGAGTACGGAATCCATAATTCAATTCCAAAGTGATCTTTTAAATACGATAGAAGCAAGACTTAGTCGATTGAAAAACATACGTAGGAATAAGAAAACTCTCCCTTCCCAATCTTTGACTATTCCTAACACTTCTAGACATATTGATGAAAATAAAGAATCATGAAATCTTGAAGACTTTAACCAAGATTCAATTTTATCACACGAACTTGAACTTGACCAATTCAAAACCTTGGACAAATTGGTATGTTTTTCATTCAATGAGATTAAACTTGAATGTGAATATCCCCAACCTTGTGATTCAGTTTCCATCTTCGAATCTATGTTAACTCCGGTATCTTTGCGCAATTTGGACCAATTTTTCAAGCCAACATTTATTGTCGTACCCATATATCTAAAAATTGAATCATCAATTTTGGATAGTCACATTCCATTGATGGAAAAGAATGTGAATTTCAAATCTTGGATTTGGACTCAACTCTTGAATCAAACTGACTCTCGAACCCAAGGTTGATTTTTTCGAGTTAGTATTGGTTCTCAAACCTATCACTCTTAAGCTCAAGTCAACCATTCCATCAAGTCACATTCTTTTGTTGGACATAGATATAGACCATGATGACTCCGTGATGATTTTTCAAGACTGGTCATGTAAAGGGAATAAGCTTCATGATAGGATCTTTCATAATCCTATTCATATTGGGGATTATAATTATGTAAATAAAAAAGAGGTCAATAAAGATGAGTTTCGTGAACCATCACATTATTTTGATTAACACTTGGCCCAATCCGACCAGCTCCGGAACCACCACCTTGAGGTAACATTATCCTTTCCTTTCTTCTTTTTCATGTATTTAAGTATTCATTCATACATTGAGGACAGTGCATGAGATAGGTGTGGGGAGGGTTCTAACATAACATAGGTTTTTTTTATTTAAAATATAAAAATAACATTTTTCTTTCTTAAAATGTTTTTTTTGAAAAGATAGCAATATTTTGACATATTTGTTTGAAAGAAATTAAGTCAATTTTAAGGAATAGGAGAATCATAATTAGGATTTCTTATGCTTGGTCAAAATAAGATTATATGTTTGATTTTTAGAGTTAGAAAGAAAATTTGAAAACATAATTTAGTCTTGATTTTTATCTTGAAGAAATATGTATGCTTTATACACTTACACACTTAGGGATCAAAACAGAGATTTTTATGCTTTATATAAAAAAAAGAAAGAAACACACACACACACACACACACACACACACACACACTTATATCAAAAATTCTTTAATTAAGCTGGGTATTTCTGCCTCATAAAGCATGAGTATTCATGCCTAAAAGTGGTCCATATAATAAAATTTTTAGTTTTGTGGCCTTATTTTCTCTAGTCCTTAAGTCTCTAGGGTGTTTTTCTCACCCAATACCCTAAAATCGTTTGGTCTGAGAGTCATCGATTAAAGGCTCGTTACATGAACAGATAAGAAAGCCTAATAGAACTAAAGAATAATATCACCAAAAATTTAAAAAAATAAAAGAAAAGAAAATAAGACATAAGAGTTAGACTTAAAGAACCCTGAGTCAAAATTTTACGGTCACAAAGGTGCATATAACATAGAGTTAAATAATAGACTAGATGAGAATACAGTTTGACTCCTTTCCTTAATTGATAACAAGTTTTAGAATAAAGACTAAGTTTAGGAATGAAAAATTTAGTTTTCTTATAACTTATAAATTACTTAATTCTTACAATAATACTTTAAATATTTTTCTCTTTCAAAATGTGTTTTCAAAATACTAATATTTTATTTCTCTTTCTTTATGGATTTTGTGGGTGTAATCCGCTGAAAACCCTCACGAGACAAAACTCGTCCTCTAAGAGGAACTTAGAGGTTTAACGGCTTGTTGCACATGTTCAGTGCAATCGTGTGATCTGTGAAAGTGGTCTAATAATTTTTTGTTTAGTTTTGTTGTTTTGCTCAAAGATGAGCAAAAGATAGGTATGGGAGTGTGATTGTACACATATTTTGCATTTTTCATTACACTCCTATATTTATCGTGTAATAAATCTGCTAACTTTTTTGTCTTAAATGTCTATTTTGCAGAAGATAATCATAAAGAGAAGAGGATTAAACCAAATAAATACCAGTTAAAATCAGATTTAACTGGACCTATTTGATTAGCTGAGAATGATCCTAAATCTAGTCAGTTAAAAATCAAATTTTGGTGAATCAATTCAATTAATCTAATGATCTATGAGGATATCACCACATCCAGAACAAATCAATGATTGGGCAAATATTCAGTTGAAAATCAGAGCAAATCAGAAAGATAACACCAAATAAAACTGGTAAAATTCGGATTTTTAAAAATCCATTTTGGTTAGCTAGAGATCAATCGAGGATAACGTCAAATACAGAGTCCAAATTCAAAATTTAAAGGAACAAATGGATAGAGAGAAGATCAACGAATGAGATGAAGCAATTTTGACTCGGATTTAGACTTGATACATTTTAGTATTTAAATCATAACTTTTGCTACCGAAACTCAAATCTGATAGTTCAAGATGATCCAGAAAGAAAACTTAGAGGGCTACAAATTTTTACGTTGATCAATGTTTCTAATTCTATCATTGTTAAGTTATATTCAGCAATCAACACGCCAACAAGCTGCAGATTAGCATTGAATATCCACATCAAATCAAGTTTAGAGATGAGGAGAGGATTCAAATTCAGAAATAGTCCGCTCCCCCTATCTTTCAACTCATTTCCATATCCATTTTTATGATATAAATACCCCCATACATCAGAGACAGAGGGACGATTAAGCAGAGAGTAGAATAGATTCTTGTATAGGTTTAACCTAGATTCTCCTTTTTTATGTAATTTTTTATTTTATTTATGTAACTGAGAGGAGAGGAGAGTTTTATAGAGGAATGAGAGCAAGTTTGTACTAAAGGTGATACCGGTGTAAGTAAGTCTTTTCTTTCATTGTTATTTGAATCAAATCAAGATTTTTTCTTCTTTACTCTTGTTTTTATTTGATTTCCTCTGATGTGTTTGCAATCCAAGTGAATCCGATAGCCTCGAGACTGCTTCGCCATTGCAAGTGCCCTTGATGGCCTATGACGATGAACAACCATTTCTTGCTAGTTTAGCTTGCTCTTTTATTCGTAGTGTAGATCGGGAATGGGGAAGATCCTACACGCCATGCTTGATCACCTTCAGAGACTAGGTAAGTCATAGGGACGGATCCAAGATATAAGAGCACGAAAGTGGTAAGTAAGAATTTTTATTTTTTTTTAATTCTTAGTTTAGAATTCTATCTAAAACTAACATTCTCCTCTTTATTTAGTTTTTCCTTTTCTTTTGTAAATAAAACAACAACAATATCATCATCATCTTTTCTTTACCATTTTCTTCACATCTTCTAACTTAACCTTTTGGGTTTTTTCTAAAACTGAGAAGAAATTCCTAACATATTTTTATAAACTGAAAAAGAAACGAACTTACTTAAAAGCTTTCATTGCTAGTCCCTCCTTGTGGATCACGACCCTCATAGGTACTTGCTATTGCGGTAGTATTGAGAACTTACACTTCTATTTTATATTTTTGAAATTTTGTATTTTTGTGTGTAGGTTAAACCTCAATTAGGTCACATAAAACTTTTGTTGCGCTACTCTATTTCAACCTGCCGGCTTGAATCCTATGGTTGACTTCACTATTGATCTCCCTATCTTTTTGGATAATAGAACCCAAGTACTTAAAATGACTGCTCATCGATATTTCTTGTCTGTATAGTGTCACAATACTATAATCTTGGATTCTCTGTTTACTAAATTTGCACTCCATATACTTTGTTTTGGCCCTACTTAATCTAAAACCTCGAGATTCTAGAGTTTGCCTCCATAACTCCAATTTGGAATTTACCCCAGCTCTCGTTTAATTGACTAGGACAATATCATCAGCAAATAGTATATACTACGGTCTCTCATCCTGAATAGCTCTAGTAAGCTTATCTATCACTATGCAAATAAGAATGGACTCAATGCAGATCCTTGATGCAATCCAATTGTGATAGAAAAATCACTTGTTATGCCTCCACAAGTTCTGACATTTGCCACTACTCCATCGTACATGTCCTTGATTATGTCAATATATTTGATGGAAACTCCTTTTTTCATCAATTTCCACAATAATACCTCTCTTGGCACCTTATTAAAAGCTTTTTCTAAATCAATAAAGACCATATGTAAATTTCTCCTCCTCTCTCTAAATTGCTCTATAAGTTGACGAAGCAAATGAATAGCCACTATGGTCGATCGCCCTGGATGAACCCAAACAGGTTCTCTGATATTTTAATATTCTGCCTTAACCTGTGTTCAATTGCACTTTCCCAAAGCATCATGGTGTGACACATGAGTTTTATTTTACGGTAGTTGGAACAACTCTGGATATCACCCTTGTTCTTATAGGGAGGTACTAAAGTATTCTTCCTCCACTCATTTGGCCTTATTTAGTTAGCCAGATTTGATTAAAGAGGTTTGTTAGCCATCTAAAGTTCATCTCTCCTAAGCATTTTCATACCTCAATAAGAATTCCATTCAGGCCAACAGCTTTCCTTGACTCATCCTCTTCAAGACCTCTTTAACTTTAGATTCACTAACTCTATGTATATAATTACGGTTCATATTCTGGCACTGAATGATAAGGTCACCCAAATTTTGAGAAGAATTATCATTTAACAATCTGTCAAAATACTATCTCCATCTTTCTTTAATTTCTTCATCTCGAACTAGAACCTTTTGATCCTTATCTTTGCACACCTCATAGTACATAAGTCTCTAGTCTTTCTTTCTCTTATTCGAGCAATTTTATATATATCCTTTTCAACCTCTTTGATGTCCAACTTTTCATACACTTCTTTATACACTTTAGCTCTTACATTTTGAACAGTTAGCCTCCTTCTTGGCTAGCTTATACCTCTCAAAACTCGCTCCATCACAATTTTTCTTCAAATATCTATAAGAGTCTCATTTGATCTTAATGGAAGTTTTTATCCCTCCATTCCAACATGATGTGTCCTTACATTGTGGAGCACCACCCCGTGACTCACCAAGTATATCTTTAGCTACTCTTTTAATGCAGCTAGCCATTTTGTTCCATGTTGTATTAGGATCATCTTGGACTTTTCAATCTGCTTCATGTACCACTTGATCTACGAAAACTCATTGGTTACCTTTTTTTAGCCGCCGCCACTTAATCTTAGAATCTAACTTACGTTTAATCTTTCTAAATCTCCTTCTAATCTAAACATCCAAAACTAAAAGTCTATGTTGGGTTACTGCACTCTCACCCAATACTATCTTACAATCAATGCAACTACCTCTATTTACTCTTCTAGTTAAAAAGAAATCTATTTGGCTCGCACTTGATCCACTTCTAAAAGTGATCAAGTGAGACTCTATCTTCTTAAATGAAGTATTTGCTAAGATGAAATCATAGGATAAAGCAAAATCAGAGGATAAAAAAAACTTCGCCAGTGCACCGTTCACTGCCTGTCACAAGCCAGGATAAAGGAGGAGAATTGTGGTAGGCCTGTGATAGCCAACGTAAAATATTGTCATATACTATGAACATGAGCCAAGAGGTTAATCTAGGGGTAGTAACAATGTAAATAAAAAAGAAGTCATCAATGATGAGTTCCTTAAAATTCCACATTATTTAGATTGGGCAGCAACGCTTGGCCCAATCCGACCACCACCACAACCACCACCTTAAGGTAACATTTTTCTTTCCTTTTTTCTTTTTCATGTATTTATGCATTCATTCATACATTGAGAACAACACATGAGATAAGTGTAGGGGAAGGTTCTAAAATAATATTGGTTTTCCTTTTATATAATAAAAAATCTTTTTTCTTTTAAAAACTTTTGAAAAGAGAAACAATATTTTTGACCTTTTTTTGTAAGAAATTAAGTTAATTTTAAGGAATAGAAAAATCATAATTGGGATTTCTTACACATGGTCAAAATAAGATTATATGTTTAATTTTTAGGGTTAGAAAGAAAAATTGAAAAAGTAATTTAGTCTTAATTTTTACCTTGATGAAATATGCATATTTTCTACACTTACACACTTAGGGTTCAAAAATAACGATTCTTATGACTTACAAAAAAAAGAAAAAGGAAAAAGGAAAAATATATATATTAAAAATCTTCTGATTAAGCTGGGTATTTTTGCCTCATAAAGCATAAGTATTCACGCCTAAAAGTGATCCATACTATAAATAAAATCCTTAGTTGTGTGGCCTTGTTTGCTGTAGTCCTTAAGTCCTTGGGGTATTTTCTCAGCCGGTGCCCTAAGACCGTTCGATTTGGGAGTCATCGACTAAAATCTCGTTACATGGACAAATTAGAAAGCCTAATAGAGTTAAGGGGTATTACTGCTATAATATGCAAAAATAAGATATAAGAGCTAGAGTTGAAGAATCTTTAATCAAATATTTACGGTCACAAAGGTGCATTTGACATAGCGTAAAATAATAGACTAGTTGAGAAATATTGTTTTAATTCTTACCTTGATTGATAACAAAAAGAGACTAAGTTTAGGAATGAATAGTTTGGTATTCCTATGATTATAGATTACTTGACCTCTTTCCAAAATTATTTCAAATATGTTCTCCCTGAAAATCACCTAGAGGGGGTGAATAGGTGACAAGCTAATTTAATGCAAAACAAATGCGGAATCAAAACTATTTATGCAAGCTAACACTATTATGCTAAACACACCAAGTATAATCAAAGAGTGAAGCCGAATTCTTGGTGAAGGGCTCTGAACTATCTTCTCAAGATTCCTCTAGATTAAGAGTTGAGGTGCCACTATGGCTCTCTTGATTGAATACTAGTGTGAGCACACAAACAAATGCAAGCATGTATATCAATGAAGCATAAGATAGATCAAGCATATAAGATATATGAGCAATAAGCATGAGCAAGATATAAACACAAGAGAGAGAGAGAGATGAACAATCGCAAACACGGGAGATTTGTTTTGAGGTTCGAGCACACTTGCTCTATGTCTCCGCCTTCAATACTAAAGGATTTCCACTATAACGATCCCTCAAGATCACTCGGTCTACAACACTTAAAATGAGTTCACACTAGAACTCCTTGTCTCACAAGTCCCTCACTTGTTCCTACAAGAACAACACAAAACGAACTTCACAAGTCGCTAAGGCCGCACCTCTATAACACTCTCCAATGCAAGGTGGAACACTTGGTGATCTGTTCTCTTTGATCACCAACAAACACTCTGACAAACAAAGCTCCTATGAGATAGATAAGTGATTGAGGTTAGACCTGCACACAGAAAAACATAATTTCAGAACTTAAGAATAGGATTTGCAAGTACTCAATACTACTGGCTATAGCAAGTGGCTATGCGGGTCGTGATCCACAAGGAGAGACTAGCGATGGATGCGTTTTGTGTAAGTTCTCTTTTATGCTACAAAGAATGGTTAAAGATCTTCTTTTAGTTCTTTAAAAGAAAGGGAAAATATATGTTATAGTTAAGTTAAAAAGAAAGTGGCAGATTGAGAAGGTTGAAAAAAATAGAAAATTAATATATACAAAGAAATTGAAAAGAGTGATAAAAGAGTTGGTAGATTGTGGTGTTGGTGATCTAAATTAAAATTAAAGAAAAGACAGTTAAAACCTAAAAACTTACTTACCTCTTCGGCATTTGCTTATCGTTGAACCGTATCGACGATGTACCTTTGTTTGAAAGCGAGCGAAATATGACAAATAGGATCTTCCCCATTCCCGATTTACACTATGAAATGAAGAGGCAAGCTACACTACCATAGAAATGGATATCCATCACCATAAGCCATCAACGGCACTTGCAAGGGCAAGGCAACTTCGAGGCTATCAGATTCATTTGGATTCACAAACACAGAAGAGAAAAGCAAACAAAAACAAGAATAGAAAAGAAAAGAAAACTTCGATTCGATTCAAATAACAATGAAAGAAAAGATTACTTACACCGGTGTCACCCTCAGTACAAGTTTGTTCTCATTCCTCCATCAAAATCTCCTCTCCTCTCAGTTACATAAAAATAAATAAAAATTACATAAAAAAACTAAAGACCTAAGTTACAAATTACAGAATAGCCTAAATTCTACTCTCTGCTTGATCGTCCCCTGGTCTCTGAAAAACTCAGCAAAACCATACGGGGGAGAGAGTACGAAGATAGTGGAAGCAAACGCTCCCCTAACAAAGCTAATTAAGCCATAAAAACGAGGCTTTGGTTGCGTTTTCGTGGCCTGGGTATAGCCAGGTGGCCACACCCGGGGGGTACATCTCTTGGTTTAGGGGTACACCTTTATCTCTCTGGTTTTCCCGTTTCAGCTCCTGAATTTAACAAAACTGCCTTTGATCTTTGGCTTTAACCAATTGATTTTGAAAGATTTGTTTTAACTAATTTTCAGCTTCTCTGATTTGCCATGTTCTACCCTGATTTTTTGATTTCAAATTAATTTTAAATTAAGTCAGAATTTTGATTGGCTTTTGAGCTCGTTTCTCTTCCCTTTCCTTTAGCAAAGGGCCTGCATATAAATTAGACAACAATTTAGATTAAAAGCAGAGTTTATTATATAAAAAATATGAGAATGTGATAATGAATGTGTAATATTAGCAACCGATCAATAAGAATATGAAAAGCTCAAACTTGTGTGAGAAAAACTTGGATAAGTTTGAAGGTGAAAAAACTCAAGAAAATTTTTGATAAAATCAAGAGATTAACTCTTGAGAAACTCCTTTTGATTTAGAAATAAAAGCTCTAAAAACTTGCTGAAATCTTCTGTGGAAGATAAGAAAATAGCTCTAGAAAACTCTCCCAAAAATCTTGACCAAAACTGGCCCAAAACCCCAATTTATAAGGCTATCAAAAACTAGTCGTTAGGGCCAGACTGGCCTGTCGGTCGACCGGCCGGTCGACCGACCAACGATCATATTGATGATCGTTGGGATCCGATCTACCTCCTGATTGACCTCACCCAGGTCTTGACCTGTCGGCCGACCGGTTAGTCGATGAGGCAAGAACCAGAGAGCAAAGCTCTCTCGCCGGTCGACCGCCCGATCGACCAAGGCCAGATCCAGAAAGTAAACTCTCTGGATCGGTCGACCGCCCAGTCGACTAGCCTTCAAGCCAAGGCCGTGTACAGGTTCTTACACATCGATCGACCACTCGGTCGACTGACTTCTGGCTCGGTCGACCGGTCGGTTGACCGCCAGAAGGCTAGGTCAGGTTTAATTAGGGATTAAAACTTGATCTTTTAACATCCTATAAAATCCCATAAGAACACATAAAATTCACAAAAATCAGTTCATTAAAGTACTTTGGAATCCAAATATGTGTGATCAAAAATCAACACATATTACAAACAAGTTGAACTATTTATGTGATATAGAAAGTCAGCCTTAAATAAAAACCCATATTTTTCAAATCAATCTTCAATTTGAAAAATGATTTTTTCAAAATTTTTTCAAGCAAAAACCAGATATTCTAAACACTTTTGAAGCTTAATGTGTATTGATATGATCTAATACACATATAAGATGAAATATCTATATTTTTGACAATAAGCTTTATACAAAGTTTTGATAAATACAAAACATAAAAACCATGAACTAGAAACACCAAAAAAGTTTTTCTAAACATTTGAACCATTAATGTGTATGGATGAAATATAAACCATATAAACTCATTTTGATGAACTCTATTCATGAAACATAAAGATATCTTCTTTGATGTTCCAAATCAAAATAGTATTTTCTAAAGCTAAAACTATTTTATAAAAACACTATATAAATTTTGTGTATGTATGTGAGCTTGAGCAATCCACAACTAATCTATCCTATACATTTTATCTAAAACACAAAATCTTAACAATTACAAACATAGACTCAAGTCTTGAAAATCTTCTCTTCTTCTTCATCTTGACTTAGTCCAAACCTTGATCCATGAGCTAGACTCCCCTTTGAGTACTTGATGCGATCATTAAGCACGAGCTCTTGAATTAACACGTGCTAGCCTCAATGCTTGACTATGAATATTTTGTTGAAGTTAAATACCTACTAAGATCTTGATCAAATATGAAACTATATAAACATAAGATCATTAGTATTATAACTACATGAGTTAATCATTCTCAAAACTAGAATGATGGGCCTTTAGGCCAACACTCCCTTTATCAAAATATGTTTTTAAAATACTAACACTTTGTTTTTCTTTTTTATAGATTTTGTGGGTGTAATTCATTGAAAATCCTTACGTGACAAAACTGATCCTCTAGGGGTAATCTAGAGGTTTAACGGCTTGCTAAATGTGCTAATTACAGCCATGATTCCTACGAAAGTGAGTAAGATTAGTTGCCTCTGCTTTACTTTTTGTTTGTTTTGCTCGAGGACGAGCAAAAGATAGGTGTGGGGGAGTGATCATACACGTATTTTGCATTTATTATTACATTCCTATATTTATCTTGCAATAATCTCTGCTATTTACTTGCCTTAATAAATAAATTGTGCAGGTAATTATTAATGGAGAGAGAGAAGATAATACCAAATAAATAAAGCTAAAATGGATTTATACTGATCTATTTCGTTAACTGAAGATTAACGAGGATATTGACAAATCCAGAGCTCAAACGGAGAAACCAAGCGGATAATACATGATAACAAATAAATCAAGGCCCGCTCCCCCAGGATCGGCCTGCCGCGGGTCCGCAGTCCAAGCCGCGAATCGGCGGTAATCCAGGTGAATCTGGGGGACTGTTTGCTCCTCTAATCTTCTTATGCTTCACCCTATTTCATTTTGCCTATAAATACTGCAAAATTCAAAGGCAAACGGGCACCACTCTAGCAGAGAGTTCAGAATTAGGCTTTTCTCTTTAGGTTTAATTTAGATTTTCTTTTTTTATGTAATTTTTTATTTTTATGAAAACTTAGATTAGAGAAGAAATTCATGTTAAAAAGAGAAAGATGATTGTATTGAGAAGTGACATGAATATAATTTTTTAATGTCTTTCTATCAATCAAAAGTTTACTTTTCTTCTTCTTTTTACTTTGCCTTCCTTGCTTGATTGTTTTATCCAAATAAATCCGACAGCCTCAAATCTACTTTGCCCTTGCAAGTGCCACTGATGGCTTATGGTGATGGATATCTGTTTCCAATTGTGTAATAGTTTAGTATTTTTTCCTTGCACTTTTATTTAGTAGATCGATTAGGAATGAGGAAGATCCTATATGTCATGTTGTGATTGCCTTCAAGCCAAGATAAGTCATCTATACGGACTCAAGGTAAAGCAAGCTTCAAGGAGGTAAGTATTCTTTCATTTTTATTTTCTATATTTCTTAGTTTAAAAACACTTCTAAAAACCAACACTTCTTCTTTATGATTGTGCACATAGTTTGCATATTTAATATTACATTAGCATATTTATTTTTAATAAACTCTGCTATTTAATCTTATTTATTGTTTAAATGTGTTGGCCTTGTTTAATTGAAAAATAGATAAAATGAGCCTAAAATCTCACTTAAATTTTGATTTAAACTCATTTAAATCAAAATCAAAGATTGGGACAGATATTTAGGGGGATAAGCGCAGATCAGAGCGTATCAAAGAAGATAACGCCAAATGAAAATCAGTTAAATTCAGATTTTTATAAATCCATTTGGTTAATTTGAAGATCAATAGGGATATCATCAAATCAAGAAAATAAACTGAAAAACCAAGTGGTTAAAACGAGATATCGGAAGAATCAAAACCATGCGCCCTTGGATCTGGCTAGTTGGCCAGATCCTGGCCGCAAAAACACGGCCAAAGCCACGTTTTCGTGAATTGGTTGAAGCGGTTAGGGGAGCGTCTTTGTACGTTCTTCCCCACTCCATTTCTCCTATAAATACAATATTTTTTAGAGAAGAATGGGTACCACTACAGAAGAGAGTTTAGAATTAGGCGTTTCTCTTTAGGTTTAACCTAAGTTTTTATTTTTCTTTATATAATTTTTTTCCTTTATGTAAACTTAGATTAGAGAAGAGATTCATGTTAAAAAGAGAGAGAAGATTGTATTAGGAAGTGACATCGATGTAATTTTTTCCTTTCTTTCACTTTTTTTCAATCGAATCAAAAGTTTACTTTTCTTCTTCTTTTTACTTTGCCTATCTTACTTGATTGTTTTTTCCAAATGAATCCAATAGCCTCGAATCTGCCTTACCCTTGCAAGTGCCACTAATGGTTTATGGTGATAGATATCTGTTTCTAATCGTGTAATAGTTTAGTATTCTTTTCTGCTTGCATTTTCATTTGATAGACCGATTAGGAATGAGGAAGATCCTATATACCATGTTCTGATCGCCTTCAAGCCAAGGTAAGTCGTTTATATGGATCCAAGATAAAGCAAACTTCAAGAAGTTAAGTATTCTTTAGTTTTTATTTTCTTTTTTTCTTAGTTTAGAAACACTTCTAAAAATCAACACTTCTTCTTTTTTTATTCTTTCTTTTTAACTTAGTTTTAGTTTTTCTTTTAATAATAACACCACATTCTTTTTTCTTCTCTTCTTCTAACACTTAACACTTTTCTTTTCCTTTCAAAAACTAAGAAGAAAATGTTTTAACTAATTTAAATAACTTAGAAAGACTTACTTAATGCTTCTATCGCAGTCCCTCCTTGTGGATCACAATCCGCATAGCCACTTGCTATAGCGGTAGTATTGAGCAACCTAGCACATTCTTAATCTTTATTCCTAAACTATATTTTTCTTGTGCAGGTTCAATTTCAATCAAATTTTGGATTCGCTGCAGGGGAGAGATGTAAATTTTCTTTTTAAATTTACTTAAACCGTTAAACTTTTTCTTCTCTATTTTTGTGTGCAGGGGTTGAATACTGAAATTTAAAAGTTACAGTGGACATATTGCTACTCTGTGTCTCTGCTCAAGAAGGCAGATCACAAGATCCCTCCTTTCTGCCGCGAAAACACGACAAAAAAGAAGTGGATTTCTGACTGAGTTTTTTGCAGGTGCTTCCACACTGCAAAATACTACTTCTGCATCTATTAGATTTGCTTATTATTTTGATTTGAACACTATTTTTAATTCAACAGTAACATTGTTGTTTGTAAATGCTAAAAAACAATTAGGCTCGCATTTAGGCATCTGTTTAATTCATTTACATTTCATTACTGCTGAAGAATGCTGCAGCAAAGGTACTGTGCATAGCATGTAGTATAAAAATACTTTTGAATTATTTATATTGCTTTAATGATGCTTTTAATATACATGTACACATTGCACTAAAATGATTAAGGGCTTAACCTTAAAGAAGATAAGGTGGGGAAGTCATTACCCTTCCATAGCCCAAAAACCATCTCCTCACTCACTAACCCAATCCTAACTTAAAATCTGACAGATGTTGGCCCTAGGGACATCTCAGACTCATTAGGAGATTGACCTGAGGAAAATGTTAGAGTTTGACTCTAGTCAAATCGGTGTCAAAGGTTGGAGATTGAGAAGCAAAATCTCGAAAAACTGTGGTTTGGCATAATTAGGCATGTTGCTCAGGCACAAATATCTCCCACTGATCTTAACCCTACCTCAACAATTAATTTGTGGTCAGATTCCTGTAATATACCTCCTGGGATAGTCAACCAGTTTGGAGTGTCTATGTCTACGGCTTACCTTCACTTAAACTAGATTTTTCTTTTTATTTGTTTATTTGTTTGTTTTTTGTTTGTTTTTGTCATTATTTATATGAAACAGATTATAATCACAATTTTTTGAACTTTAATAGTAATCCTTATTTCACCCCGGCCTATTTTAGCTCAGATATCACCAACCAGACATTACATAAATTTAACCAATCAAGTATGTCAAATTGCTTTTATCTGAATCAACATATGCCCCAACCCAATATTATGAACAAGACTAGAATTATCATCATCTTTACTCTTCACCGACTCAGTGGGGATCAATTACTCCGAGTCATATGGTCAACCACCTTACAACATTCAACTTCTTCTTTTCTAGAACAACCTATAGAGGAAATTTTTGATTTTGAAAAGATTCTAAAGCTTTGCATGAGTTCGCTCGATAAGTTCGAAACATAAAGGACTCAGAATAACCTAAAATTTTCTAAATCAAATATCCTTACTCCATTTTTCAAGTCCCACCACAACAAGAAGAACCTATTGACTTAGAAAAGAATATAGAACACTTGATTTAATACTAAAATGATTTCAACCAATCAAGTCTTAATTGTACCCAGTCTATCAATAGGTTAGCAGCACAAATAAGTCATTTGTCAATGCAATTAATGATAGAAATGAGGAAACTATCCCTACTTAGTTTTTGACCATTCTCGATTTCCCTAGGCATAATGATAGGAACCAGAATCATAGTGCCTTGGAAACTTTAACCAAGATTCAATTTCATCACACTAAGTTGAACTTGACCAATTCTAAACCATTAACAAATTGGCAAGTGATCACTTTAATGAAATTGAACTTCAATATGAATGTGACCTCGATTCCTAACTTTATGATTCAGTTTCAATTTTTGAATCTATGTTGACTCCGGTATCCTTTCCCAATTTGGACCCAAATCCCAAGCCACATTAATTCTCATACCTATAAATTTGAAACTGAATCATCTATTCTAGATAGTCACATTCCATTGATGAAAAATGAATGTGAATTTCAATTTTTTGATTTAAAACCAACTCTTGAATCAAAATTGACTCTTGATCTTAAACTTGATTTAAGTAGTATTCCTGAGTCAGTATTAGTTCCTAAAACATTCATTCTTGAGCCCAAGTCAACCATTCCACCAAGTTACATTCTATTGTGGGACCAAGGTACAGACTAATATGATTCTGAGATGATATTCCAAGATTGGTCATATTACCAAGATGATTTTAATGTTAGGATCTTGAATGATCTTATTTTGTCTAGGGGCTGTAAAACTGTAAATAAGAAAGAGGTCATCAAAGATGGGTTTCTTAAAACTCCATATTATTTAGATTGGGAAGCAATGCTTGGCCCAATCTGACCACCACCACAATCGCCACCTTGAGGTAATATTTTTCTTCCCTTTCTTCTTTTTCATGCATGTATGCATTAATTCATACATTGAGGACAATGAATGAGATAGGTGTGAGGGAGGGTTCTAGCATAACATAGATTTTTATAATATATATAAAAAATCTTTGCTTTTAAAAACTTTTTGAAAGGAGAAACAATATTTTGACCTATTTTTGTAAGAAATTAAGTTAATTTTAAGGAATAGGAGAATCATAATTAAGATTTCTTATACTTGGTCAACATAAGGTTATTTGTTTTAATTATAGGTTAGGTAGAAAAATTAGAAAATTAATTTAGTCTTGATTTTTACCTTTATGAAATATGCATACTTTATAAACTTACACACTTTGGGTTCAAAAAAAAAGATTCTTATGCCTTATAAAAAAGAAGAAGAATTATATATATATATATATATATATATATATATATATATATATATATATAATTCTTTGATTAAGCTGGGTATTTATGCCTCACAAATCATAAGTATTCATGCCAAAAAGTGATCCATACTATAAATAAAAACCCTTATTTTTGTGGCCTTATTTGCTTTGAGTCCTTAAGTCTTTGGGGTGTTTCTCACCCGGTGCCCTAAGACAGTCCGATTTTGGAGTTACCAACTAAAGACTTGTTACATGGTCGAATTAGAAAGCCTAATAGAACTAAGTGTTGGCCCAAAGGCCTTCCACTCTAGTTTTGATGATGATTAACTCATGTAGTTATGTGTACTAATTATCTTGTGATGTTTAAGTTTCAGATCATTAATCAAGATATTAGTTGGTGAAAGCTTCCACACATCTTTCACATGTTGATTCAAGAGCCCGAGCGTCATAGATCATACATTGCAACTTGCTCGGTGAATCAAGAGTGTTTGGATCGAGCCGACTTGGAGATTGCGCTCTAGCTTGGAGATTGCGCTCTACAAGAAGACTTAGGTATCCATAGTTTTAGTTTGAGTTTAGATCCTAATTGTAAAGATTAGAATAGTATGATAAGCTCAAGTTCACAACACACACCTTTCATGTTTTGATTTTCGGTTTTAGGTTTAACCGATCTTGGTTTTCATGAATAGATTTTTATCAAAACAAGTTTACATGGTTTATGTATATTAGATTTGTTCTATATACATGCATGCTTCAATTGTTTAGACAAACTTTAATTGATAATTTATTCCATGTGTTTTATGTTTTGGTATTTACAACAAAACATATTTTTGGACTTAATGACAAAAATCATGATATATATATGTTTCTTGTATATTGAATTTCTATTCATATACAATATGCTTCAAAGTGTTTAAATATCATATTTTTGTATCATGGATGAGTTTTAGACAATGTGTATTTTCTATTCAAAATACAAGGTTTAGAAAATACGGTTTTTGGTTTTTGGCAAAATTTCTATGACACAAAATTGTCTAAAATGTTTGAAATTTGTGTTAGGATTTTTAACACAAGTTTGTATTTCAATATAAAATGATAAAACTATTTTTGTGGAATTTTAGTGATTTTGTGGGATTTATTGGAATATTTTTTACCTCAGATTTCTGACCCATTTGCTGCCTGCCAGGCTAGTTCGGTCGACCGTCACGGTCGACCGACGACGTGCACAAACCTGTGCACGTTCTGGCACAGTCAGTGGTCGACGGGACGGTCGACCGGAGCAGAATAATCTGCTCTCGGGATTTTTCGGTCGACTGGGCCGGTCGACCGTTAGTTGCCAACGGTCAAAAATTGACCGTTGGACGGTCGACCGGGCCGGTCGACCGGAAGACTATTTCTGGCAAATTTCTGTCAACGGCTATTTTCTGATAATTGCCTATAAATACCCCATTTGCAAGAGTTTTTCTCTAAGAATTTTTGTGCGAATTTTTCCACTCTCTCAGGTGTTTTTGCTGCAATCAAAATAGGTTTTTGGATTCAAATTGAACAATACATTTGGTGTTTTTGTTAGGGTTTGGAAAATCAAAGAAAGGGTTTTTGGGAAAGGATTTTGATTGAACTTTTCTATCTTTGTTTCAGCTTTTCCCAAGGATTTTTTCTTTATGATTTCTGATTTCCATTCCTTTGGTTTTCTCCACACTTGAGCAAAAATCTACTATCTATATCTATAGGATATTTGTGTGGGAAGAAGAAGTTGTTTGTGGTTGTTGTTGTGACCACCAAGTTGTAACCCAATCTTTTCTTAGCTTTGTGCTTTGGGTTGTATCCCTCTTGTTGAGAGGTGATCCTTGTATTGGTTAGTGATTGGGAGTTTGTTGTATTGGTTTGGAATTTGCCTCAAGGAGGAGGTTGTGATTGTTTGGTGCTTGCCTCAAGGAGGAGGTTGAGATTGTTGGATTGGAGTTGTGCCTCAAGGAAGAGGTTGTATTTGTAAGGAGGGGAGTTGGGAACTCCTTGTAATTGTGATTGCCCCAAATCCTCGGTGGAGGTTCCCTTAGTGGGAGTCCTTAGTGGACAAGCTAGTGGATTGGAAATCCTTCGTGTGTCGAAGGCGGGGATGTAGAGCTGGGTGCTCGAACCTCGGAACATATCTCTTTGTTTGCGCTTGATCCATTGACTCTTGCTCTCTCTCTTTACTTTGTGCAAATTGTTATATCTTGTACTTGCTTGTGTGTGCATCATTATAGTAATTGCAATTAGTTTTTAAATTCCGCATTTAGTTCACTAGATTAGCATTGTCACCTATTCACCCCCCCTCTAGGTGACTTTTCAATTGGTATCAGAGCTAGCGCTCCTGATATTTAGGTTTAACCACCTAGGAGTGTGATCTTGGTTTGCTAATCTTCATTTGCATCTCATTTGCACTCATACTAGTTTGCTCTCATGGCTAGCCCTCCTATGTTTGACCATACTAGACTTGACTCTTGGAAAGTTAACATGACTAGATATTTAAAAACACTAGGTCATCTAGTTTATCAAGCCATCACTATAGAAGCCCTCCCAAATACTAGTAAGCATAAGAAGGCCAATGCACTTGCACTTAAAACACTTAGAACATCTTTTGATAATAATCTTTTACTTGTTTTTGATAGTTTTGATTCGGCTTTTGCAGTTTGGAGCGTCTTGACATCTCCGGAGCTTCCAAGGATCATTAACAATATGAGGAGATCTATGAGAGATGTATCCGAAGAGCCTTGTTTTATGGCATATGGGAAAGACTCCCATGAGGTACAATCGGACTCTCAAATAGATGATAGCTCTAGTTCATATTGTCATGGTTGTTTTGAAGTTCAAAATTTAAATGTTGACCTTGCTTCTAAACTTGAATATTTTATGGAAAAACATGAGATTTTGAAAAAGAAACATTTTGACTTAAAAGAAGAATTAAAGGATTTATGTTCAACTTTTGAATCAGTTTTGCAAGAGAAAGAAGAGATCACTAGTGAACGTGACTCACTACAATCTCAACTTGAACTTGCACTTAAAGAGATTGAAGATTTGAAAAACAAAAATGATTTTGATGATGTTGTAGAACACAATGAGGTTTTGTCTTCTAGATTAGATCTTGTTTTCAAAGAGAATCTTACTTTGAAAAATAAAATTGATTCAATTACAAAAGAATTGGATTTGGTTTTGATTAAAAATAAATCTTTACAAAATGAGATTGATATTCATGTTTGTCATGCTAATGTAGCTTCTACTTCTTGCACTTCTATAGCATGTTCCACTTTGTCTTCTAGCATAGAAAATGATATAAATAATTTGAAGAAAAGTGTTGTTTGTTTGGGCTCCACTTTGAGCCATTGTGCCATGAATCACACACGATTGGAAACCTTGATTCGCAAGAAACAAGTTCCAACCTTGCATACACACCCATCTAGGCATACACATGCTTTTCATGATCACCACCACCATATGTATGCTCACGTGTACACATGTACACATTGTGGTCGAAAAGGCCACCTTGCTAGATTTTGTTATGATCGCATTTATCATGAAAATTTAGCAACTAATTATATTTGGGTTAGAAAAGATACTAACCCCCGTGGACCCACAAAGAAATGGGTACCAAGATCCACCTCTTTGACTTTTGATGTAGGTGGGAGCTCTCGCATCACGTGAGAGTGGAGGTACCTTGAGGTGGATGCGTTCCGAGCTTGAATGAAAACTATTTGGATGCTTCACTCTCAAGGAGATTAGGTGGAGATGACCACCATGTTTTGGAGAACTAGAGATGCACCGTCATTGGTTTTGGTATCATTCTCTAACTCCCATTTATTATTTACATGCTTCTTAGATCATTCATTTATAGCATGTTGTGTTTTGATGTTCATTATGATTATGCCTTGTTCATTAGACTTGAGATATACATGTTTAGTTACTTGAGCACCCATGTTTCATATGGATCTATATTTAGTGTTCACTTCTTGTTTAAGCTAACATGTATGCCCTAGATCTAATGCACATGCATATGCATAATGATCATATGATGTTCATGATTCCATGATTTTTGTTTAGATGATTATATGGATGTTTGTGATATATCTTGTGTGCATTTCATCATTGCACTTTATTCATTCTTTGTTCGATCAATTCTCATACAACAAGGTTGCATTGCGCACCTCTAACCCATTCAAGGGGAATCAGGAGGAAGGAGTTCAGAACCCTTCACGGGGTATACGGCTCTTAGTCTTGTTTTGAGAGATCGTTGCATCATACATCCATCTTAGTTTTAAAAGGTCATTAATACTTCATATTTTTTATTAATATGATCATATTAATTTTTGACCCGTTTTATGCCTCATGATTTGATTACTTGCTTGAATGTTAGTTTTTCATTAAGACTAAGATTTATACTTGTACAACTAGTGAGCTACAAATAGACCGTTATATATTTGTGCTTGAACGCTCATTTGTAGTCATTTGATGTATTAGTATAGTCTAGTTTTGATGATTCATGCATTTGACTTGTATTCCTCATTTTTAATGTGTTTCTATGATCTTGTGGTTAACTTCATGTATATGTCTATCTTGTCCAAATTATTGTTTATACATATACATCCTTGAGCCACGTGCCTTCATGCATATACTTTTGTGGACTCTTCATGTTTGGGATATGTATGTATATTTTAGTTTGTACATGACATACATATGCCTTGAAGTTTAAATCATTATGATGATTTCCATGTTTGATTGTGATTTCAATTGATATGATGATTTCAATAAATTACATGATTCACTATTATATCAAGATTTGATAATTTCTATATTAAGCTTAATTGTCCATTTTCATGATGAAATGTATTTCACATTACACTTGTTCACTCACTTTATTATGTTTCTCATGATTGTGTTTTTCATGAGTATGATATGAGCTTTATGGACTTTGAGTGTTTAGTGATCTTGTGATTTTCATGTTTCATGAAAAATCCTTTTGTTTTATCTTGAAGGATTTCTACTAGTTCTCAATTTTTCATAAACTAGTTGGTATTCTTCAAATTGGTAGAGACTTTCAAACATACTATATTGTTCAAATCATTTTTGAAAACCCCTACCATCTATGGGCGGTTGGATGGGAGATCATGTTCTTGTATGCTTTATAATGAAAATCCTTTTTATCTTGAACCATGATTGGGTGGTAGGTTATATGAGTCATACACTTGTATTTATTGTTGTTTCAATTGGTATCATTGAATTCTTTCAATTAGTATCGATATGACATCTTTTTGTATACTCATATATGTTTGTATTTTATATATGTATGCTTGCACTTCATATAGTATCAAATTTCAATTGATATCTATCTTTTACATACATATATAGATGATTTATTTGTGCTTCAAGATATTACAAATTTTGTTTATGCTTAGCTTGAACTTTTCAAATTGAAACAATGTTAAAGCAAATTTTCAATTGAGTTAATTTTCAATTGGTATCTTATTTCAAGCATATGCATATTTTCATTTGGTATTTCATAAAGGGGGAGAAAACTAGTATTTTATTTTTTAATTGGCATCTTATCTCTCATTTGATATTTTGTTTGGTATTCCACTCCCTTGCTTTATGATAGAAAATAAAGATTTCATTTGGCAAAGAATAATTGTTTCATTTGGTATCAAGATTTGTTTTTAAGGAAATTCAAAATTAGTATTGTTTAATTCCAAAATTGGTATCTAGTTTGTTTGTTTACAATTGGTAGGTTATTTGTTTACTTACTAATTGGTATCAAGATTTTCATTTTATTTGTGTTTTCAATTGGTATATGTTCTCGTTTTTATTTCAATTGATTTGTTGTTTTTCAATTGGTATCAATATACACTTCATTGCCACATTTTTTTTGGTATCATATTTGATTTAACCCTTTATTAGTTCTTTGCTTTGAACAAAAAGGGGGAAAAAAATTTATTGTTTTTGCTTTTATTTTTAACCCTTTTTGATGATTGACAAAAAGGGGGAGAAGAATTGAGTTTTATATGCATATTTGTGTTTGCATATAGTTTACATTTGATGAAAAGAAGCCTTGTTTATATGCATGTCTATGCATGTTTTATGTGCATGTTTTATGTTTCATTTTTATTTTTTTTATTGATATCAAGAGCATGTTTTGATATTGTTTTAAATACATATAATTCATTGCATATCTTATATGTTTTATTGTTATGCATGAGTTAAAGGGGAGCTTCTTTGAAGCTTTACTTTAATCCATGCATATATAACTCCATGAGTTTTGTCATCATCAAAAAGGGGGAGATTGTTGGCCCAAAGGCCTTCCACTCTAGTTTTGATGATGATTAACTCATGTAGTTATGTGTACTAATTATCTTGTGATGTTTAAGTTTCAGATCATTAATCAAGATATTAGTTGGTGAAAGCTTCCACACATCTTTCACATGTTGATTCAAGAGCCCGAGCGTCATAGATCATACATTGCAACTTGCTCGGTGAATCAAGAGTGTTTGGATCGAGCCGACTTGGAGATTGCGCTCTAGCTTGGAGATTGCGCTCTACAAGAAGACTTAGGTATCCATAGTTTTAGTTTGAGTTTAGATCCTAATTGTAAAGATTAGAATAGTATGATAAGCTCAAGTTCACAACACACACCTTTCATGTTTTGATTTTCGGTTTTAGGTTTAACCGATCTTGGTTTTCATGAATAGATTTTTATCAAAACAAGTTTACATGGTTTATGTATATTAGATTTGTTCTATATACATGCATGCTTCAATTGTTTAGACAAACTTTAATTGATAATCTATTCCATGTGTTTTATGTTTTGGTATTTACAACAAAACATATTTTTGGACTTAATGACAAAAATCATGATATATATATATGTTTCTTGTATATTGAATTTCTATTCATATACAATATGCTTCAAAGTGTTTAAATATCATATTTTTGTATCATGGATGAGTTTTAGACAATGTGTATTTTCTATTCAAAATACAAGGTTTTAGAAAATACGGTTTTTGGTTTTTGGCAAAATTTCTATGACACAAAAATTGTCTAAAATGTTTGAAATTTGTGTTAGGATTTTTAACACAAGTTTGTATTTCAATATAAAATGATAAAACTATTTTTGTGGAATTTTAGTGATTTTGTGGGATTTATTGGAATATTTTTTACCTCAGATTTCTGAACCATTTGCTGCCTGCCAGGCTAGTTCGGTCGACCGTCACGGTCGACCGACGACGTGCACAAACCTGTGCACGTTCTGGCACAGTCAGCGGTCGACCGGGACGGTCGACCGGAGCAGAATAATCTGCTCTCGGGATTTTTCGGTCGACCGGGCCGGTCGACCGTTAGTTGCCAACGGTCAAAAATTGACCGTTGGACGGTTGACCGGGCCGGTCGACCGGAAGGCTATTTCTGGCAAATTTCTGTCAACGGCTATTTTCTGATAATTGCCTATAAATACCCCATTTGCAAGAGTTTTTCTCTAAGAATTTTTGTGCGAATTTTTCCACTCTCTCAGGTGTTTTTGCTGCAATCAAAATAGGTTTTTGGATTCAAATTGAACAATACATTTGGTGTTTTTGTAGGGTTTGGAAAATCAAAGAAAGGGTTTTTGGAAAGGATTTTGATTGAACTTCTCTATCTTTGTTTCAGTTTTTCTCAAGGATTTTTTCTTTATGATTTCTGATTTCCATTCCTTTGGTTTTCTCCACACTTGAGCAAAAATCTACTATCTATATCTATAGGATATTTGTGTGGGAAGAAGAAGTTGTTTGTGGTTGTTGTTGTGACCACCAAGTTGTAACCCAATCTTTTCTTAGCTTTGTGCTTTGGGTTGTATCCCTCTTGTTGAGAGGTGATCCTTGTATTGGTTAGTGATTGGGAGTTTGTTGTATTGGTTTGGAATTTGCCTCAAGGAGGAGGTTGTGATTGTTTGGTGCTTGCCTCAAGGAGGAGGTTGAGATTGTTGGATTGGAGTTGTGCCTCAAGGAAGAGGTTGTATTTGTAAGGAGGGGAGTTAGGAACTCCTTGTAATTGTGATTGCCCCAAATCCTCGGTGGAGGTTCCCTTAGTGGGAGTCCTTAGTGGACAAGCTAGTGGATTGGAAATCCTTCGTGTGTCGAAGGCGGGGATGTAGAGCTGGGTGCTCGAACCTCGGAACATATCTCTTTGTTTGCGCTTGATCCATTGACTCTTGCTCTCTCTCTTTACTTTGTGCAAATTGTTATATCTTGTACTTTCTTGTGTGTGCATCATTATAGTAATTGCAATTAGTTTTTAAATTCCGCATTTAGTTCACTAGATTAGCATTGTCACCTATTCACCCCCCTCTAGGTGACTTTTCACTAAGGTTATTATCACTATAATATATAAAAATAAGACATTAGAGTTAAAGTTGAAGATCCTTAGTTAAATATTTACAGTTACAAAGATGCATATGACTTAGGGTAAAATAATATACTAGATAAGAAATATGTTTAATCTTTACCTTGATTGATAATAAGTTTTTGAATAGAGACTAAGTTTAGGAATGAATAACTTGGTATTCCTATGACTTATAGATTACTTGTTTTTCTGCAAAAATTCTTCAAATATTCTCTCTTTCAAAATGTGTTTTAAAAATTTCTAACACTTTGTTTTTCTTTCCTTTATAGATTTTGTGGATGTAATTCATTGACCCCCGTGAGACAAAACTCATTCTCTAGGGGTAACCTAGATGTTTAATGACTTATTGTACTTGCTAAGTGCAACCGTGATTTTTATGAAAGTGAGTTAGATTGGGTTAATTCTGTTTTAGTTTTTTTTATTTTGCTCGAGGACGAGCAAAAGATAGGTGTGGGAGTGTGATTGTACACATGTTTGCATATTTAGCTTAACATTCTCACATTTATTTTAATAAACTACTATTTAATCCTATTTATTGTCAGATATGTGTGGGCCTTAATTAATGGAGAAGGAGAGAAAATGAGCCCAAAAGCCCACTTAAATTCTAATTAAATGAGTTTATATCAAAATCAAGGATTGAGATAGATATTCAAGGGGATAAGCGCAGATCAGAACATATCAGAGAAGATAACACCAAATGAAAACCAGTTAAATTTAGATTTCTATTGATACATTTAGTTAATTTAAAGATCAACAGGGATATAACCAAATCCAGAAACAAACTAGAAAACCAAGTGGGTAAAAAAATATCAGAAGAATCAAAACCACATACCCTTGGATCTGGCTAGTTGGCCAGATCCTGTCCACGGAAACGCGACCAAAGTTGTGTTTTCACAGCTTGGTTGAAGCGATTATGGGAGCATTAGCTCCCTATCTTCATACGCTCTTCTTCACTTCATTTCTCCTATAAATACTATATTTTTCAAAGAAGAATAGGCATCACTCTAGCAAAGAGTTTAGAATTAGGCTTTTCTCTTTATGTTTAATTTAGGTTTTTGTTTTGTTTTTTTTATATAATTTTCTATTTTTATGTAAACATAGATTAGAGAAGAGATTCATGTTAAAAAGAGAGAGAAGATTGCATTGAGAAGTGACAACGATGTAATTTTCTTTCCTTTATTTCATTGTTTTTCAATCGAATCAAATGTTTACCTTTCTTCTTCTTTTTTACTTTGCCATCCTTGCTTGATTATTTTATCTAAATGAATCTGATAGCCTCAAATTTGCCTTGCCCTTGCAAGTGCCTCTGATGACTTATGGTGATAGATATCTGTTTCTAATCATGTAATTAATACTTTAGTATTGTTTTATGCTTGCACTTTCGTTTGATAGACTGACTAGCAATGGGAAAGATTCTATATGCCATGCTTTGATCGCCTTCAAGCCAAGGTAAGTCATCTGTATGGATCCAAGGTAAAGTAAGCTTCAAGGAGGTAAGTATTCTTTAGTTTTTATTTTCTTTATTTCTTAGTTTAGAAACACTTCTAAAAACTAATACTTCTTCTTTCTTTCGATTCTTTCTTTCTAACTTAGTTTTCCTTTTAACAACACCACCACCTTCTTCTATCTTGTCTTCTTCTAACATTCAACAGTTTTCTTTTCTTTTGAAAACCGAGGAGAAAATGTTTTAACCGATTTAAGTAACTTAGAAAGACTTACTTAACTCTTCTATCATTGTCCCTCCTTGTGGATCATGATCTGCATAGTCACTTGCAATACCGGAGTATTGAGTAACCTAGCACGTTTCTAATCTTCATTCCTAAACTATATATTTTCTGTGCATATTTAGATTCAATCAATAAACAATGTAATACTACTCTCCACGATTTAATACCACATTTTCTCCTTGTTTTGGTGCGAACAATAGGATGGTATCTTCCGAGAGACATTCCCCGACGAGAAAACTTTGTGGCTTCAGCATCAGGAGTTATTAATGGTGGCAGGACGGATCATCTGGACCTGGATCTTATGTATTTATTTTTCAAAATTGTAAACATAGTTATGTAATTGGATTTATTGTATTACTCTGGTTAGATGTAATCAAATAAATATAGTGAAATGGCATTTAGAATGAAAGTGTATTCAGAATGAATATGGAATTCTAGAATGTAAATGGTTAATATTTAGATCTTACCTAGTATGTTTTTAGCAAATGGCATTTGGAATTAGTATGACCATGCCTCTTCAGAGTGTTGATCTCTACTTCTGGTATGGCTGGTTAGATACAGAATGGTTTGGGGAGATATTATTATTATTTTCGAGTGGGGTGATCCCATCACTATACCCACAAACTTGGTAGGGCTCTGAGAGGGCGAAACCCCGACAGCAGAGCAGGAACTCTGAGTAGGGGACACTCGCATAGCAGAGGGTTTTGACTATACATGGGCTAATCGAGAGGGAGCCTATAAGCTGGTTCTTGTGTTGCCACCGCCAAGTGGAAGACACTCCCACATCGGGACGTACAACCGTTTGGGATTCTGATGGGGGACACTCTCATCAATGCGGGGAAGGGATGCAAACATGGGGATATAATGAACCCTCTGCCTTTTTCATCTTTGCGAAAATTTCATCGACCTTCTTCCTCAAGTCAACGAAGGCCCTATTCCACTCTCTCATGGTAGCCTACTAGTTGCCCAAGTGTCTCAAGGCGAACACCGCATCCTACAAAAGAAACATCCAAAACTTAACGGAGCACATCATCGAAGACTGAACCTAAATCCACACTTATCTTGAGAAGATTACTCTTCAACATCCTTCTTTGCCTCTTTAGGGGGAGCGCTTCACACTTTTCAAGATCCTCAAGGAGCACACAATGACCCAAGGCAATCTCCCCACCTCCTCTCCTCAGTAACCATCCCAAGCTGGAGGTTGAGGCTTGATGAGCCTGATCTGCATCCAAAGGCAGAGAAATCTTCACCATAGGTGCTACAGAAGTTTTGCCTCTGATCTAATGCTGCTCTCCCACGGCCATCACCCTAAGATCGGATGACAACTCTAGCTAAAGTGGATTCGAGACAAAAGCCTTTTCCGGGCACGTGGGTTAAACGTGGTCTTGGCCCAAAGACTTAAGGATGCGAGGAGTTAAAGACTGTTCGGGGCAGACCCGAAGCGACGGGAGCAGCCTCCTTATCAGGAACGCGCCATTCCTTCATCATGGAACCCCTTCAAGACTTCTTACTCCTTGCTAGTGAAATCACCCAGAGGGAGTGAATAGGTGAAGTGCTAATCTAATGTGGAATTTAAAGCTTTAACTATCAAAAACTATTGCACAAATAATGACCAGGAAGTGAAGCTGAATTTTCGGTGAAGGGATCTAGAACTTCTATTTAAGATTCCTCTTGAATAAGAGTTAAGGTGCTTTCCTTAAGATTCAAAACAAATGACAACAAGGTTGTTGTCAGATTTTTGAAAAAAAAAAAACATTTTCTCTCGCTTCGGAACACGACGTGCCATAATTAGTGATAATGACTTGCATTTCTGTGACTGATCTTTTAAGGGCTTTTTGCAAAAATACGCCATCACAGAAAGATTGTCCACCCCTTATCACCCTTAAACCAATGGGCAGGCCGAGATCAAGAATCGACAAATAAAACTAATCTTAGACAAAATCATGAGTCAGAACAGAAAAGACAGGTCCATCAAACTGGTAGATGACTTATGGGCCTCAAGACCACTTTTAAAATAATTTTAGGTATTGCTCTGTATATATTAGACTTTGGAAAGGCCTCCCACTTACCAGTCGAACTAGAACATCGGGCCTTGTGGGCCATTAAACAGTTGCAATTTGATATGGATAAAGCTGGTGATATGAGGAAATTGCAAGTTTCGAAACTTGAGGAGATGAGGAATGAAGCCTACGAAAATGTGAAAATCACCAAGAGCAGGGTTAAGATATTTCATGACAACTTCATCCAATGAAAAAAATTTATCCCAGGACAAAAAGTCCTGCTCTACAACTCTAGGATCCATTTCTTCTCGAAAAAATTAAAATCAAGATGGACAAGGCCTTTGTTTGTTAAAACTTTATTTCCACATGATGTTGTGGAAATTTGCGACCCTAAGAAAGAAGGCATTTTAAAAGTCAATGGTCAGAGACTGAAATCATTCTTAGAAATAGAGCTCGACATAGTACCAATACCATAATGGGTCTTTTCAACCCATTCTATGAGTAACCGATCTTTATCCATCTTTTTCTTTTAAACCTCATCTCGTATATACCTTAAAGAAGGGGAAATATGTGTATAAATTTACAGTTTGTAAATAAAAATTATTTTTCTACAAATTTTTAGTTGTTTTTGTAATTTTTTAGAAAAATAAGCTAGATTTGTAAATAAACTCCTTCCCCTATATACCTCCCTCTTCTCTTCTCTCGTGCCCCAAACCAAATATTAACCCTAAATCTGGAGAGGAGAGAAAGCATCAGCACCCCAAATTTTCCCCTAGCCCAGATTCCTCCATTTACCATGGATCCTTCTTGTTTGTTGTGAAAACGCGGTCGTACTGCCACCTCTAGGCTTCTGTCTTCTGGTGCGGTCGCGTGCTTTCCCGTCCATCTCAGATATTTGTCCATTCATCCCAGTAACATCCCAAGACTGCGTGAGGCAGTCTTTCTTGGATCTTTCCCCCATGGTTTTCGGGGGAGGTTTGCATTTTTTCACCCATTTAAACTATTGATTTTCAGCACTAGATATCCGTAGTACCTTCTATTTTCCCTTAGAAGATTTTTCTAGAATTTTAAATGATAACAATAGGTATGGACAATTGTTTATAGTTCAGATCAGGGAAAGGGGATGGCATGGTTTGGTTTATGAGAATACCGACGTAAATGTGTATTAGTGTCCCGATCTAGTAAAAAAAACTCTACATGAACATAACTAATCTACAACTAACTTAGATCAAAACCATTTTGTAGTGCATTTGGAAAGTGGGGATGCGATTGTCGCAATAGATCTGATTCAGGAAGTCAAAGCTTTCAATTCCCACAAATCACACCACACCATTAGCCTTTATAGATTACATGCCTTTGATGGGTATTCGGTGCGCTAAGATGGCCGCGACCTGCATGCTAACACTACCTTCAGAAATGTGCATAGCATTGGATATTGGGTCTAGTGCAACATCTTAGGGCAAGATCATACACCCTCTAGACCAGCCATGTATATCATTCATAATTTGATGACCCGGCAGAACAATGTCTACCTGAGTACGGTGTTGTTGGAAAAAATCATTGCAAACTTAGAACGTACACATGGGTGTCAAAGTTTTCATCGCTTGTCTTGGTCGCTCGTCTGTGCATTATTTTCTTGTCAGACGAGCAGTCTCTCAATTTGATAGGGTGTATGTGGCACCGGAGCAGATTTCGAAAGTGTATAACGGTTGTCTCCATTCGGTATGGACATTGATTGTTCTACCTGAGGATGTCCCGATTGAGTCCTTTTCAGAGGAACAAATGGAGGAGGATGATGAATCCAAATTTTTGCGTCAACCACCACCCACCGATTCCAATGCCTTCATGTCCACCATTTGGAAGGACATAAAGAAGATCTTTATAGGATAGATCAGGCTAAGAAAGTAAGTAGGTGAGCAGACCGCTAGGCTGGACATAATAGAAGAGGGTCTGCATCGAGCACAATCGGCTTGTCCGAGCACTTCGGCTGGACTGAGCCGCCGTCGGGAATGATGTTTCTATTTAATTTACTTCATGCATATGCATACATTAGGGACAATACATGAGATAGGTATGGAGAAGGAGAACTAACATAGATTTTTTTCAGATTTTTTATTTTATTTTTCTTTTAGTATCTAGATTTTTTTTTAGGATTTTTAGGTTTTCTTTATCTCTTTTTCTTTTTTCTAAAGAAATTTGAGAAAGAGTTTTTATCTATTTTTGTGAAAAATAAAAGGATCATAAGAATTAGTGGAGCCATAATTAGGAATTCTTATAACTAAGTCAAAGTAAAGGGATTTTGTTTGAAATTAGGGTTTTGGGAGATAAATTGGAAAAACAAATTAGTCATGATTTTTGCCTTGGATAATATGCATTTTACGCACACCTTGGGATTTTAAACAAAAAAAAGTAGTGGCATAAAATATATATATACCACCAATTAAGATGGGTAATTGTACCTAATAAAATATAATTATTCATGCCTAAAAGTGGTTAACAAAATTTTAATTAAATAAAACCTTAGTTTTGAGGCCTTATTTACTCAAGTCCCAAGCCTGAAAGGTATTTTCTGATCGATGCTCTAAGACCATCTAGTTTGAGAGCCACCGCCAAAGACTCGCTATACGGGTAAATTAGAAAGCCTAATAAAACTAAGGTAGAACTTAAACATAAATAAAAGGCACTACGAGTTGGAGTTGAAAAATTCCAAGGAAGATTCACCAATACACTAATGCATATGACCTAGGGCAAAATAAAAGACTGATTTGAAAGCACAGTTTCTTTCCTTTACCTTAACTAAAGGCATGATTCTTGCATGGAGATTAGAGTATAAGAATGAATAAGTTGGCAAACCTCTGACTTTATGATCAATTAGATTTTTGCAAAAATTCTTAAAAATTTCTTTTCTCCTTCAAAATGAGTTTTTTAAAAATGCTAACATTTTTTTCTTTATGGATTTTGCAGGTGAAATCCACTGAAAACCCTCAGGAGATTATAACTCCTCCTCTAGGGGCCTTAGAGGATTAAACGCATGTTACACATACTCAGTGCAGTCGCGTGACCTGGAAAAGTGGTCCAATAATCTTAGTTTTAGTTTTAAGTTTTACTCAAGGATGAGCAAAAGATAGGTTTGGGGGTGTAATCGGTTCATGATTCAATATATTTTTTACTATATTTTCCTGCCAATTTTTAATAAAACTCTACTACTAAATGTCTCTTGTCTTGTTTGTGCAGGTTTAATTAAGGAAAAGGGCAAAAAAGAGATTATGGGATAATAAATCCAATTTATTGAAATTTTCTTGTGATTACTTGAGGTCCAAGTCACTTAGCCCAAAAGAGAAGCCCAAGCTCCAAGCCCAATCTGATGGATATTCAAAGATAAATTTAGAATAATTAAGATATCTGGAAGGTTCTCCAAACTGAGAGAACATGTGGCCCAAAGATCAAAGCCAATGGTCCTGATCTTGCCGCACATGCGCGATTGGATTATGGTCGTTAGCCTCCATCTTAGACACGTGGCTTCATTTCTTGGAGCACAAGCAATCCCTGCCTATAAATACAACATGAAGGGAAAGAGAGAGAGGACCAGAGGCTGTAGGATTTTCTCTAGGCTTTTGCACAGGATTTTTCTTGTATTTTTCTTTCTATTTTCTAGCCTTAGATTAGATCCAGAAAAGAGTTAGTGAGAGACTTCTGTATTTGACCAATGATAATCAATACAAGGCTACTGTTTTCTTTTCTCTAATCTTTTCTTGCAAGTTCTGTTCCTTCTAGTTGTTATTTTCAGGCAATTTATCTTCTTCTAGTTTCAACTTTCATTCATACTTGAATTTGTTCTCTTTTTACAATGACTAGCTATCTTCTTCACTCATGGCTAACTCATCTCTAACCCATTAAAAACTAACTTCTTGAATGATTTATTATCTTGTGTGAATCATGGATGCATCACTTGTAACCTTACATTCTTGCAAGAGTTCTTAATTTCCTATGAAGATGAGAGCTAACTTCTAACTTGTGATGGATTGACCCAAATGTTCTATTGATGCCTCATGCTTAGTGCCTTGCAATTTTGCAAGAACCTTTAATGGATCATAGAGATAGGTGCTAACACTAACTCTTACTATTAACATTAATATAACTCTAACTTGCTTCAATTCTTGCTTTACTTAGTCAATGTTAGAGAACAAGTAAGATTAGTGATAATCACTTGTTGTGCTAACAAATTACATTCCATAGCTTCTTATTTCTTACTAGCTTCACAATAGCTTTGATAGGGTAATGTTCTTATTTGTATTGTTATGCACAACACAATCTCCATCTCATGATCTATACTTTAAATGCTGAGAAAGAGCCAATGAACACTTAAGGCAACCATCTATAAAGCTTTAGAGGCACAAGCAATCTCATAAGCAATACTTGATGCACTTGAAGATTCAAGATGAACCATTTGCCAATGATTCAATATGAGGCATGAACCATTTCAAGGGTTAGTATGTTAATAATTTTTAGTAGATTAGTCAGCCATGAACATCTTCTCTTGAATTCAAAACTCACTTCTTTACTTTTGCTTAAAACTTGCATTCTTCAATTTTCTTCAACAAACACTTTTACTTCCGTTTTCACTACGCATTCTTGTTTTTCACTACGCATTCTTGTTTTCGCATTTTTTCTTTCACAACCAAAAATCAACACCATATCTCAATTTCTGTTTCTTTCTTTATTTTGTTTTTGTTTTCAAAACAGAGAAACAATCGATTTTAGTAAAATACTGAAAAGCTTTCATCGCATACCTCCCCATGGTAAGACCTATTAGCCCAGCGCTACACGGTATATAAAACCAATTTACTACGCGCATTGATTTCAAATAATACTTCTAGAGTTCTTGTTTTCAGATTAAATTTCGGGTTTTTCGATATTAGGTTTTCTCCAAATCTCGAACAATGCAGGGGAAGCAATACTAGTTATATCCTATATTGCTTTACTCATTTTTTGTTTGTCATCATAAAAAAGAGAGAGAATGTTAGTTCTTTCTTTTGATGATAACAATATACTGTGTATGCTAACAATTTCTATGTAGTATACAAGGCTATTCAATGTACATCAAGCTGAATACTGACATCAGATACTTCTACCAACTTCAACTCGAAGATACAAGATAAAAGGAGTCAAGAAAAACTTTATTGAAGACATGTGTTATTGAAGATTCTATAATATGTCTTACTTTTATTAGATATCTTATAAAAGCCTTGAACGCACACAACACACCCTAGTAGTTGACTAGTATCTTCTACTAGTTAACTTATATATGCTAATGAAATTTCAGGCTCAGAATACCAAGTTTAGATATCATTTGCACAAAACATGCACAAGTTAGTCGACTAAGAGCATCTAGCTAGTCGATTAATACATAGGGTAGTCGATCAGAACTTTAGCCTAGTCGACTACTGAGATTATATAGAATCTGTCTAAACTTGTTTTCATTTGACTAGTAAACTAAACCATTCTCCTAGTCGACTACTGAGATTCAACAGAATGCAATCTAAACTTTATCCATCTGTCTAGTTGACAAATCCAATCCCTGTTGACTACTGAGATCTAACAGAACATTACTATTTTTTGATCAGCTTGACTAGTCGACTACAGCTTTTGACCAGTTGACTATAACTTTTGACCAGTCGACTAATCCTTCCAAACTATCACTGGACTAGTCGAGTAATGTTTTTGACTAGTTGACTAATATTTTTGAACAGACACTTGTCTAGTCGACTAATTCTCTATATAGTCGAGTAATTTGGCAGTTTTTTTAATGTTGAGTTCTAAACTTTTTTTGAATCATATTCCCTCCAATTTAACAGCTATATATTTAATTTTTGAATTGTCCTATAACTGATTTACAAATATCAAAACACCTATAAATAGAGAGGTACCCCTCTCATCTCTGGACAATCAATTCAAGTTCTTGAATTTCAAAAATACAGAATTCTGTTAAGAACACTTTTACTCTCTCATTTTACCTAGTTCCACTTTCAAATTACCTGTTAGGCAAAACCAATAGAGATAACATATATGCCACTACATAGTATCAAGCGCACTCCACAATCAAGATTTATAGTTTGTAAATTGTAATCAACGCAAGGAGAAAGATATACACAATTGAGGGTTTTGTCAATTGGTGTAATATTTTGATTTTGTAATTCTCAAGATCAAGATAAGAAAAATCTCAAGCGTTTGCTTGGAGACTGGATGTAGGTCAGAAAGATCAAACCAAGATAAAATCATTGTGCTTGCAGTTACATTTTTATTTTATTTCTGTGATTGCTTTTTACTTTCAAGTTACTAAGATTTCTTTTTAAAGTTTCTTATGTACATTATTCATTCCCCTCTAGTATTATAGTTGCCATATACAGGATCATACACTTAGTATCAGAGTGGAGTTGAAGAAATGGCAACAGATTTTCCATCATCACTGTTCAAAGAAGGACATTTCACACAAAGGCCACCACTCAATGGTTCCAACTACAACTACTAGAAGTGCAGAATGAAAATTTACTTCCAATCTATCAACTATGAACTATGGAACATCATCAAGGAGACTGATTGAGTTTCACCTGCACAAAAAATAATGAATATCAGATTTAGGAAAGGTTGTGCGAGGTTCTCAATACTAATCCGCTGTAGCAAGGCTATGCGGGTCGTGATCCTCAGGGAGGGACTAGCGATAGAAGCGTTTGTAAGTTATCCCTAAAAATTTATCTTTTTTTTAATTATTTTGTTAGTCACAACGATATTTATAATGAAAAGTGGTATTTACAATGAGTTGTGGGAAAGAATATGGAAAGATGTGGATGGTGATCTAAACTAGAGAAGGAAAGAAAGAAAAACTTATAACACGTACAAACCTCTTCAGCCTGCTTACCTTTGATCCGTGCGATGATTTACCTTTTCTTGGAAGACTTGCAAGTATGGCGTATAGGATGTTCATCGCCATAAGCCATCAAGGGTTCTTCTTTGGCTAGGCAGTCTCAATGCAATTGGGTCTCATTGTTCACAAGGCATTAGAGAAAAACAATGGAAGAAAACAGGAACAGAGAAATACAAGAATAAAACACGAAGAAATAAAATAAGAATAATAAAAAAGACAAACCTCAAGCAGATTTCATTAACAATAGAAGAAGAGTTGGCTTACACCGCTGTCACCTCAGTACAAGCCTGGACTCCTTCCTCCATGAAAGCTTCCTCCACTCTCAGTTACAGATTTTACAAAAGAAAAACGAACATAAAATCTAACCTAGAAGAAAGAAGAAAAACCTAAACCCTAGCTTTTGGCCCTTGGCTCTTCGCTGGACGCTTTCTGTGTTGCATATGCAGGGGTATTTATAGGAGTTGGAAGATGTAGAGTCCTAGTACAACTCTCCCAAAAAATCTTATCTCCAGACTTGTGGCACTTATCCATACAAGTTCAAATCAAATCTGTCCTGCAATTTATTATCCTGTTGATCGCCGAAATTGGCTTATCTACGGACTGAATTGGAAAGTTTGATCAACATAAGAGTTGTAGGGCTTCAAATCTTCTTTCTGGAGCATTTTGAATCATCGGATTTGCATATCTGTAGCAAAAGTTATGATCTGAATACTAAACATGTACAGTCTGAATCCGAATTTATCTTTAAACTCTTTCCTGCAAGCATTTAGGGTTGAATAGAAGTCTATCCTTCCCTCTTCTTTGTATTTACAACTTTGGCCCTTATGTATTTGCACTTTTGACATTTGGTATTTGCACTTTTACACCTGGGCTTGGACTTGGGCTTGGATATGGGCTTTTGGGCTTCATTAAGTTTTATTTCTTATAAAAATAAGAACTCGAGGCCTGCACACAATAAATCACAAAATATTAATAAATGTGCAGAATTAAATGAATAAATATGAAAATGTGATGGTAAATATGATGATAAAAATGCACTTTTCACTACCAATCACACCCCCACACTTATCTTTTTGCTCGTCCTCGAGTAAAAACAAAAAGAAAAAGAAAATCTAATCTAACTAACTCACTTTCGTAGGAATCACGGTTGCACTTAGCGTGAGCAACAAGCCGTTAAACCCCTAGGTTACCCTAGAGGACGAGTGTTGTCTCGTGAGGGTTTTCAGCGGATTACACCCACAAAATCCATAAAAAGGAAAATATTTGAATTATATTTGAAGAGACTAAGTAGTCTATAAGTTTTAGGATCATCATTTTTTATTCATTCTTAAACTTAGTCTTTATAAAGTAAATTGTTTTCATTTTAGGTAAGGGTCAAAATTGAACTTCTAATATAGTCTTTTTCGTTACCAAAAATCATATGCATCCTTGTAACTTGGCTAGGAATTCCTTAACTTGGACTCTCATGCCTCTTTAATTTTTTTCTCTTCCTCTTTTTTTTTTTTTAATATGTATAACTCATCTAATTTTCTTTCGTGTAAGCATCAAGGCTTCTTGAGGCCCTCATACCTAACTAATTGACTCTTAGATGTGTTAATACATATCTCATATTCTTAGTTTTATTAGGCTTTCTAATCCACCCATGTAGCGAATTTAAAGTCGATGACTCCCAAACCGGTTGGCTTTAGGGCACCAGGTGAGAAAACACCCCGCGGACTCAAATTCGAGTGAACTAGGCCCCAAAACTAAGGACTTTATTTTATTTACTCACCTTTATGCATGAATACTTATGCTTCTTGAGGCACATGTATCAGCTTAATTGGTGAATTTTTTTTTCTTTTTTTTTTCTCTTTATGAGGCGCAAGGTCTTTGTCTTAGAATCCTAGATATGTACTAGGAATGCACATTTCATTAAGGTAAAAATTAAGACTAACTAATTATTCAATTTCTCCTCCTTTACCTAAAATTTAAACAATTTATTTATTTTGACCAAGTTTTTAGAAATCCTAATCATGATTTTCCTAATCCTTAAAACTAACTTAGGTTTCTTTCAAAAAATAAGTCAAAATACTGTCCTTTTTATAACATTTTTTTTTTTTAGTTAGCAAATTTTTGTTAGTTTCTAACTATGTTAGTATGTTAGTAAAGCCCACCCCCACACTTATCTCATGCATTGTCCTCAATGTATGAATGAATGCATATATGCATGAAAAGAATAAGGGAAGGCAGAAAATTACCTTAGGGGGTGGTTCCGGTGGTGGTCTAATTGGGCCAAGCGTTGCTACCCAATCAAGATAACATATAATTTGGTGGAACCTACCAGAAATTTTCCTTACATAACCCACTAAAATATATGTATAATCATTTTTTAGAATTTCCACCCCATCAAATTTTCAAATTTCATAATAAATTTCAGAGTTAATTGTGTCAACCTTTTTGTCCCAAAATGGAGTATGGAAAGATGGAATTATTGACTTGGACATTATAGGTGCGGGAACGAATACCGACTCAGGGAAGAAGCTCAAATCAAGTAAGGGCTCAGGAGTCGGGTTAAGTTCAGGAAGTGGGTCCAAATCAATAAGTTTAAGCTCAAGTCCACAATCATCTTCCCACAATGGCATGTGACTCAATGTTGGTGATTCAAGTTCAGGAATGATAGGTGTGGGAATCAAAACTGACTCTAAAATATTACCTAATTCAGGTAACAGAACAGGAGTCAATAATGATTCAGGAATTTGAACTTGATCATAAATTTGAGAATCTAGGTCACATATCTCATTGGGTTCAATATAATAAAAAGAACTTGCCAATTTATCCATAGGACTTTCAAATTGCACAATTGGTCAAGTTCAATATGATCATTTGAAATGGGTGATTCAATTTCATTATGAATTGGAACAGGATCCAATGTTGACTCGGGAAAAATGAAATCAGATGGAGACACTGGAGTCATTATTGAATCAGAAAATAAAATTGAATCATCGAGTGGAAGATCATGATCATATTCATACTCAAGTTCTATTTCAGGAAAGGAAAAACTTGCCAAATTATCAAGAATTGGAGTTTTGGCAAGTTCAAATGATGGCACTGAAATAGAATCTTGTTGTCCAAAGCAACTTGGTTCGTCGGCTCTAACAGAATGGTCAACAATATCAGAAATGGCCGAACGGTGAGAACGTAAGGATTGAACCATCAAATCTATGTCACGATCACGGGCTAATCTAGCCTGAGTCATGGCAGCAAGCATCCTTTCATAGTCGATAGGTGCATCATATTCTGATTGGACTTGAAAATAGGAAGGGTAATCGTGATGAAGTTGTGAGTCGGTGGACTCACGCATCATCATGTCTAAGATTGATGGTGACTGTTGCTTGGACTCATGCATACTTATCATTTCCCCGACAGATGGTAATCTATTCTGAATGGGGGATCTGAGTATGAATCATTGAAAGAATGTGGACTAGATGGATATGAAGGACAATTTGGTTGATAATTAGACTCGGGGGACTCGAAACCCCATGAACTCTGTGACGAGTTGAAATTATTATGGAAATTATAGTCATAAGATGGGGGGTGTGAGTTATATTCATTCGGATAAGACCATTCCGGCACACTAGATTGGTCAAAGTTATGATATGCCGGGTTGGTAATATCCGAATAATAGTTAGGTGTGTAATATGGATTAAAATTGGAATTATTATTATATGCCATATCACACCAACACAAACAAAACAAACAAATAAACAAACAAAAAAGAAAAATTCTAACCTAAGTTAGGGTAGACCTATGACCTAGACGACTCCTAACTGGTTAGACTGTCCACGGGAGGTAGGGTGCAGACTTTGACCACAAGTTAATCAGCCAGGTCAGGGCAAGATTGGTGGGAGGTTTTCCGTCAAAGACGTTCCTTAATTAAATAACCACCAATCTTCGGGCTTTCGGCCCTCAATCCCCTTCCTAGACACTGATTTGGTAAGAGTCAACTTCCAGCACTGTTCCCCCTTAGGATAATCTCCTAAATGAGTCCGAGATGTCCCTAGGGCCAACGTCTACTAATTTTTAAGTTAGGCTTGGGTTAGTGAGTGCTTGGGATATGATTTTTGGGCTAAGAAAGGGTGATGAAATCCCCACCTTATCTTGTTAATGGGTTATGCCCTTAAGATGAATTAGTGCAAGTGTACAAGATAAATAGATAGAATTCACTCAAAGCAGAAAATCAACCAAGAGATGAGTCCTATTCTACATGCAATGCGTACGTACCTTGCTGCTCCAGCACTCTTCAACAGTAAAATAAATGAATTGAAAAGACACGTGCCTAATATGCAAATGTCTAATCAATTTTTATCTTTAACAACAATTTTTTTACTGTTGAATTAATTAGCAGTATACAGGTATGTCACAGAACAAATCAGAACAGAGCAGAAAGCAGTATTTTTAATTTGAAGCAACCTGCAAAAAACTGCAGTCAGTAATTCACTACTGAGGCCGCGTTTCCGCGGCTATGGCCGCGGATCCGCGGCACTACAGTAGACTCTGGTGCTCTACCTTCGAGGGCAGAGGCACAGAGTAGCTGTATGTCCACTGCTGCTGCTGCTTTTCTGATTCCTGTTCTCCAAACCTGCAAACAGAAAAGAATAAAAGAATAGTTAATAATAAAATTTTTTTATTAGAGATAAACTTACCGTCCCTCCCCGGCAACGGCGCCAATTTGTTGATTGAGTTTCACCTGCACAAAAAATAATGAATATCAGATTAGGAAAAGGTTGTGCGAGGTTCTCAATACTAATCCGCTGTAGCAAGGCTATGCGGGTCGTGATCCTCAGGGAGGGACTAGCGATGGAAGCGTTTGTAAGTTATCCCTAAAAATTTATCTTTTTTTTAATTATTTTGTTAGTCACAACGATATTTATAATGAAAAGTGGTATTTACAATGAGTTGTGGGAAAGAATATGGAAAGATGTGGATGGTGATCTAAACTAGAGAAGGAAAGAAAGAAAAACTTATAACACGTACAAACCTCTTCAGCCTGCTTACCTTTGATCCGTGCGATGATTTACCTTTTCTTGGAAGACTTGCAAGTATGGCGTATAGGATGTTCATCGCCATAAGCCATCAAGGGTTCTTCTTTGGCTAGGCAGTCTCAATGCAGTTGGGTCTCATTGTTCACAAGGCATTAGAGAAAAAACGGAAGAAAACAGGAACAGAGAAATACAAGAATAAAACACGAAGAAATAAAATAAGAATAATAAAAAAGACAAACCTCAAGCAGATTTCATTAACAATAGAAGAAGAGTTGGCTTACACCGCTGTCACCTCAGTACAAGCATGGACTCCTTCCTCCATGAAAGCTTCCTCTACTCTCAGTTACAGATTTTACAAAGAAAAACAAACATAAAATCTAACCTAGAAGAAAGAAGAAAAACCTAAACCCTAGCTTTTGGCCCTTGGCTCTTCGCTGGACGCTTTCTGTGTTGCATATGCAGGGGTATTTATAGGAGTTGGAAGATGTAGAGTCCTAGTACAACTCTCCCAAAAATCTTATCTCCAGACTTGTGGCACTTATCCATAGAAGTTCAAATCAAATCTGTCCTGCAATTTATTATCCTGTTGATCGCCAAAATTGGCTTATCTACGGACTGAATTGGAAAGTTTGATCAACATAAGAGTTGTAGGGCTTCAAGTCTTCTTTCTGGAGCATTTTGAATCATCGGATTTGCATATCTGTAGCAAAAGTTATGATCTGAATACTAAACATGTACAGTCTGAATCCGAATTTATCTTTAAACTCTTTCCTGCAAGCATTTAGGGTTGAATAGAAGTCTATCCTTCCCTCTTCTTTGTATTTACAACTTTGGCCCTTATGTATTTGCACTTTTGACATTTGGTATTTGCACTTTTACACCTGGGCTTGGACTTGGGCTTGGATATGGCTTTTGGGCTTCATTAAGCTTTATTTCTTATAAAAAATAAGAACTCGAGGCCTGCACACAATAAATCACAAAATATTAATAAATGTGCAGAATTAAATGAATAAATATGAAAATGTGATGGTAAATATGATGATAAAAATGCACTTTTCACTACCAATCAGAGACATATGAAAAATGACGCACTAACTATTACTCGTGGACGAACGAACAAAAGAAATCAGTCATCCTTGATGCAAAGGCAATGAACACTCTATTTTGTTCATTAAATAAAAAAGAATTTAATCGTATGTTAACAGCTACATTATCACATCAAATCTGGCATACACTCTAGGTAACACACAAAAGAACAAATAAAGTTAAAGAATCTAAAATTTTTGTTCTTGTGCATAGGTTCGAATTGTTCCAAATGAAGGAGAACTAAACCATCGCAGAGATGATTACTCGATTCGCTTATACCACGAACTCACTTGTTGCCCTCGAAAAAGAGTATACTCAAGTGGAGATGATGAGAAAGGTTCTTCGAGCTCTCACATTCAACTGAAAAATAAGATTATCACCATAAAAGAGCCAACAATCTATCAACGCTTACATTGGAGAACCTCATTGGAAATTTGATGGCATATGAAGTTCAACTACAAGATTAAAGAAGATTGAACAAATACAATCCAAGAAGAAATTCCGTACTTTCAATGCACCTTCAGACTCCGAGAATTCAGACAATGAAGATGACATTTAAATGATCTCAAGAAAGTTTAGGAAGTTTTTGAGACAAGGTTAGTTGAAAAAGAATAAAGATTCTAATGATACTCTCTTATGCTTAAATGTAATAAATCAGACCACATAAATAATGATTGCCCTCTATTAAAGTCAAAAGCCAACCTGAACAACTTCAACAAACTGAACAAATTCAAGAAAAAGAAGAAGGCTTTTCTGGCAACTTGGGTCGATATTGACTCTTCCTTATCCGATGAATAAGAAGCCACTGAAGCAGCAAATATATGCTTCATGACTAAAGAAGATAAGATATGTGAGTTTATGAATTATGATAAACTTATTGATGCATTTAATAAATTATTTTTTGAATATAAAAAGACACATGCAAAAAATAAAGATTTGAAAAGGAGAACGAGATTTTGATGAAAACAACTTGTTAAAATCAGAAACATCTTCTTTAAATTCAAAAATTTCTAATTTGAAAAAAGATATTTCTTCTTTCAAAGCTAAGTATGAAGATATTTTGAAAATGCCACCAAGCTAAATAAATGCAAGGAAAATTTGAATATTTTGCTATCTGCACAGAAAGTTTTAAATAATCGATTTGGACTTAGTTTTTCAAAATTAAAAATTAAAAATACTTCTCATGCATATGGTAGGACTAATCATGTTTCATATCATTCATATGTTAAGAAGGATTCTAATAATCTTTTAGAAAAGCATAAATTCAGATATACATACAGGTTCCTATAGATTTGAATTCTTTTGATAAGAATGCTTATTGCAGTCAGTAATTCATAGGGAATTTATCCACGTACCAAAATGTTGGAGAATAATAAAGAAATTAGAGAGATCAAACCAGAGCAAATACCAAATTTACTGAAAACTCAAAGAGGGAAAAACAACAGAGGGGGAAGGGAGTTCCACTATAATTCAGAGATAATTACAATGGTGATCGCTCTAATCTCATATGCTATGGTTTTTAGGTTTAGTTGATCATCCACCTTCTCATTGGAAGGGTCTTCTACTGGTAAAGGTGGATTTCTAGTTGATAAGGTTATAGAGTTCTCAACTATCTGAATATCTATTCTATCTTATTGAAGGCGGTTTAGAGCCGAACATCCTGATTTGAATTAGTAAATCTCACGTTCGTCTTTACCAGAGATCATCGACCAGCTATTGCTATGATCAATCCTCTTCAGAGTTGTAACTATTAGGTTCAAATGTGAAATTGGTCTAGAGATAGGGGAACTTACAAACCGACTCTATCTCTAATCTTTCAATTGTTTGAACTTCATAGAGTTTGAATGAGACTAGAATTCTCTTTCAAAGATTTTGAAGAGAGCTATGTCTCACACATCCACCCATAGATTAGATGGACACACGTTGTAATCTCGCGGGTCGAAAACTGACCACTACACTTATATTGCTTCATATATGAATATTGTTTGCAATTATATTAACTATATGTATACTAACAAGTGAAAACCATATTGATACACACACACACACAAAACATACACATGATGGAAAAGGCGGCAATACAAAAATTTCCTCCTTCCCTAAGGAGGGAAGCGGCGACTTCTCCAGCCAAAATCTATAAACTGTAGCATCTGAATCAAGTACTAACCCTTCAAATCAAGATAAGAAAGGATGGGTTCGTGTCTCAAAGAAAAAACTGCCATGGATAGCTCAGAAAAAGATGAAGATGAGAGAAAAGACTTCAAGCAAAGGGGCAACCTGCAGGAGGGGGTGGTTCTCACCTCTCATCGTGAATGACGAACACTTGATTCATACCACCACAAGCAAGGAAATGTAAAATCGAGCTGGAAATTTGCATCAGGATTAACTTCCACACCATGGAGCCAAATCTGTCAGATAGGAAGAAACGTGGATGATAATTGCAAATTGGAATTTTCCAGCCCACAATGGACCAATCAGGTAAATAGCTTAAATTTCGTGCTCTGAAATTAAATTGAATGTTGAGAAATGGAATAACACGTTAGTGTTGGCCCAGAGGCCCATTACCTAGTTTTGATGATGACTAACTTATAAAGGTTAGTTTTGCAAATGATCTTGTATTTAATAAATTTCAGATATTGATCAAGATCTTAGTAGGTGTTTTGTTTCAATAAAGGATTCAAAGTCAAGTTTTGGAGCTAACACGTGTATATTCAAGTGCTCGCATGTCAAGATCACATCTAGCACTCGGAAGGAGTCAAGCTCATATATCGTGTTTGGATCGAGTTTTCTTGGAGATGGAGATCGACAAGAAGACTTCAGTTTGTTTAGTTTAGAGTTTTAGATCTTATGCAAGGATATTTGTTTTTGATAAGGTCAAGTACACACACACAAGTTAAAATAGTTTTTGATTTTCGATTTAACCGTTTTGAATTTTCAAGAACATATCTTTCATTTTCATGAATAAATAGAATCAAAAGAAGTTTACATGGTTTTATATATGTTGGATTTCTTGCACATTCATTGATAGTTCATATTGCTTTAAAACTTAGTTTGATGATTCTATTTTATGTGGTTTCAAGTTTTGTTTTTAACAAATCTTAGTTTTGAATTTAACGTCAAAAACATAGTTATATCATTTACATGTATAGTGGATTCTATCTATACACACTATGCTTAAAATGTGGTTTAAATATCTTGTTTTTATATTTGAACAAGTTTTAGAGAAAACGTGTTTCCATTTCAAAATCGAGTTATCGAAAAATACGATTTTCAGTTTAAAGCTAAATTTCTAAGCCTCAAAAATAGTTCAAATTGTTTGTAATATGTGTTGAATTTTAGTCACATATATTTTTTCTTCAAATATTTATATGAACTTATTTTTGTGGATTTTATGAGATTGTATAGGGATTTAACAACTTAGATTTTGATTGAGATAGAATCTGTACACGAGAATACATAATTTCAGAACTTTTAAAACAGTAGTGTAAGGTGGTTGAATTCTACCGCTATAGCAAGTGCTATGCGAGTCGTGATCCATAAGGAGAGACTAGCGATGTAAACTTTTTAGTAAGTTCTCTTTTAGGTTACAAAGAATGGTTAAAGTTCTTCTTTCAGTTCTTGTATAGAAAAAGATAAAAAGAGTTAAAGTTAAGTTAGGAAGAAAGTGGTAGATAGAGAAGGTGAAGAAAATGAAAGTGGATATGTACAAAGAAATTGAAAATATTGAAAGAAATTTGGAAGATTGTGGTGTTGGTAATTTACACTAAAATTAAAAGAAAAGACGACTAAAACCTAGAAAAGTTACTTACCTCTTCGGCGCTTGCTTACCTGATTGTTATACATATTTGCATATTTTACCGCTTCCATACCATGCATATTACAAATAAAAATATGATTTTTACTCATATTCTCTCTATTTTTGCAGGTCCACATCTGAAATAAGAAAAAGCCCAAAATCTCTTTAATTAGCAATAATTAAAGAGATTAATTCAAAGCCCAAAAGAGTCCAAGTTTGAATCCAGAATCAGGAGAGATTCTCGCGCCAACTCAATCTTCCAGAAGGCCACGTGGATAACAAACTCATAACAAACCTGTACCAGAAAATCTGGCCTGAACGGCCAAGATTCTGCCGCAATTTCTGGATTTTGCCGCAAATCTGCGGCAGTTGAAAGGTTGTTGAAGCCCGGATTTCTCTCCAACAACCTGGGCTCTAGATCCTTCTCTCTGAGGCTATAAATACAGGACCAGGGCTTGCGCAACAGAGTGTGGAAGAGAGGAGAGAATAGGGTAGATATTGTATTTTGATTTTTCTCTAGGTTTTACTTCTCTTAGTCTTCTTCCTCCCTAGAAATTCTGCAAAAGAGAGTTGTAAGAGAGAGAAAGCTTGTGTATACCAAGGAGTGACAACTTGTGAAGCAAGGATTGATCCATTCTCTTCTTCTCTACTTGAGCATTTTCTAGTATTACTTGCTTTCTTTAATTCTAGCTTTACTTTACTTGCAATTTTATTCATGCTTTGCTTTTCTTTTCTTGTAATGGCTAGTAGCTAATTCTTTCTTACATGACTAGCTAAACCACTAACCTTGCTAACTACTAACTCATGGGTGATTGCTATCTTTAATCTTGCAAGTTGTATGGTCTTCTCTTCTCCGATGGGTTACTTTCATGCTTGGCTATATCTTGTTGTAATTCTCCATATGATTCATGTGTGCCTCATTTAGAGCCTTGTCTTTAGAACAAGTGCCGTGATGAAACATGGAGATGGATCACCAATATGCTATTTGTTGTACAACTTCTTTACTTCCATTAATGAATGTTGTATCTTCTTCCTTAGCATCCCTTGAGTGTAGCTCTTTTGATTCCATTATTGAAAGTCTAATTGTAGGCCAATGACATCTATGAGGCTACAAGACAAGTCAAAGAATGATCACCCGTCATCCAAGTGGGAAAGTAATTAGACCAACACGCAAGACAAATCTTTGCCGATGAATCAACATGAGGCATGCAGTCACCATCACGGAGTTTAGTAAGTTTTTAGCAAGGTAGTAAGGTTAGCTAGTCATGGTTTTCTTCCATCTTAAAATCTTCTACAAGTTTTCATTCTTTTAGTCTTCTTTTCAAAGCCAATCTTGTTTTCATATTCTTTTCGTTTATTTCCATCATGAACAAATCCACCAATTCTTTTACTTCTTTTTCCAATTCATTTTTATTCTTTTAAGACAAAGAAGAATCTTCATTTTCTTTTCTTCACTACCAACCGTAACGCTTCCATCGCAAGCTCTCCCTGAGAATCGACTCGGTATAGCCCATGCTATAACGGAGATAGGAAAGGGTACATTAAACATTTTGAATACATTTGTGGAGTGATCAAAGCACTTGAGGTTGACTCTAAACCTCTCTCTTTCATTTAATATCTGTGCAAATTATACTCCACAATACAACACCTTTCCCGTCTCAAACAAAATTTTTGGCGCCGTTGCCGGGGAGAGCAACGGTTTTTGGTTTAAAGTGAAGAACTAAACGAATTTTCTTCTCTTTTGCAGGTTACAGGTGAAGAAACAGGAAACATAGCATTGAGTGACATATAAGTGGACCTGGGCCTCTGCTCTAGAAAGCAGAGACCAGGATCCCTCTGAATTGCCGCAATTTCACGGCATTTACCGCAGATTTGCGGCAAGGAGGAGTGCACTACTGACATAATTTCTGCAGGGTCTCCAGCTTTGCAAACTACAGCTGCTGCAATAATTCTTTTCTTGTATGCTTCACCTTATTCCTGCTAATAAGCAACAATAAAACATTGGTTGCAAAGTTAAAAAATTGATTAGACATTTGCATTCTAGGCACGTGTCTTTCAATTCCTTTACTTTTACTGTTGAAGAGTGCTGGAGGCAAGGTACGTACGCATTGCATATTGACTAGGACTCACTCTTTGTTTGATTTAAATACGCTTTGAGTGAACCTTGTTTGTTTATATCGTACACTTGCACAAATCAATTCTAAGGGCATAACCCATAAATAAGATAAGGTGGGGATTTTATCACCCTTTCCTTAGCCCAAAAACCACAATCCCAGCACTCACAATCCTAAGCTTCTAAATAAAAATTTGCTAGACGTTGGCCCTAGGGACATCTCGGACTGACTTAGGAGATTATCCTAAGGGGGAAAAGTGTTGGAAATTGACTTTTGTAAAATCAGTGTCTAGGAAAGGGATTGAGGGCCGAAAGCCCGAAGGTTGCTGGTTACTTAATTAAGGAACGTCTCTGATGGAAAACCTCCCACCAACCTTGCCCTTCCCTGGCTGATTAGCTTATAGTCAAAGTCTACACTAAACCTCCTGTGGACGATCTAATCAGTTAGGAGTCGTCTAGGTCCAGGAATCCTAGAAGCTTGGATTGATTTTTCTTTTATTGTTTGTTATTTTCATTTTTTTTCTTTTTCGCTGGTGTGATCGGTGCACGTTGTTTGTGATTGTATATACAAGAGTGGTTCCGTGATCCAAATTCTGCAAGACTTTTTAGACTTTCTACACTTGCACTTACACAACCACTTGACATTATGGAAAACAACGTCTCACTTCAAGATCGATTTTATCCGATTCGCACCTCCCTTCCTTCATGCATTCTTCTCCCTGAATCTAATGGAAATCACTTCGAGCTGAAACCGCAATTCATTAATACACTTCCCGATTCCATGGTCTTGAGTCTGAGGACGCATACCTCTTTATTCGTGAGTTTGAAGAGGTATGCCAAATGATGAGAATTTCCCAACTGACCGAGGATGCTGTTAGGTTACGGTTCATACCGTTTGCACTTAAGGATTTAGCTAAGAAATGGCTTTACAATCTTCCCGTCAGTTCCATATCTTCATGGGAGGATTTTGTAAAAGTCTTTCTTAAGAAATTCTATCCTATCCACAAAACAGCCCTCATGAGAAAGAATATAATGCAATTCAAGCAGGAACCTAATGAACCTTTCTGGAAGTATCTTGAGCGTTTCAAAGACCTTCTAGCCCTGTATCCTCATCACGGCATAGAGAAATGGCGTCTGTGCCAGATTATCTATGACGGTCTAGATTACCAAACGAAACCCTTCTTGAATCCATGTGTCAAGGGGAATTTTTGAAGAAAGATGAGCATCAGGGGTGGGATCTCTTTGAAACCCTAGCTGAGAAAACCATTCAGTGGGAGTCATGTCCTGATAAATCTACTCCCACCACTTTCAGAACTGGTATGCACTCCGTAGAATCCTCTATAGCCGCAGAAGCCAAGATCACACAATTGATGAAGAGGATAAAACTGCTTGAGTCTAGGGAAAATTCTGTTGTCAATCAGGTCAACCCATTGCCTGTGATTAAACCGGGTTGCACCTACTGTCATGACCTTAACCATGTCTTTGAGGAGTGTCCTTTGTATCAGCCCCAATCTTATCAGGAGAACATGAATGCAGCTTTTACCAGACCCCCATACTCCAACACATACAATTCGGGATGGCAGAACCATCCAAATTTTCATGGAGTCAGTCTGGTCCTGAGCATCATAAACCACCACTTCCACATCCATATAATGCTCAGTCTCACCCATCCAGTTTCAATCATAATGCACCAAATTTTCGTCCATCTCAAGGTCCACCACAATCACAATCTTATCCAAACCCCCAACTACCAATCCCAATCTCCATATCATCAACATCCACCCCAGAACAATTCAGATGATAAAATATCAGAGTTGATGAAAATGATAGAATCCTTAACTAAGACCCAAGCTTCAATGATGAACCATCATCAACAGGATATGGATAGAATTCAGGTCCAATTAGGGCAATTGGTTAATGAGAGACAAAAAGGTATGCTTCCAAGCCAGCCAGTGCCAAATCCCAAACATCACTTCCCTTTGAATGAAGTGGAAGATTCAGGACCCAGTCAATGTTATGCTATTCATACCCTGAGATCTGGTAAACAAGTTGATAATAAGGTTTCTAGTCAATCATCTCATCCAGCACCAAGCCAACACCTCTTGTCCCAATGCAACCAACTTCTGACAAACCATCTTTTAGTACAGAGCCATCCACTTCAAAAGCCAAGGGTAAAGAAAAGGTAGATGAGCAACCCTATAAGCCTGTTGTACCATTTCCAAATAGGCTTAAGAATCCCAAGACAAATGCTCACATGAAGAAGATAAAAGAAATGTTCAATAAGGTCCAAATCAATGTCCCTCTTCTTGATGTCATACAACAAGTGCCATCATATGCTAAATTCTTAAAGGAAATGTGCACCAAGAAGAGGAAAACACAAGTCCCTAAAAAAGTCTTCCTAGCATCATCCATCAACGAGCTGCTCATTGGTCCAATTCCTGTTAAATACAAAGACCCAGGGAGCCCCACCATTTCATGCATCATAGGACAGACTACCATTAATAGGGCACTTCTTGATTTGGGGGCCAGCATCAATCTCCTGCCTTTCTCTGTATACCAACAATTAGGGTTAGGTGATCTCCGTCCTACCCAAATGACTATCCAATTGGCTGATCGCTCTGTCACTAGACCCCAGGGGGAAATTCACGATGTCCTTGTCAAAGTTGGGGAATTCATTTATCCTGTTGCCTTTGTAGTCCTTGAAACAAAACCTGTGTCAAATTCCAATCAAAGGGCTCAAATTCCTGTCATTTTGGGACGACCATTCCTGGCTACTGCAAATGCCATCATTAATTGCCGGAATGGATCAATGAGGTTAACCTTTGGTAACATGACTCATGAACACAATGTCTTCCACACACAACCTCGTAAAACAAAAGATCAAACATTTGAGGTTAGCTTCATTAGTAACAATTGTAAGGAAGAAGGTGAAGATCCAAAAGATGAGTGACAATCTGGTGATTCTCTTACCCGAGTACCCTTTCAAAAGGGGAAAGTTGATTTAGATATTTTAACTTTCACAGAGCCAACTCTGACTGTATCTGAACCTCCGATTGATATATCCTTTAAAGACCTGTTTGCTGATGAGATCATGCGTCTAGATGAGTCCACTCGGGGTAGGTTAGCTGATTGTACACTTTTGAAAGAGGATGTTGACATGAGCTTCGAAGAATTATTTGGAGATGAGCTTGAATTTCTGAATAATGGACAAAAAGATGTGCTGAATAAAAAGGTGGTAAGGAGGAATTCTTGAGTGAACAAAATGGTGAGATATGGATGGACAACAATGAATTGAAACTGGAAATGCCGAGGGTTAAGAATATAATACGACACGTTTCCCAATTAAACCCGCGAAAGAGAACACACTGGAATGACGGGAAACGGGCCAGAGGGAAACGGCCAAAAGATAACCCAGACAGTGAACCCACTTGTACATAATCTTTGTAAATATTTTTTCTTTCATTTTATAATTTTCTAAATAAATAATAATAATAAAAAAATTAATAATAAAAAAAAGATAAGGGATTTCTAACAAGAGTTCCACCAAATTTGAAGTTCCTAGGTTTCTTCAAAACTCCTTCTTTCAAAAATGCCAAAGTCCTAGGTCACTACAACTTCCCAAGAGTCAAACTCTCTTTTCAAAACTACAAATTCCAAAGTTGGTAAAATTCCTTTTGACTTAGGGATAGAAGTGGAAATCTCTTGGTTTTTCCCTCCTATAAATACTTACTCTGCCCGACCCTTCTCCCTCACAAGAAAAAATCATCTCAGATCTACAACTCTCTTCCAGAGCGCCGCACTCTGCAACTTTTCCTCCCCTCAGATCTCTTTGTTTTGCCCCGTTCCTGCGACTTTTGCCGAGATTCTGCGGCTTTTCTGAAGCTTCCCGGGTGCCGTCAAGTTCTGCACCAGTCGATCTCACGCACTTCCAGCCGATCTGGTGCTACATCTTCATTCAGACTCTCCTGTACCCACTGCAGAGATCGAACTTTTTCCCCCCACGAATTCCGGGGGCGGTTCGAATTCAGATCTCTTCTTTTTATTGCTTTGTTTTTAATTCATATCATGGCACCATCTATTTTCATTGAGAAAGACTTTGAAAAAATATTGAGTGATGCAAATGGATATGGGTATGTGTTTCTAGAGAGAATTAGGGCTTGGAATTTGTATACGTTAGTGTATGACAACTCTGAGACTGATGCCTTTTATTGTCCCGAATTGGTGATAATGTTTTACACTCACATTGACCAAGCATCGATTGATCCACAAACGTATCAGTTTACTGTACACATGCCCACAGGAGACTTACTTGTCACGCTTCCTCTTCTTGAGGAAGTCACTACTGTTCCAACCATCACACAACACAGCGAGCCTCTCCCATTGATTGAGTATATGACTGTTATGGGGGCTCGTTGTACTGAGCAGGATCGTGGGCTGAAGGCTAGCACCACGTTTAGAAATATTCACTGCGTTGGACGTTGGATTCAACGCAACATTTTAGGGCTAGACCACACCTCTTCATTTAACAGACCTGTATTACAAATTATACATGATTTAATGACTCGTCAACACACAGTTTGTTTAAATAAGGTCATCTTCCACGCACTCATAACCAATTCCTCACGCACTAGGGGTGCCAAATACTCCCATCCTATCTTGATTACACGTCTATGTAGGACTTTCCTACCAGACGATGTCTTTGATTCATTCGACCGAGTGTTTGTTGCACCTGAGAGACCTACCAGTTCATATAATAGTTGTTTGCACGCGGTCTGGACTCCTACTGTCCAGCCCGAGGATGTACCGGTAGAGTCCTCTTCTGAGGAGAGTCTTGAGGAAGAAGATGAACCTGAGTTTTGGAGGCATGATCCCCCAGCAGAGTCACGAGCTTTCATATCTTCCATCTGGAAGGGCATGAAGAAAATTTTTAGGGGACAAGTGAGGCTGAGGAAGAAGGTAGAGGAGCAATCCTCTCGGTTAGATAGTATGGAGGCAGCATTGAGGAGATCACAGTCGGCTGGACCTAGCACCACTGCAGGTCCAAAGCGACGGAGGGAGTAGTGTTGTACCTTTTACCTATTTCATGCATCTTTTTATCTTGCATACATTGGGGACAATGCATGAGATAGGTATGGGGGGTAGCTTCTAACATAAGATTTTTCATTTTCTTTTTAGGTCTTTTTATTTTTAGGATTTTCATTTTCTTTTTAGGTCTTTTATTTTCTTTTAGATTTTACGTTTCTTATAGATTTTCTACTTTCTTTTAGATTTTACTTTTTCTTTTAGAAAAATAAAAAATAAAAAAAATAAAAAAAAGGAAATTCTTGATCCATGTTTAAAGAATCAAACTTGAAATTTAGGGATTAAGGAAGCTCTTAACTAAGATTTCTAATTATAAGTTGAAAAGAGGAGTTTTGTTAGATTTTTAGGTTAAGTAATAAAGGATTAGAAAAATTACTAGATTTTAATTCTTTCTTTAGGATATATACATTAAACATATTGAAGGATTAATCAAGGACTTTGTGATTTTATTTACATATATATATAATAATAAAAAAAATATAAAAGAAAAAAAAGATGTACATAAATAAATAATAAATACTTAGCCACTGATTAAGCTGGTTAGTCGTGCCTCAAGAAGCATTGCCGATCACGCCTAAAGGTGGTTAAGTCCTTAAATTCCTTCGTGGCCTAGTTTACTTGAGTCATCGAACCCGAGGGATGTTTTCTCATCTGGTGCCCTAAGACCGTCTGGTTTGGGAGTCATCGGTAAGAGACTCGCTACAAGGGTAAACTAGAAAGCCTAAGGATGCTAAGGAAATGTAAATAAATAAAAATTGTATATATATAAAAAAAAAAGAAAAAAAATATTATAATTAGTAAATAAATGAACTTAGTCTAAGAAAGATCCTTCATATTTATAGATGTATATATCCTAGGATGGATGCAAAATCTGGTTTTTAGAATTTTCCCTAAAATCTTAACCTAAGTTGAAAACAAAACTCCAAATAGACGCTTATAAGAGGAATGACAAGTTTAGGGTAACCTGAAACCTAAAACTCAAGTTAGAATCTTTAAAACATGGATCAAAATTTTCACTAACCCTTTTTATTTTTTCTTTATGGATTTTGTGGGTGTAATCCGCTGAAAACCCTCAGGAGACAACACTCCTCCTCTAGGGTAACCTAGAGGTTTAACGGCTTGTTGAACGTGCTCAGTGCAATCGTGTCACCTACGAAAGTGGTGTAATAAACTAGTTAGGATTTTCTTTTTCTTTCTTTTTCTTTCTTTTTTGCTCGAGGACGAGCAAAAGCTAGGTATGGGGTGTGATTGTTATACATATTTACATATTTTACCGCTTTCATACCATGCATATTACAAATAAAAATATGATTTTTACTCATATTCTCTCTATTTTTGCAGGTCCACAACTGAAATAATAAAAAGCCCAAAATCTCTTTAATTAGCAATAATTAAAGAGATTAATTCAAAGCCCAAAAGAGCCCAAGTTTGAATCCAGAATCAGGAGAGATCCTCGCGCCAACTCAATCTTCCAGAAGGCCACGTGGATAACAAACTCATAACAAACCTGTACCAGAAAATCTGACCTGAACGGCCAAGATTCTGCCGCAATTTCTGGGATTTTGCCGCAAATCTGCGGCAGTTGAAAGGTTGTTGAAGCCCGGATTTCTCTCCAACAACCTGGGCTCTAGATCCTTCTCTCTGAGGCTATAAATACAGGACCAGGGCTTGCGCAACAGAGTGTGGAAGAGAGGAGAGAATAGGGTAGATATTATATTTTGATTTTTCTCTAGGTTTTACTTCTCTTAGTCTTCTTCCTCCCTAGAAATTCTGCAAAAGAGAGTTGTAAGAGAGAGAAAGCTTGTGTATACCAAGGAGTGATAACTTGTGAAGCAAGGATTGATCCATTCTCTTCTTCTCTACTTGAGCATTTTCTAGTATTACTTGCTTTCTTTAATTCTAGTTTTACTTTACTTGCAATTTTATTCATGCTTTGCTTTTCTTTTCTTGTAATGGCTAGTAGCTAATTCTTTCTTACATGACTAGCTAAACCACTAACCTTGCTAACTACTAACTCATGGGTGATTGCTATCTTTAATCTTGCAAGTTGTATGGTCTTCTCTTCTCCGATGGGTTACTTTCATGCTTGGCTATATCTTGTTGTAATTCTCCATATGATTCATGTGTGCCTCATTTAGAGCCTTATCTTTAGAACAAGTGCCGTGATGGAACATGGAGATGGATCACCAATATGCTATTTGTTGTACAACTTCTTTACTTCCATTAATGAATGTTGTATCTTCTTCCTTAGCATCCCTTGAGTGTAGCTCTTTTGATTCCATTATTGAAAGTCTAATTGTAGGCTAATGACATCTATGAGGCTACAAGACAAGTCGAAGAATGATCACCCGTCATCCAAGTGGGAAAGTAATTAGACCAACACGCAAGACAAATCTTTGCCGATGAATCAACATGAGGCATGCAGTCACCATCACGGAATTTAGTAAGTTTTTAGCAAGGTAGTAAGGTTAGCTAGTCATGGTTTTCTTCCATCTTAAAATCTTCTATAAGTTTTCATTCTTTTAGTCTTCTTTTCAAAGCCAATCTTGTTTTCATATTCTTTTCGTTTTATTTCCATCATGAACAAATCCACCAATTCTTTTACTTCTTTTTCCAATTCATTTTTATTCTTTTAAGACAAAGAAGAATCTTCGTTTTCTTTTCTTCACTACCAACCGTAACGCTTCCATCGCAAGCTCTCCCTGAGAATCGACTCGGTATAGCCCATGCTATAACGGAGATAGGAAAGGGTACATTAAACATTTTGAATACATTTGTAGAGTGATCAAAGCACTTGAGGTTGACTCTAAACCTTCTCTCTTTCATTTAATATCTGTGCAAATTATACTCCACAATACAACACCTTTCCCGTCCTAATCAATACCTTTGACCCGTATCGACGATATACCTTTGCTTGAAGAAAAGATCACTTATACTGGTGTCACCTTCAATACAAGCTTGCTCTTATTCCTCCATGAAAGTATCCTCTTCTCTCGGTTACATAAAGAAAATAAAAATTACATGAAAATAAAAAACCTAAGTTACAAACTACAAATTACCCTAAATTTTACTCTCTGCTTGGTCGTCCCCCTTTGCCTTTAAGATTGCAGGTATTTATAAGAGAAAAGCAGAGGTTAGAGGAGTATGAAGATAGGGGAAGCTGGATATTTCTGAATTTGAATCCTCCTCTTATTCTAAACTTGATTTGATATGAATATTCAGTTCTGATGTGCAGCTTATTGGCGTATTGATTGTTGAATAATAACTTATCAAATGACAGAATTCGAAATAGTGATCAACTTAAGAGTTGTAGCCCTTTAAATCTTCTTTTTGGATTATCTTGAATAATTAGATTTGAATTTTAGTAGCGAATGTTATGATTCAAATATTAAAATATATCTAGTCAGAATCTGAGTCCTAATTTGCTTCATCTCATCCGTTGATTCTCTCTCTATCCATTTATCTCTTTGTATTTGGACTATGTATTTGACATTATTATCGGTTGATCTTTAGATTTAACCACTTGATTTACTAAAAACTGAATTTAACCAATTGGATTTGGGATCATCCTCCTCTAACCAAATAGATCTAGTTAAATCTGAATTTAACTGATATTTATTTGATTTTATCCTCTTTTTTCCCATGATTATCTTCTACAAAATAGACATTTAAGACAAGAAATTAGCAGATTTATTATATGATAAATATGAAAATGTAATAAAGAATAATGCAATAAATATGTGCAATTATACCTCCACACCTATCTTTTGCTCGTCCTCGAGTAAAACAACAAAACTAAATCAAAGATTATTAAATCACTTTTGTAGGTTACGTGATTGCACTGAGCATGTGCAACAAGCCGTTAAACCTCTAGGTTCCCCTAGAGGATGAGTTTTGTTTCGTGAGAGTTTTCAGTGGATTTCACCCACAGAATCCATAAAGAAAGAGAAACAAAGTATTAGTATTTTGAAAACACATTTTGAAAGAGAAAAGTATTTGAAGTATTATTGTAAGAATTAAGTAATCTATAAGTTATAAGAAAACTGAACTTTTCATTCCTAAACTTAGTCTTCATTCAAAAACTTGTTATCAATCAAGGTAAGGAGTTAAACTGTATTTTTCATCTAGTCTATTACTTTATTCTAAGTCATATGCACCTTCGTGATCGTGAAATTTTAATTAAGGGTTCTTTAACTCTAATTCCTATGTCTTATTTATATTTATTTTTGGTGGTATTTATTCTTCAATTCCATTAGGCTTCCTAATCTCCCCATGTAATGAGCTTTTAGTCAGTGACACCCAACCAGACAGCCTTAAGGCTCTAGGTGAGAAAACACCGCTAAGGACTTAAACACTCGAACAGACAAGGCCACAAAACTAAGGGTTTTTATTTATAAATGTACCCCTTTTAGGCGTCAATACTTATGCTTCATGAGGTACAAATACGCAGCTTAATCAGAGGATTTATATATATATATTTTTCAAACTTATCTAATTGTCTTTTGCATAAATACCAAGGCTTTCTTAGGCCAAAACACCTAGCTAATCAATAATTAGATTTGTTTACTTTTCATAGATATACAGATATTTTTTTCTTTTTTTTATAAGACATAAGAATCTTTATTTTTGATCCCTAAGCGTGTAAGTATATAATGTGTGCATATTTCTTCAAGGTAAAGATCAAGACTAAATTACTTTTACAAATTTTCTTTCTAACCTTAGAAATCAAATAAATAATCTTATTTTACCAAGTATAAGAAATTCTAATTATGATTCTCTTATTCCTTAAAATTGACTTAATTTCTTACAAAAAATATGTCAAAATATTGTTTCTATTTTCAAAAAGTTTTTAAAAGTAAAGAAAATGTTAATAATTTTTTAATAATAAAAAGAAAACCTAAATACCCTCCCCCACACCTATCTCATACATTGTCCTCAATGTATGAATTAATGCATAGATGCATGAAAAAAAAGAAGGGGAAGGAAAATATTACCTTAAGGTGGTAATTCTGATGGTAGTCTGATTGGGTCAAGCGTTGCTACCCAATCAAGATAATATGATGGTTCACGGAATCCACCTTTATTGACCTCTTTTCTATTTACATATTTAGATTCCCCAATATGAATAGGATCATGAAAGATCCAATTGTGAAACTTACTCCCTTTACACGATCAGTCCTGGAAAATCATCACGGAGTCATCATGGTCTATACCTATGTCCAACAAAAGAATGTGACTTGATGGAATGTTGACTTGGACTCAAGAATGATAGGTTCAGGAACCAATACTAACTCGAAAAAAATCAACTTTAGGTTTGAGAGTTAGTTTTGGTTCAAGCGTTGAGTCCAAGTCCAAGAATTGATATTCACATTCTTTTCCCATCAATGGAATGTGACTATTCAAAATTAATAATTCAATTTCTAAATCTATGGGTACGGGAATAAATGTTGGCTCAGAAAATTAGTCCAAATCGGGCAAGAAGACCGTAGTCAATATAGATTCGAAGATGGAAAGTGAATCACAAAGTTGGGATCAGGTTCACATTCATGATAAAGTTCAATCTCATTAAAATGAAAACTTGTCAATTAGTCAATGGGTTAATATTGGTCAAGTTCAAGGCTTTGTGGTGAAACTAAATCTTGGACAAAGTCTTCAAGATACCATGATTCTTAGTTTTCATCAATATGGCTAGAAGTGTTGGGAATAGTCAAAGATTTAATAGGGAGAGTTTTCTTATTCCTACGCATGTTCTCCAATCTACTAATTTTTACTTCTATCATATCGAGTGGATCATTTTGGCATTGAATCATGATTTTGATACTCTTTTCTAAGTTGGCATGTTCTCCTTTAAAAATAGAGTAAGGATCTGTGGGCCTGCTCATCCTTTTCGGGCTCTGGTGGAGCCTGAGGAGCTTCTTGTGGCTGTTTTCGAGAATGGCGCATTGACTTGCGACGGGTGACTTGAAAATTTGACAGAATTTTGAGTCTTCTAAAATTTGAATTCGTCGCTCAAGCTCATCTAAAGCTTCTATCCTCTTTTCCCAGTCAATTGATTCTTCTAATGGTTGTTCGGGAGAAGGAGTATATGAAGCTGGATGTTGGTAGGGTAGTTGATAATATGACTCGGGGAGTTGTATCCCCATTGACTATGTGAAGAGTAGTGATGATATTCCAGTCATGTTCATAGTATTAGGACTGGGGCATGTAATAATGATTTAGATAAGACCAATCCGGCACACTAGGTTGGTTAAAGTTATGATATGTCGGGTTAGTAATATCCGAAAAAAAGGTCGGGGTGTAACATGGATTACCATTAAAATTAGAAAAATTATTGTTATAAGCCATATCACACAAGAAATGTCTACAAACAAAGAAAAACAAACCTATAAACAAATAAATAAAAAGAAAAGGAAAAAATCTAGCCTAAGTTAGGGTAGACCTTAGACCTAGACGACTCCTAATTGGTTAGACTATCCACGGGGGGTATATTGTCGAATCTGACCACAAGTTAATCGGCCAAGTAGGGGCAAGATTGGTGAGAGGTATCTGTGCTTAAAGCAACGGGCCTAATTATGTCAAACCACCAGCCTTCGGGGTTTCGCCCCTCAATCCCCAAACTTAGACACCGATTTGGTAAGAGTTAAATTCAAATCAACTTCCCCTTAGGTCAGTCTCCTATTTGAGTCCGAGATGTCCCTAGGGCCAACGTCTACTTAGTTTCAGTTAGGCTTGAGTTAGTGAGTGAGGAGATAGTTTGTGGGCTAAAGGAGGGTAATGACTTCCCCATCTTATCTTATTTATAGGACAAGCCCTTAAGATTGATTGCGTAAAGTGTGCAAGATATAGAAAAGTAACATTCACAAGCAAATATCACCAAGAATATTTCCTAAACTATATGCTATGCATACGTACCTTTTGCTCCAGCACTCTTCAATAGTAATATAAAATGTAAACGAATTAGACACGTGCCTAAATGTAAGTCTAAACAGTTTTTAGCATTTAATAAACATCATTTTACTGTTGAGGTTAGAAAGTAAGTATAGTGAGATAAATAAGAAAATAAATTGCTACAAAATTTTACCTTTGCAATTCAGCCAACCTGTAAAAATACATGTTAGTAATACACTCAGATTGTCACAGGAATGTAGCAAATCTGAGGGCTTCTGGGCTCTGCTTTCTTGAGCAGAGTCCAGAGCCACTTATATGTCCATTGCAGCAAAAAATTCTTGTTGTTAAATCTGTACACCAAGAACAAAGAAGAAAGTTAACCAAAAATATAAATCTAAAAAAGAGAATAACTTACCGTCCCTCCCTAGCACCGGCGCCAAATTTTGATTGAGATAGAACCTCCACATGAGAATACAGAATTTCAAAACTTTTAAAATAGTTATGCAAGGTGATCAATTCTACGGCTATAGCAAGTGGCTATGCGGGTCGTGATCCACAAGGAGGGACTAGCGATGGAAGCTTTTTAGTAAGTTCTCTTTTAGGTTACAAAGAATGGTTAAAGTTCTTCTTTTAGTTCTTGTAAAGAAAAAGAGAAAAGAGTTATAGTTAAGTTAGAAAGAAAGTGGTAGATAGAGAAGGTGGAGAAAATGAAAGTGGATATGTACAAAGAAATTGAAAAAGATTGAAAGAAATTTAAAAGATTGTGGTGTTGATAATTTGCACTAAAATTAAAAGAAAAAAAACTAAAACCTAAAAAATTACTTACCTTTTCGGCGCCTGATTACCTTTGACCTGTATCGACAATGTACATTTGCTTGAAGGCAAGCGAAGTGTGACAAATAGGATCTTGGCCATTCCCATATTACACTATGAATTGAAGGGACAAGCTACACTACCATAGAAATGGATATCCATCATCATAAGCCATTAACGGCACTACCAAGGGCAAGGCAACTTCGAGGCTATCAGTTTCATTTGGATCCATAAACACAGAAGAGGGAAGTAAATGTAAACAAAGAGTAAAGAAGAAAAAGAAATCTCGATTCAATTCAAATAACAATAGAAGAAAAGATCACTTATACTGGTATCACCTTTAGTAAAAGCTTGCTCTCATTCCTCCATGAAAGTATCATCTCCTCTCAGTTACATAAAGAAAATAAAAAACCTAAGTTACAAATTACAAATTAGCCTAAATTCTACTCTCTGCTTGGTCGCCCCCCTTTGCCTTTGAGATTACAGGTATTTATAGGAGAAAAGCAGATGATAGAGGAGTATGAAGATAGGGGAAGCTGGATATCTTTGAATTTGAATCCTCCCCTTATCTCCAAACTTGATTTGATATGGATATTCAATTCTGATCTGCAGCTTGTTGGCGTGTTGATTACTAAATATAACTTATCAAATGACAGAATTCGAAATAGTAATCAACTTAAGAGTTGTATCCCTTTAAGTCTTCTTTCCGGATCATCTTGAATCATTAGATTTGAATTTCACTAGCGAAAGTTATGATTCAAATACTAAAATATATCTAGTCAGAATCTGAGTCAAATTTGCTTCATCTCGTCCGTTGATCCTCTCTCTATCCATTTATCCGTTTGTATTTGGACTCTGTATTTGACGTTATCATCAGTTGATCTTTAGATTTAACCACTTGATTCACCAAAAACTGAATTTAACCAATTGAATTTGGGATCATCTTTCTCTAACCAAATAGATCTCATTAAATCTAAATTTAACTGATATTTATTTGATTTTATCCTCTTTCTCCCCATGATTATCTTCTACAAATAGACATTTAAGACAAGAAATTTAGCGATGTATTATATGATAAATATGAAAATATAATAAAGAATAATGTAATAAATATGTGCAATCACACCCCCACACCTATCTTTTGCTCATCCTCAAGCAAAACAACAAAACTGAATCAAAAATTATTAGACCACTTTCACAGGTTACGCGATTGCACTGAGCATATGCAATAAGCCGTTAAACCTCTAGGTTTTCCCTAGACGACGAGTTTTGTCTCGTGAGGATTTTCAGTGGATTACACCCATAAAATCCATAAAGAAAGAGAAACAAAGTACTAATATTTTGAAAACACATTTTGAAAGAGAAAAATATTTGAAGTATTATTGTAAGAATTAAGTAATCTATAAGTTATAGAAAAACTTAACTTTTCATTCCTAAACTTAGTCTTTATTCAAAAACTTGTTATCAATCACGGCAAGGAGTCAAACTGTATTTTTCATCTAGTCTATTACTTTACCTTAAGTCAAATGCACCTTCGTGATAGTGAAATTTTGACTAAGGATTCTTTAACTCTAATTCCTATGCCTTATTTATATTTATTTTTGGTGATATTTATTCCTCAAGTCCATTAGGCTTCCTAATCTACTCATGTAACGAGCTTTTAGTCAGTGACACCCAACCAGACAGTCTTAGGGCACCGGGTGAGAAAACACCCCTAAGGACATAAACACTCGACCAGACAAGGCCACAAAACTAAGGGTTTTTATTTATAAAATTTACATAAATACCAAGGCTTTCTTAGGCCAAAGCACCTAGCTAATCAATAATTAGATTTGTTTACTTTTCATAGATATACATACATATATTTTTCTTTTTTATAAGACATAAGAATCTTTGTTTTTAATCCTTAAGCGTGTAAGTGTATAAGGTGTGCATATTTCTTCAAGGTAAAGATCAAGACTAAATTACTTTCACAAATTTTCTTTCTAACCTTAGAAATCAAACAAATAATCTTATTTTGACCAAGTATAAGAAATTCTAATTATGATTCTCCTATTCCTTAAAATTGACTTAATTTCTTACAAAAAATATGTCAAAATATTGTTTCTATTTTCAAAAAGTTTTTAAAAGTAAAGAAAATGTTAATAATTTTTTTAATAATAAAAAGAAAACCTAAGTTATGTTAGAACCTTCCCCCACACTTATCTCATACGTTGTCCTCAATGTATGAATTAATGCATAGATGTAAGAAAAAAAGAAGGGGAAGGAAAATATTACCTAAAGGTGGTGGTTCCGGTGGTGGTCTGAATGGGTCAAGCGTTGCTACCCAATCAAGATAATATGGTGATTTACAGAATCCACCTTTATTGACCTCTTTTCTATTTACATATTTAGATTCCCCAATATGAATAAGATCATGAAAGATCCTATCGTGAAATTTACTTCCTTTACATGATCAGTCCTGAAAAATCATCACAGAATCATCATGGTCTATACCTATATCCAAAAAAAGAATGTGACTTGGTGGAATGGTTGACTTGACTCAAGAATGATAGGTTCAGGAACCAATACTAACTTGGAAAAATCAACTTTGGGTTCGAGAGTTAGTTTGGATTCAAGCATTGAGTCCAAGTCTAAGAATTGATATTCATAATTTTTTCCCATCAATGGAATGTGACTATACAAAATTAGTGATTCAATTTCTAAATCTATGGGCAGGGAATAAATGTTGGCTCAGAAATTGGTCCAAATTGGGTAAGAATACCGGAGTCAATATAGATTCGAAATTTTACGGGAATAAAGTTTTGAAAATGAAGAACTTTCAATATTTGTGAAAACTTGTTGAAAAAGTATAAAGCTTTGAAAACAATGATTTTTGATTTAAAGAAAGAAAATGAGACTTTGTTTTCAAAACTCGATTTGGTTTTACAAGAAAAGGTAGAAGTTTTCAATGAAAGGGACTCATTGAAAATTCAACTCGATCTTGCTTTAAAAGAAAATGAATTCTAAAGAATAAATATGATTTTGATATTGTTTAAAGAAAAATGATGTTTTATCTTCAAAACTTGATTTTGTTGGAAAAGAAAATGATTCCTTAAAAATAAGATTGTTTTGATTTCAAAGGAATTAGAATGTATTTCAAAGAAATATTTCTTAGAAAAATGATTTTGCTTCCCATATTTGTCATGCTATTATAAATTCATCTTCTATTGATAAATATATTACTTGCTCCACATCTTCTTCCATTGAAAATGATATATGTATTTTGAAGAATGTAGATTATTTATGCTCCACTTTGAGCTAATGTGCTATGACACACACGGTTGGAATCCATATTTCAGAAGAAACATGCTCCACATGTACATACACACAAATCATGGCATACACATGCTTCTCATGTACACACACATAAGACCATGTATGCTCATGTGTACACTTGTACACATTGTGAACGTATGAACCACCTAGCAAAATTTTGTTATGATAGGAAAAATATTTCAAATTTTGCAAATAAGTTTGTTTGGGTTAGGAAATGTGCTAACCCCTATTGACCCAAAATGATATGGGTACCAAAATCTACCCCTATCATATTTGATGCAGGTGTGGGCTCTCACACGATATGAGAGTATTGATGCCTTGATGGTGGATGCTATCCGAGCTAAAAGATCATATTTATGGATGCATCACTTTCAAGGAAGTTTTGGTGACAGAACTACCATGGTTTAGAGACCTAGAGACTAGTCCATTTAGTTTTGATAACTATCTCTAACTCCTATTTTATGTTTACATGCTTTTATTGATGATTTTTAGCATGTTATGGCTTTAATACTTATGATGTTAAATGCAATGTTAATAAGTCATGTAATATACATAAATAATCTTTGAGATACACTCATATTCATATAGATTCAAATTTTTGTGTTCTTACTATAGTTTAACTACTATGTATATCCTAATTTTAAAACATGTGCATTTAGCATAATGATCATATTTATTTCTATTTTTATGTTTCATATTTTGATTACTTGTTTAGATGTAGTTTTTATTAAAATTTGTGTTTATAGTTGTACAATTAGTGAGCTACACTTGATTATCATATGTTTGTGTTTCATTACTCAATTGTACTCATTACTTGTACTTATATAACTTAGTTTTGATGATTCTTACATTTTTACTTGTATTCTCTATTTTTGTACATATTTTCATAAAAATATGTTTGCTTCATGTATATATTAATTTTGTCCAAAACTATTAGATATACATGTCTATCTTAGAGTCACTTGCCTTCATGCAATATTCTATTATAGACTCGTTTATATTTTGGATATGCATGTATATTTTCAGTTTCGACAAGACATATATATACCGTGAAGCTTGTTTAATTTTGATGAAAATTTTAGTTTTGATGATTTTCATGCTTATGAAAAAGAAATTTTGATTAAGCTTCATTGTTTCATTTTCATGTATATGTTTCTTGTATGACTCTTGTACACTCTATATAACTTTTATTTACTTATGGTTTTGATCCATGAGCCTATATGTGATTTATAGATTTTTGAGTGACAATTCTCATGTAATTTTCATATATTATGAAATATATATTTGTTTTATTTCTTACTTGAAGGATTAAGTACTAGTTTTCAAAATATCTTTAAACTAGTCTTTATTCTTCAATTTGGTAGTATTTTTAAAAATGTGCTAAAATAATCTTCAAATCATATTTTTGAAACCCCTACCTTTTAAGGGTGGTTGGATGGGCGACCATACTATCTATGCTCTTAATGAATATTTTTCAAATATGCGCATGAATAGGGTGGTAGTATGAGTTATACATGATTTTAATGAAAATTCATTTTTGTATACTCATATTTGATTTCTATGGGGCCGTTTGTTTCGCGCAAAAGTCCGTAATTCGTAAATGACTTACAACCCAGTTACAACTATGGCGTTTGTTTGGACCGTAATTCGTAAAAGACTTACACAACCCAATTACCACTCACTTGCAACCCAATTACCACTCACTTACAGCCCAGTTACAGTTAATTTTGTGGTCACGCAAATTTGTATTATTTTTTATGTTAATATTACTTTTTTTAATATTTAGCATTTTTAATATTTATTTGCAATACTAAAACTTTTTAAATCACCAAATAGTTAATTTTGTGGTCAACTTTTTCACTTACGATTTACACATTACGACAACCAAATACCGTAAAACACAATACACTTTTTCACTTACAACTTTATATTACCAACCAAACACCATAAAGTTTACATGCATGTAACTCATTTATAACTGTAAATATCTTTACCAATTATGACTTACGAATTACGGCCAGTTACGACAACCAAACAGGCTCTATATGTGTGAATCACATCTAAATTGATATTATATTGTCATACATACATATATGTGTAATATCCTTATTTTTTAGGTACTGTATTTAAATAAAATATACTGATATTTTAATATGTACATGTATTTATTAATCATTAATTATCATGTGACTTATTATTACTCGTTGTTATTAATATCTATATTATTATTAATTATTTACTTGATATTGTATTGAGGTGTTGTCATTATTATTACTATTGATATCATTATTTATATTTTTCATGTGTGTTATTTCAAGCAATTTTCCTTCTCCTTTCATTTCTTTCCCTTGTATTTTTCTCTACTTCTAATCCTATACCGGACCCATTACCCATTAGCAATCATAACCTAATCCCCATGATCTGAAACCCGTTAACCCATAATCCCAAATCCTAACCACAAGATCAAATCCTAACTAACCTATCTATATACTAATCCTAACTGATTTAGATTCTCAAATCCCACCAACACCCGCATCCAACTCCTCCACCCACGCAACACCCCCATCCGGTCTCTCCCCTTGGCCGGCAGCCCATGGCCGCCCCTTTCCCTTGCTGGCAGCAGCGCCAACAGCTTTCCCCCTGCCGAGCGCGCACAGCCAGGCCCTCACCCCATGGCCGATTGCAACCAAACCCTTGGCAGCTCCCCCTTCCCTGTTGGCAGCACCCTCCTTGGCCGGATCACCCTCCATCCAACCTCCCTTGACGCGTCCAGCCCCAAGCAGATCTAGCAGGGCAGCAGTAGCCCAGGCCGCCCCGCTTCAGATCAGCACAGCCGGCCTCCTCCCCCTCTGATCTGCACTTGCAGATCCAGCGCAGCGCAAGCACCAGCGAGCCCTGGCACCAGCAGCCCCTGGGCGAAGTCTAGCAGCAGTGGCGACAGCCCGGATCTCCCCATTGCCGCACTTCAGGGCAGCGCAGCCTGCTGCAGGCCGCCCAAGCCCCTGCGCACTGTCCAAACTAGTAGGCCAGCGCCCCTCATTGGCAGCCATGGCGCATCCCGTCGACTCCTCCGTCAAGCTACCGGCGTTGTCCGTGAGATCCACCGTCATCACAGAACATCCCCATGATGTGAGTGTATATTTCTCTTTAATCAATTGAGTAATCATAGATTTGTTCATATGTGTGGTGTAATCTAATGTGTGGTGCATATGTAGTACATAATCATGTATGTAGATTATTAAGCACGAATGTGAGTTGTCATCCCCTTCCTCTTCACAATCTTTGAATGCATAGGAATATGATTAGGCATGTGTTTAATTAAGTTGGAACCCTATGTTTATTATATGGGTGCTTGGGTTATTGTTGTAGATATTACATGATGAAGCATGAGTACATTTAATAGAATGTAGAGATATGTGTGTTGGAGTAATTCAGTATCAGGTTTGCAGAACATTAGTCGACTTGCCCCTGGTATTAGTCGACTAATACCCTTGTTAGTCGACTTACCATAGCCTTATAGTAGACTAGGTCTCTATTTAGAATAGTTATTGATTCTCTGTTTGTCGACTGTAACCAACCCTAGTCGACTACCCCATTCCCTATAGTCGACTAATAACTTACCATAATCGACTTGCCATTCTTGTAGTCGACTAATATCTTATATTAGTCGACTTATCCTAGTTGTAGTTGACTATATTTTTGTCCTGTAGGTCATGTACTCTCTATTTCTGGCTATTACTCCTGTTAGTCGACTTGCCTTCCCTGTTAGTCGACCAGTACCCTTTTATAGTCGACTTATTACACTTGTTAGTCGACTAACCCCTACCCTAGTCGACTTTCTCCTTCTCCCTAGTCGACTAACTTTAGTCTGCCTGCTATTCTTAGATCTTTTATGGATTGAGGACTAGACCCTGGAGCTATGATATTGGCTATAGATGGATGAATATGATTTTGAGGAATAGATATTGGTTGGATTGACTTGACCTAATAGATCTTAGGCATGTATCTGAGATGTTGCTGAGTTTTGGAATCTTATGATTGACCTTAATAGAAGTGGGAACTTGTGAGGACTTGAGGATCAGAGTAGATTGATGGAGTGAGAGGACTGAGCTTTGATTATTGAAATATGTTATTGTATCAGATTATTCGATATGAATTGATACTGAATGATCATGTGACTATTGGAATTAAGAGTTAGTTATGTTGACTATAAGTGGTCTATTCTAGATTTTAGTTTTTGAGGATGTTTCCTATTCAGACATGATTGTGGTGTATGTTGACTTAGTTGATCTCGAGGATATACCATATGCTTCATGCTTATTTACTGATCAATTCAGTTATGGAGATAGAGTTATTATGAGAGTGATTTCATTGATATCGGTGACCACATTTTATATATATCTTAGAGTTTGATAACAGTTATTATTTGATCTCAGTTATTGGTAGTTATAGGATTAGAACAGATTGGTATCGAGGAGAGGACTAATTATCGATTCATTGAGATGGTGGTTTACCGTATTGGATTACGCTGATATGGACTGATAATTAATGACTCATGATGATTGTATTGAGACTATAAGTTGATGGATCAGTTACTGATAGCTCTTTAGTACGGATGGATGAGATTATGACTAGCTTTAGTTGAGACTACTTATTGAACAGTAGCAGGACTGTTACTGTATTATTTCATGTTACTGAAAGTTACTGGGAAAAGATTGTTTGACCGTAACACCCTGTACAGTCCTATTATTCATCGTATACACGATTACTGTTACCGTTCACTGTTACTGATATTGTTCACCATGTATACGATTACTGATTGACTGTTATTATACTGTTATCGTTACTGTCACCACATCGTCTCAGTGTTATAAGTAACATGGGTATTGATTGTTTTACTGAATTGAATAATGATGAAAATTGAAAAACTTATACCGGGATTGGGGAAATTGATGGAGGAGACAGCGTCTGTATTTTGGGTGGACCTAGGATACAGGTTTCGCAGCCGACTTACGGTTCCACTGCAGGGTTCCGGGGGATGACTGACATCCCATCTGTTTACTGTTCCACAGTGCTACTGTGAGTTTACTGTTCCACAGTGATACTGTGAGTACTGTTACTGTTACTGACTACCTGGCGGTAGGGCCTGGTTCAGCGCCAGGCATCTGGGCCGTGGTCCCGGGTATGTACGGGACCCACCTAAAGCATGGATAATGTCTCCAACCGATCAGTTTCAATAACTGAGGACCTCGATTGGCATGTGTGGTAGGCGTAGTATGGGATGCGTCTTTTACATGTGACAATTGGTGTTCACTGACATAATTAATAATAATAAACTGTTATTGCATTGTGACTGACCGTAATCACCTGATTGTATATATATATCACTATGATAGACACATGATTGTAACCAGGACCAGATTATATATCAGACTAGTGACATGTTAGGTTACACATTTAGACATCAGTTGGTTGTTACAGTTGTTTTACTTGCCTTTTTCTGCATACCTATTCATATCATTGTTATTCAGTTGTTTATTTATCATGTTATTTGGTTATCCTATGACTGCAGTTTATTTTGTTATTATTTTATGCACACTGTTTATATGCACGAGTTCTCCTTTCTACACACACTCACCAGGTCGCTTTCTGACGACCCTGGATTTGCACGTCCAGATATTGGACGCTTGTTCTATTGTGCAGGTGTTCGATGAGACGGTATATATTGCGAGGAGCTTGAGTCCTCTCCCTTTTATTCTGGTATTCTTACCTCTTTTATTCCTGTTCCTATATTTTTTCTTGATTCATGCATATCAGATTCACCCTCTATTCCAGTGTTTTTTATATGATATCATGCGTGGATATTTATATGAGATATTGCAGTGATTATTGATTGATCTTGGTTTAGATTTATAGCTTGTTCAGGTTACTTTAGGCTTAGCGTGTATACGTGGGGTATTTTCCTCGCGTATATACGTCGCCGACTCTCGTCGCGACTCCGTTTCCGCGCATTTTGGGAAGCGGGGCGTGACAATATGTTTTTTATTGTGCTTATTTAACAATGTCAATACATTTTTAGCACAAATTGATTTCATACTAGATTTGATTTAGTTCTTAATCATAATTGGTATTCTATACAAGCTTATGCATTATTTTTATTGGTATTTCATAAAAGGAGAAAAATTCTTATTTTATCTTTTAATTAATTTTATCTTCAATTGGTATCTTACTCTCACTCTTTTTGATGAAAAATATTTTATTTTGGTATATGCTAATATTTCAATATTGATATCAATAATCTTAATTGGTATTATTCTCAATTTGGTATCTTTATTGCAAAATAATTTTAGTATTTATCTAAAAAAATTGGTTTTTTTACTTTCAATTGGTTTCATGTCTTTCTCTTGGTATCAATTGATAAAATGATTGTTTCATTTCAATTGATAATAAGATTTTTTCACTTTCTATTAATTGCTTTCAATTGATTGTTTCTTATTGGTATCAAAAAAAATTTTAAAAAATATGTATTGGTATTGTTTGTTTGTCTTCATCTCTTTGTTGATGAGTGACAAAAAGAAGGAGAAGGATTTGTGATTATATATACATGTTTGATTAATTGTTTATATATATATATATATATATATATATATATATATATATATATGTTTTTTGTTGGTATCTTGAGCTTACATTGCATATCTATTTGTTTTATTCATATGCATGAGTTAATGGGGAGCTTCTATGAAGACTATCCTTAGTTGATGCATATATAGCCTCATAAGTTTTGTCATCATCAAAAAGGGGGCGATTGTTGGCCCAGAGGCTCTTCATCTTAGCTTTGATGAGTACTAACTTATGAAGGTTAGTTTGCTAATGAACTTGTATTTAATAAGTTTTAGATAATGATCAAGATTTTAGTAGGTGTTTAGCTTCAACAAAAATTCAAAGTCAAGTTTTGGAGCTAACACGTGTAGATTCAAGAGCTCGCGCATCAAGGTCGCATCTAGCACTCGAAAGGAGTCAAGCTAATGGACCGTGTTTGGATCGAGTCGACTTGGAGATGGAGATCAATAGGAAGACTTTGGTGTGTTTAGTTTAGAATTTTAGATCTTGTATAAGGATAGTTAGTTTTGATATGCTTAAGTACACATACACAAAAGTTAAAATAGTATTTGTTTTCGGTTTAAATGTTTTAGATTTTCAAGAACAAATCTTTCGTTTTCATGAATAGATAGAATCAAAAAACATTTATATGATTTTATGTATATTGGATTTCTTTCACATACATTGATAGTTCATATTGCTTAAAAACTTATTTTGATGATTCTATTTCATGTGGTTTCAAGTTTTGTTTTAACAAAACTTAGTTTTGGATTTAACGTCAAAAACATAGATATATTATTTACATGTGTATTGGATTCTATCCATACACACTATGCTTAAAATGTGGTTTAAATATCTTGTTTTTATATTTGAAGAAGTTTTAGAGAAAATATATTTTTATTTCAAAATCGAGTTTTCAGAAAATATGATTTTCAGTTTAAAGATAAATTTCTAAGCCTAAAAAATAGTTCAAAATTGTTTGTAATATGTGTTGAATTTTAGTCACACATATTTATTCTTCAAATATGTACATGAGCTTAATTTTGTGGATTTTATGAGATTTTATAGGGATTTAACAACTTAGATTTCAAATCCTATAGCCCAGTTGTGAGCCCACTGGCGGTCGACCGACCGGTCGACCGGACCGAGCTCGGCTGATTGGTCAGTCAACTGATGTAAACAAGGACGTGCACAAGGGCCAGCCCATGTGGCTGGTCGACCGTGGGGTAGACCCGGTCGACCGAGCGATCGACCGACAAGGCATTTTACTTTTGGGCTGGTCGACCGAACGGTCCGACTGGCAGTGCCAAACGGTCAAATTTTTGACCGTTGGCCGGTCGACCGGACAATCGACCGATAGCCCAATCTGGGCAGTTTTTAACCCCAACGGCTAGTTTTTCCTAGCCTTATAAATAGAAGTTTTTGGGGTTATTTCTCATAAGATTTTTAAGAGCTAAAATTCTCATCATCTCTAGCGTTTTCAGCAAAGTTTTTAAAAGAGTTTTTGTGCCAAAATTTTTAATCTTTATTTGTTTTCAAAGTGTTGAAAAAATCAAAGAAAAAGAAGTCCTTGGAAAATTTGTTCTATGCTTTATTTCTCATATCTATCTAGAGTTTTTCTCAAGTGTTTTTTTTTGTGATTTTATTTTTCAAACACTTTATTTTTCTCACACTTGAGCAATCAATTCAAAATCTATCTTTAGGATCTTTTTGTGAGAAAAATTGTTTGTGATTCTTTGAGATCACTATGTGTCGTTTTTTATCATAGGATCACTAAGTTGTAATTTTTCTTTGTTTTGTGCTTGGCTAATGCCCATCTCTTGTGTAGAGGTTTTTTGTTTGAGGAGAGAAGTTGTGTACTCCCTGTGTTTATTGTAATTTCTCGGAGGAGGTCCCTTTCTGGAAGGTCCTTTGTGGACATAATGAAAATCCTTCTGTGTGAAGGCGAGGACGTAGAGTACTGATTCGAACCTCGAAAATCTCAGTGTTTGCATTTGATCCAATATCTCTCAACTCTCTCTTTCATATCTTGTATTTGCTTTTATTGCTCATATCATATACATGCTTGGAATTTGTTGTATGCCCACACTTGTGTTGAACCAAGAGAGCTTCTAAAAGCACCATAACTCTTAATTTAGAGGAATCAAAAGGAAGAGTTCCAGAGCCCTTTACGAAGAATGCGGGCTCACTCTTGGTTACACATAGTATGTTAGCAATTAGTATTTAAATTCTGCATCATTTGTCCTAGAGTAGCTTGTACACCTATTCCCCCTTGTAACCCTCGGTTCCAGTCACCGGTAATTTTTACTGGGGTTGGTATGGCATAAATGCCTATTCTGGTGGTCTAAACTAAGTCTACTTTAACTCTAATAAAATTTTCTAATATTTCAAATTTTTCTTAATTTTTCAAAATTTTTCAAAATTAATTGAAGATTCTCGAAATTCGTGACCCATCTGTGTCGCTATACAACTTCTGAATTTTAATTTGCAATTAGGGATGAATTTTGTGAATCTAATTTCTCTATAATGCTCAAAATAATATTTGCTATTTTTAGGAATTTTAGGAATCTTTCTGAATTAAATAGGAATTAATTGAGTTAAGAGAAGGCAAAAATAAAATAAATGAAAAATAAAAAATAAATAAAAATATATATTGGAAAAATAAACCCCTCTAATTAATTCTTCCAAGTTTTGAACCCCTTGACCTCATTATTCAAACCCAAACTCCCACCACTATGCCACATTAGCGTGTGGTTTAATTAAACCTCTCTTTTAACTGTCCGATCTTCTCCAACTTCCCCCACTCTCTTTAACTTCCCCCATACTCCCCTCCCCCCATTCTCACTCACCACAACTAAATCCACTACTCCTTTCACGTTGCCAAACTCTCAGGGGTTTCCTAGGGGTATGGTGCCTATATAAGAGACAATTCCACCATTCTCATCCGTACTCAAACCACATTGAAACATCCATATCTCTCTCTTTTCTTCTTCTCTCTCACTATCACTTTCTCTTCCAAACTTGGTGAGATTTTGAAGTGCTAGAAAAGGGGAAGAAGATTCAGACTGAAGGGAAGCATTCCAGGTATTTTATTTTGCATTTACATAGAATTTAGTTCGTTGTGACATTTTATCGAACACGTAGTACGCATAACATGTTAGCTGTAATTTCACCATGTAAAATTTATACTAAAATCACAATAAAATTTTTAGAACACCTAAGCTATGCCTCTTAATTATTATGATTTTTAATTAATTTTTAGAAATTTATTTTCATCAAAAAAAGACATTGTGTTGTGCACTGTGCACAGCACAGTGCGGATCAGGCCAGGCCTGAGCCAGTCCCGGCCTAGGTCTAGTCGAGCCAGGCCAGGCCCAGTCTGGTCTAGTCAGGTTCAGACCAGACCCGACTGGGTCTGTGCCCTGCACAGACCTAGTGCGGGTATGTGTTAAACAGACCCAGGACCCGAACCCGGCCCAATTTAAAAAAAAAGAAGAAAAAGAAAGAAAGGAAAAAGGAAAAAAGAAAAAGAAAAAGATATAAATAACATATAATAAAAATATGTAGAAAATTACTGTAGTATTGTACTGTAGCAAACTCTGACCCAAACCCATTATTGTAGCAGACCCGTTGCCGTAACAGCAGACCAGTTAAGCTTTTTGTTTATTTTTATTGATTTTTAGGATTATTTTAATATTCAAAAAATTTTAGAAAATTCACAAAAAAATTTCAAAAAATTCACAGAAAAAATAGACTAAATTTTAGACTCTGTAAAATTATTTTGAATGTAATATTACATGAAATTAAATATTCTTTGTAATTATTATTTAATGATAATTTATATAAAAATGGCCAATAAAATTCTAAATATCACAAAAAATATAAAATTCATAATTCAGTAATATGTAAATATTATACATCAATTTATTAGTTTATGCATGTGTTTTATCATGAAATTATATTTTTAATGGTTACTAAAATTCAAAAATTGAATTATTTAGAAATATTAACCAACAAAAATTATAATAAATAGTAAAAATTACTTTCTTTTTTAACTTATCACTGAATAATAACATGACAAGTCTCTAATTAATTCACATAATATCTAGACCGTGAATTTTACCCAGAGCCGGTTGCAGTTACGAGAATTCAGATTCCAATGACGTCAGGCAAGTATACGTACTCTCTCTTCTCTGTGTTCTTTTGTTAGCCTATAAAGTTTCTTTGAAAATCTCAATTTTCATACCTTTCACTGATTATGTGTATCGTAAGACATATATGTATAGGATGTTTGTTACATAAATGACCGTTCAAGTTTAACCATGAATTAGTAAATATTGTACAAGTAAGTTGGCGTCACCATATGTCATGATTACTATTTTATGATTATGTCTACATCCTAATACACTGGCATCACTTATACTATTATGCATTTGCCACTCAATGTTGTCACCATTTTCTATTTTTTCAAAATTTTAATATGTATTGTAATCATTGTTTAACACTGATACTCTTGATACTGATCCCTAATCCTGTCATGCTGAGTCACACATTATCTTGCATATACATTGATTAATAAATCAAACCGGGGTTACTGGGGGAGACTGTAGCAGAGAAAATTCAGGGACATGCGCTTGGAAGGGCGACCCCTTGTGGGTTTGGATACCACACGTGATCTTTTTATTTATACGCGCTCCTATTATTACATGTTACATGATATTTGAATACAGTGAATTGTTTCTTGCTGCTATCAGGATCCACTAACGCATCATTTATTTATTATGTAGTTGTCCTGTGAGATGTGGCACAGAATGGTTACATTAGTTAGGGTAATAAAATATACTAGACTTAGATTTATCATCTGTCACATGGATAATTTTGATTATATGATTTTTCTGGACTTGCCATATTGTTCTTAACTTGTGATCTTGTGATCTTGAGACCTGATGATTATGATATATAACATTACTCGTCCAGGGTGTTTCACGCTCATTATATACATGTCATAGTATACATACATGACCTTATTTTACCTGATTGTTCTGTTACTCTCATTGGAATCTTACCTGTCAGTTTATATTATCGTCAGATTTATAATTCATTGATGCTATTGCTCTACTTATATTTTTCTTTACTTTCACATTTTCATATTATTGTTTCCTCTTCTTGTGTATGCACTTACTGGTCCGCTTCTGACGGACCTTGATTTTTCAGTATCAGAGCTTGAGGAGACTGACAAGCCACTGTTCGAAGAAACCCAGAAAGACTACGAGGCTTGAGCCCGAGTTTCTTATCTTCATATTTTAGCATTTTGTCTTGTTATGATGCCCCGATGCCAAAATTATATCTTTTTTTATTTCTACTTTGTTATGTTTCAAGTCTTGTGTACAGACAAAGACTATTGTAGATGTACGTCTTTTATGTGAAATTAAATTTCCGGTTGTCTTTTTGTATATGTGTGCAAGAATTTGGCTCCTTTACTACAGCGTAAGGTATTCACGAGAGAGATTTCCCTCTTCGTGAGTATCTACTGGCCATCGTCACGTACCCGTATTCCGCATTTTGGGAAGCTTGGCATGACATGGTTTTGTTGGTATCACAGCCAGGTTTATTTTGATTCTGCACCATATGAAGACAATCAGATTCACATATAAGAAAAATCATCTATAACTGTCGGATGTATATCATTAGCCTAAACTCGTGCCTTAGATTCTCTTCTAAACAATTCCCTATCTATTCCAGACACTCGTGGTTTAGAACAGAAATGTTTCCTCTTCCTCTCGAGTCAACTGAGTCCCCTATAGTGATCTGTGGTTAGAAGTTTCTAGCCGACCTGATAGTCATAAGAACTCTGGGTTTGACGTTGTCTTGGGTATGGATTGGTTGGGCACTTCCTACAGTCAATGAGAGCTTGGGAAGATCAAGGAAGAAGAGTCATTGACTGTAGAAAGAAGAAAGTTACCTTTCGAGTCCCCCTCATCTAGAGTTTGAATTCCATGCTGGGGATGTAACTCTGGAGCAAGCCCAATTCAAGAAGAGATAATTGAAGGGGGTGCTAGAGCCTTTGAACTCTAAGGAGAAGATTAATTACCTAAGGTAGTATGTGAATTTCTTGACATCTTTCTTGAGGATCTCCCTGGACTGCCCCCTGTTCGAGAGATTGAATTTAGTATCGAAGTCTTGCCTGGAACAGCCCGTATTTCCAAGGTGTCGTACCGCATGGCTTCGATAGAACTAGCAGCACTAAAGAAGCAGATTCAAGAATTGCTCGATAAGGGGTTAATCCGACTGAGTGCTTCACCCTGGGGCGCTCTGGTCCTTTTAGTCAAGAAGAAGGATGGTAGCCAGCGACTATGCATTGATTGAGTTGAATTACATCATAGTCAAGAATAAGTATCCCTTACCCCAGATTGATGATCTCTTCGATCAACTGGGGGAGCCACAGTATTCTCCAAGCTAGATCTCCATTCTAGTTATCACCAAGTGCGGGTAAAAACTGAGGATATATCTAAGACTACTTTTCGAACGCGATATGGACATTTCGAGTTTCTTGTTATGCCATTCGGAGTCACCAATGCTCCTACAGCATTCATAGACTTGATAAATCGCATCTTTGCTCCATACTTAGATCAATTTATCGTGGTCTTCATTGATGATATCCTGATCTATTCTAATACCAAAGAGGAGCACCTGAGCACTTGAGGATTCTCCTGCAAACTCTAAGACAAGAGAATTTATATTCAAAGCTTAGTAAATGCTCTTTTTGGCTAGACTGTGTCTCATTTCTCGGGCACATCATATCTGGGGACGGCATTTCAGTGGATCCAGCCAAAGTAGAAGCTGTCAAAGATTGGCCAATCCCTAAGTCTGTCACGGAAGTGAGAAGTTCTCTTGGACTGGCTGGCTATTATCGTCAGTTTGTCCAAAATTTCTCCAGGATCGCCGAGCCTCTAACCAAGCTCACTAGAAAGGAAGTGAAGTATCGATGGACTAAGAAATGCCAGTTAGCATTTGAGGAACTGAAGGATCGATTGATGAACTAGCAATTCTAGATGGATCTAAGGGGATGGTGATTCATAGTGATGCTTCTGGGTGCGGTCTGGGCTGTGTGTTGATACAACGAGGCAGAGTGATGTCATTCGCCTCAAGACAACTGAAGCCCCATGAGAGGAATTACCCAACTCATGATCTGGAACTAGCGGCGGTCATCTTCGTCCTTAAGGTGTGGAGACACTATCTTCTCGAGGAGCCTGTGGAGATATTCATAGATCGTAAGAGTCTTAAGTATATTTTTACCCAGAAGGAGCTCAACATGCGCCAGAGGAGATGGCCAGAGCTCATGACAGACTATGATCTAGATCTGCAGTACCATCCCGTGAAGATGAATGTAGTTCCTGATGCTCTCAGTGGGAAACCCCCTTTCATACTGATAACTCAGCAGAAGGAGATGCAGGAGGAGATTATTAGGCTAGACTTGGAGATCATTCTACCTGGAGATATTGGAAGACTCATGACCTTGGTGACTCAACCATCTCCAATCGAGAAGATAAAGGAGGTTCAGAAGGAAGACCCTAAGTTGCAGAATATCAGAGAAGTGAAGTCGGACTAAGGCAAGATATAGTCATCTATGTAGATGGTTCACTTCGGTTTGAAAGAAGACTCTGTGTACCATCTGGGAAAGTTTGAAGGGAGTTGCTCTCTGAAGCTCATAGTTCTCCCTACTCAGTACACCCTGGGGGTACTAAAATGTGCAGAGACCTCAAACAACACTTTTGATGGCACGGAATGAAGAGAAAGATAGCTCGATTCGTCGTCCATTGTCTTGTATGCCAACATGTCAAGGCGGAATACCAGAGGACGGCCGGTTTACTACAACCATTCCCTATTCCCGAATAGAAGTGGGAGAATATCACAATGGACTTTGTTGTAGGCCGCCTAGGAGTCCAAGAGGGAACAATGCTATATGGGTGGTCATGGACTGACTCACTAAGAGTGCTCACTTTATACCTTTCAGAGTCGGACAGTCCACAGAAATACTGGCAGAGAAGTACATACAGGAAATAACCAAACTACATGGAGTCCCTATTAGTATTCTTTCAGACAGAGACACTAGATTTGTGTCGCGTTTCTGGGATAGTCTTCAGAGGAGCTTAGGCAGTAAGTTAAAGTTCAGCACGACATTCCATCCTAAGATTGATGGCCAATCAGAAAGAACCATCCAGATTCTAGAGAATATGCTTAGAGCCTGTATACTAGACTTTAAGGGATCATGGGATGACCATCTGCATTTAGTAGAGTGCTCCTATAACAACAACTATCAGGCTAGTATCCAAATGGCTCCATATGAGGCACTCTATGGGAGAAAGTGTAGATCTCATGTACGCTGGCATGACATTAGCGAAAGGAAGTTGCTCGGCCCAGATCTGATTTTGCAAACAGTAGAGAAGATGGCCAAGATCAAGAAACATATGAAAGCCGCTAAGATCGTCAGAAGAAATGGGCCGAGACGAAGAGAAGACCCTTAGAGTTTACAGTAGGTGACCATGTATTTCTTAAGATCTCACCAACTCGAGGGGTCATTAGTTCGGCTGCAGTGGGAAGCTGAGTCCCAGATACATTGGACCTCGTGATATCATAGAGCAAGTCAGAGAAGTAGCATACCGAGTAGTCTTACCTCCAGCACTGAATAGTGTTCATGATGTATTCCACATCTATCAATTAAGGAAGTATGTCAGGGACGACCAGCATATTCTGGACTATTCAAATCTGAGGCTAAACCGCGATCTATCCTATCAGGCTCAGCCAATCTGCATTATCGACAAGAAGGAGAAGGTTCTGAAGAGCAAGACCATTCCCTTGGTACTGGTATCTTGAGATCCAAACTCTCTTGGGGATTCCACTGGGAACGGGAAGATGAGATCAGGGCTAAACATCCTCATCTCTTTTCAGATAACTTATCTCACTTCTAACTATCTATTCATCATCAGCTTAGAATACTCTTCTCTTTGTTTACTTTTGAATTTTGAGGACGAAATTCTTTTTATTAGGTGGGTTGGATTGTAACTCTCGGTTCCAGTCACCAGTATTTTCTTCTTGTGGTCGGTATGGATTAAATACCTGTTCTGATGATCTAACTAAGTCTACTTTAACACTAATAATTTTTTCTAATATTTCAGATTTTTCTTGATTTTTTCAAAATTTTTTGAAATTAATTGAAGATTCTTGAAATTCATGACCCATCTATGTCGTTATACGACTTTTGAATTTTTAATTTACAATTGGGGATGAATTTCGTGAATTCAATTTCTCAATAATTCTTAAAATAATATTTGCTATTTTTAAGAATTTTAGGAATTTTTTCGAATTAAATAGGAATTTAATTGAGTTAAGAGAAAGCAAAAATAAAATAAATGAAAAATAAATAAATAAATAAATAAAATATATTGAAAAATAAACCCCCATTATAATTAATTCTTCTAAGTTTTGAACCCCTGACCTCCTCATTCAAACCCACAAGCTCCACCAGTAAGCCAGGCCTAGGCTCAATTATTTAAAACTCTCTTTTAACTCCCCCATCTTCTCCAACTTCCCCACTCTCTCTAACTTCCCCCACGCTTTCTCCCCCCATTCTCACTCACCACAACTGAACCCACTATTCCCTCCACGTTGTCTAACTCTCAGGGGTTGCCTGGGGGGGTATGGTGTCTATATAAGAGACAATTTCACCATTCTCATCCCTACTCAAATCACATTGAAACATCCAAATCTCTCTCTTTTCCTCTTCTCTCTCACTATCTCTTTCTTTTTTAAATTTTGCGAGATTTTGAAGTGTTGGACGAGGGGAAGAAGCTTCAGACTGAATGGAAGCGTTTCAAATATTTTACTTTGTATTTTCGTAGAATTTAGTTCGTTGTGGCATTTTATCGAACACATAGTACGCGTAACATGTTAGCTGTAATTTCACTATGTAAAACTTATGCTAAAATCACAATAAAATTTTATAGAACATCTAAGTTATGCCTCACAATTATTATGATTTTTAATTAATTTTTAGAAATTTATTTTTATCAAAAACATAAAGACTATGTCTTGTACACTGTGCACAACACAATGCGGACCAGGTCAGGCCCGGCCTGAGCCAGGCCCGCCCTGGGTCTGGTCGAGCCAGACCAGGCCAAGCCTGGCCTGGTCAGGTTCAGACCAGACCCGACTTGTCTGTGCCCACCACAGACCCGATGTGGGTCTGTGTTAAACAGACCCAGGTTCGGGTCCCGGCCCCATTTAAAAAAAAAAAAAAGAAAAAGAAAGAAAGTAAAAAGGAAAAAAAAAAAAAAAATAAATAACATATAAAAAATGTAGAAAATTACTGTAGTAAACTCAGACCCAAACCCATTACTGTAGAAACAAACCCGTTAAGATTTTTATTTATTTTTATTGATTTTTAGGTTCATTTTAATTCAGAAAATTTCAAAAAATTCACAGAAAATTACAAACTAAATTTGAGACTCTGTAAAATTATTTTGAGTATAATACTGCTTTGAATAACATGAAATTAGATATTCTTTGTAATTATTATTTAATGATAATTTATTTAAAATTAGCCAATAAATTTCTAAATATCACAAAAAAATCATAATTCAGTAATATGTAAACATTATACATCAATTTATTAGTTTATGCATGTGTTTTATCATGAAATTATATTTTTAATGGTTACTAAAATTCAGAAATTGAATTATTTGAAAATATTAACCAACCAAAATTATAATAAATAGTAAAAATTACTTTCTTATTTAAATTATTACTGAATAATAACATGACAAGTTTCTAATTAATTCATGTAATATCTAGGCCATGAATTATACGCAGAGCCGGTTGCAGTTACGGGAATTCAGATTCCAACAACGTAAGGCAAGTACACATACTCTCTCTTATCTGTGTTCTTTTGTTAGCCTATAAAATTTCTTTAAAAATCTCAATTTTCATACCTTTCCCTGATTATGTGTATTATAAGACATGCATGTATAGGATGTTTGTTACATAAATGACCGTTCATGTTTAACCATGAATTAGTAAATATTGTACAAGTAAGTTGGCATCACCTTATGTCATGATTACTATTTTATGATTATATCTACATCCTAATACACTGGCATCACTTATACTATTATGTATTTGCTACTCGATGTTGTCATCATTTTCTATTTTTTCAAAATTTTGATATGTATTGTAATCACTATTTGATACTAATACTCGTGATACTGATCCCTAATCCTGTCACGCTGAGTCACACATTATCCTATATTTACATTGATTAATAAATCAAACCGGGGTTACTAGAGGAGACTGTAGCAGGAGAAATTCAGGGAGGTGTGCTTGGAAGGGCGACCTCTTGTGGGTTTGAATGTCACACGTGATCTTATTATTTATGCGCGCTCCTATTATTACATGTTATATGATATCTGAATACAGTGAACTATTTCTCCCTGCTATCAGGATCCACTAACGCATCACTTGTTGGATATGTAGTTGTCCAGTAGGATGGGGCGCGGGATGGTTGCATTAGTTAGGGTAATAAAACATGTTAGACTTAGATTTATCATTTATAACATGATAATCTTAACTACATGATGGTCCTGGACTTGCCATATTGTTCTTAACTTGTGATCTTGAGACCTGATGACTATGATGTATGACATTACTCGTCCAGGGTACTTCACGCTCATTATATACATGTCATAGTATACATACATAACCTAATTTCACCTGATTGTTCTGTTACTCTCGTTGGTATCTTACCTGTCAGTTTATATTACCGTCAGATTTATAATTCATTGATTCCAGTGCTCTACTTATATTGCCCTTTACTTTGACATTTTCATATTATTGTTTCCTCTTCTCGTGTGCGCACTTGCTGGTCCGCTTCTGACGGACCTTGATTTTTTAACATCAGAGCTTGAGGAGAGTGACGAGCCACTGTTCGAAGAAACTCAGGAAGACTATCAGGCGTGTGTTCAAGTTTCTTATCTTCATATTTTGGCATTTTGTCTTGTTATGATGCCTCGATGTCAAAATTGTATCTGCTTTTTTTTTTTTTTTTGTTATGTTTCAAGTCTTGTATACAGACAAAGACTATTGTAGATGTATATCTTTTATGTGAAATGAAACTTCCGGTTGTCTTTTTTGTATATGTGTGCGAGAATTTGGCTCTTTTACTACAGCGTAAGGTATTCACGGGAGAGATTTCTCTCTTCGTGAGTATCTGCTGGCTACGTCACGTACCCATATTCCGCATTTTGGGGAGCGGGGCGTGACCCCCTTCTAGATGTACTTTCAATTGGTAGGTTATGTGATTGGAAACAAACCCATTATTTTGCATTTAAAGGCATATGTGGGGAGGATGTGAAAACTTACATGTTCCTTAGAGGTTCACTCACGGAATAATGGTTTTTTCTTCTTTAAATTTGGAAGTGGAGAAGAATGTACAAGGATTTTACAAGGGGGCCATGGCTTTTTGATGGTAGACTCATATTTTTAAGGAGGTGGCATGAACACATGGGGCTAGAGAGAGACTTGTGATCTACAATCTCTGTCTGGGTTAGAATCCCTTCGCTGGATCTCAAATTATGGTTGAAAAAGATCATTGGTAGAATTGCCAGTTTGGTTGGGAAACTGCTGTATATGGATAGAGCTATGGCCACAGGTGAAAGAATATCATATGCTTGAGTGTTTATAGAAATCATGGCAGACAAATAGCTAATGAAACAAGAAAAACTGAGAATAGAGGAAGGGGAGGAGATGGATATTGAAATTGATTATGAATGGTTGCCCCCTATCTGCATGCAGCATTATTCATTTGAGCATACGGGGAGGCAATGTCCAACAAAGGAGTCGTAGTTGCAAAAAAGAAAAATAAATCAAATGGGAGAAAATAAAATTGATCATAAGAAAAATACGCATACTGCTGGCACTGTGAATCAAACTATGCAACGTAAAACTGACTACAATGAAACTGATGGTGTAGAAGTGGTGAATCCACATGAAGAAGAAAACATGACAACAAGTGCAGTAAAAGAGGGCATGCTAACACAGAGGGAAAAAGTCCTGAAAATGAGATAACTCAAATGATTGTGACAGATTCTATTATACCAGCATCTACCACAGGTCTGAAAGGACATAAATTTGTGGCTATTTCTGAGGAAGAGGGCAGTAGTAAATCCCAAGTGACAATCTTGGTGCACCAGGATCAATGCAAAATTCAACACCACCTAATCTAAGATAGAAAAAGAAAGCTGGTCAAAAACTCTCCAAATCCTGTGCTAGAACATACAGAGGAGATAGGTACTGAAGACCGAAGAAATAAAGACACAGATACCAGTGGAACAATGACTGACATGCACCAAAATGTGATGAAGATGTGTTTGTTGGGACCATTGCTTTCGATAATCCTGCATGGGCATTAGAAATCTAAAAAGCAAAACAAGAGAGGAGTAAAATTCAAGCTGATAAAAAGATGAAACAGGTACATCCTTCTGCCTCCCTGCGAAGATGTACCTGGTCCAGTGCAGGGAATTGCATCTATACTAGTATGGAATGTTAGAGGCCTAAATAAGTTGGAGAGGAGGGATCTCAAGGATCATCTCACTAAAGTGATTCCTAGTATAATAACACTGGTGGAAACTAAAGTCAAAACGCAAAAACATTACAGAATTGTGAATAGTATCCTAAAAACTGGGATGTGGCAACTATTTATGAATTCTCTAGTATTGGTAGAATATGGATTTGTTGGAATCCAAAGGTGTGGAATTGTAATGTTATTACAGCAAATTACTTTGGAAGCCTCAAATATTGGGGGATTTAAGATGTTTTTTACTGCAGTTTATGGATCAAACTGGCATAGTAGAAGGGTTGAGCTGTGGAATGACCTAGTAGCTATTCATCAACAAATGAGTGCTACCCGCCTCATGGGCAGTTGCAGGAGACTTCATTGTGGTTAGATTTTCAAATGAAAAAGTGGGTGGCAGATTGCTTTCTTCCAATCAATTGCAAGATTTCAATTAATGTATTATGAAATGTTCTCTCCGATATCAGGAGCACAAAAGGGTGTGGTCCTGGAATAATAAGGTGATAGGTGAGAGAGAGAATCTTTGGAAGGTTGAATAGGATCATTTGTAATATTGAGTGGATGAAGAGACTTCCTAGCTTTTTCTATCAATCCTGCCTCACTCTACAAGTGAACCACTCCCCCATGGTGTTGAGACTTGTGGAAACTCTAGTGTCCAAGCTGATTGCAAAATTAGAATACCGTGTAGCTTATGACTAACGGGTCGTGTCCACGAGGAGAGATGTGATGCAAGTGTTTCGGTAGTTTGAGAAAGATAAGTTTTAGTTTTGGTGCTTTTTAGATGAAAAGAAGATGGAGAATAGAGAAGTAATTCAAAAAAAAATTGAAGATTAGAATTGGTTTTGAAAAAAGTGATTATTGAAGAAGATTTTGAGAGCGATGTTTGTTTGTATTTAATAAAGAGAGATCCGAGCTCACTAATCTTTACTCAACTCTAGATTTTTTTCTTGAAAGTTTAAGTGCCTCAATGAGATCATAGGCAAAAATTTAGTCTTATATTTAAGAGAGATCAAGTAAAACACATAAGTTTTTTTTTTAAGAAATCGAACTTCAGTTTTTAAATCATTCTTTGAGTTGAATGTTAAACCATCAAAGCAATAAAGTAAGTATGAAATAAAAATAAGTTCTTTAAATATTAACTTCAAGAGTAAGTTCAACAACCAATCCCATTCTCATGTGCCTTCGAGAACACTCGCAAGAAGTAAAACTTAAAGTTAAGCATCAAATGATTCAATTGGGTCTTTTTCATGAAAATCAATCAAGATCAAAACTAAAGAGGAGAGATCAGTGAGCCCAGAAAGAAGAGATTTAGCTACTCATTATGAAAAAGAACAAATAATGGAATGAATTAAAAATAAAGACATACCAGCAAGATTGAGTAGAGTTAAGTAAGGTGAATCTCCTTTGATATTCACTTCAATAGTAAATTACACTCTCTTTTTTCTCTCTCACTTGTTGCTGGACTGAACTACAAAATAAAAACTGAGATACAACTTCTCATAAACTATCTAACAATGATCCTAAATCTTAAAATAAAGTACGAAATTAATTCTAATCTTCATCCCATTTCTTCACGAATTTCTCAGTATCTATAGGGAAAAACCAGAGGGGGGAAGCGTGAGCAAATGGGGTCAAATGCTCCCCCTTATCTCAACTGTCTGGTCACAGATCCGTGGCTTATCTTCTCTTTTCGTTTATCTGAAAGGATTGTCTGTTTGATCTTCTGATTTCAATGAAATCTCCTTTGATTTTCAGCTTTAACCAACTGGATTTGAAAAATCCAGTTTAATTGAATTTTCAATTGGTTTTATCTTTTTTGATTTGCCCTGATTTGCCCTCATACTTGATTTGAATTAATTCTGAAGTAAATCAAAATTTAGATAGGTTCTTGGGCATGTATTGCTCTTCCTTCTCCCTTGGTAAAGGCTTGCACAATATTTACACAAAAATATGAATAAAAGAAGATTTTATTATAAAATAAATATGGAAAATATGACAACATATATACAATATCAGGACCGATCACACCCCCACACCTATCTTTTGCTCGTCCTCGAGAAAAACAAAAATAACTATCCATTTTCGTAGGAAACACGATTATACTTACCATGTGCAACAAGTCGTTAAATCTCTACGTTACCCCTAGAGGACGAGTTTTGTCTCGTGAGGGTTTTCAATAAATTATACCCACAAAATTCATAAAAAAAAAAGAAATAAAGTCTTAGTATTTTTGAAAAGGATTTTGAAAAAAAGAGAAAATATTTGAAGTATTATTGTAAGAATTCAAGTAATTTATAAGTTATAGGAAAATCAAATTTTTCATTCTTAAACTTAGTCTCTATTTAAAAACTTATTATCAATCAAGGTAAGAAATCAAATTGTATTTCTCATCTACTTTATTATTTTACCCTAAGTCATATGCACCTTCGTGATCGTGAAATTTTGACTAGGGGTTCTTGAACTCTAATTCTTATGCCTTAATTTTTTCTTTTTTTCAAATTTTTGGTGATATTATTTCTTAGTTCTATTAGGCTCTCTAATCTGCTCATGTAACAGGCCTTTAGTTGGTGACACCCAAATCGGACGTCTCAGGGCACCAGGTGAGAAAACACCCCAAGAATTTAAGGACTTGAGCAATAAAGCTACAAAATTAAGGATTTTTATTTATAAGATGTACCATATTTATGCGTGAATACTTATACTTTATGAGGAACAAGCACCCAGCTTAATCAGAGGATATTTTGATATATATATATTTTCAAACTTATTTAATCATCTTTTGCATAAATACCATGGCTTGCTTAGGCCAAAGTACCTAACTAATCAATAAATAAATTTGTTTTTTCACACACACAAACACACATACACACATATATATATCTTTTTTTATAAGGCATAAGAATCTTTGTTTTTGAACCCTAAGTGTATAAATTGTGCATATTTCATCAAGGTAAAGATCACGACTAAATTACTTTTTCAAAATTTTTCCTAGCCCTAAAAATCAAACAAATAATCTTATTTTGACCAAGTATAAGAAATCCTAATTATGATTCCCCTATTCCTTAAAATTGACTTAATTTCTTACAAAAAAATATGTCAAATTATTATTCTCTTTCCAAAAAGTTTTTTTTAAATTATGTTAATCATGTTGGAACCCTCCCCCACACTTATCTCATCCATTGTCCCCAATATATGAAAGAAATGAATAGATGCATGAAATGAAATATAACAGAGGTAAAGTTACCAATATATTGGGTCGAATAGCCCATAACCGTTTTATTTATCGGCACTGATTACAAGAAAGGTTTAAGGTATTGACCATTTACCTTAAAGTCATTTTCATTCTCGGTGTCATTGATCTCTCAGTACCATGTGAAAACACAGTCTTTACAATGAATGGCCCAGTCCATCTCAATTTTAACTTTCCTGAAAAAAGATAAAGCCTAAAATTATAAAGTAAGACTTTTTGTCCAGGGACAAAAGTTTTTCTCATGATAAACTTATCATGAAAAATCTTAACTCTACTTTTTTTTATTTTAGCATTCTCATAGGCCTCATTTCTAACTCCTCAAGTTCGAAAATTTACAATTTCTGAAGGTCATTGGCTTTATCTAAATCAAAATTTAGCTGCTTTATGGCCCCTAAAGCTCAGTGCTCTAACTCAACAGGTAGGTGGCAAGGCTTTTCAAAGACTTACCTATATGGAGACATCCCTAGAATTGTCTTTGAAAGCGATCATGTAGGCCCATAAGGTATCTACCAGTTTAGTGGACTAGTCTTTACTATTTTGGCTCATGGTCTTCTCCAAAATAAGCTTAATTTGTCTATTGGAGGCCTCTATTTACCCACTAGTCTGAGAATGATATGATGTGGACAATTTGTGAGTTATGGCATACTTTCACATAAGAGCTTCGAAAGATCTATTGCAAAAGTGGGTGCCATTATCATTGATGATAGCACGAGGGGTTCCGAAGCATGAGAAGATGTTCTCTTTCAAAAACTAATGACAACCTTGTTGTCATTAGTTTTGCTTGGAATGGCTTCAACCCACTTGGACACATAGTCCTTATCAACCAATATGTATTGGTTCCCAAATGAATTAAGAACTGAACCCATAAAGTTGATGCCCTAAAAATCAATATTTTTAGAATTTGGTTAACGGGCATAACGTTTCATTTTGAGATCCTTCCTATCATTTGGCATCTAGGGCACGTCTTGCAAAACTCAAAGGCATCTTTGAACAAAGTGAGCTAATAGAACCTACTTTGTAGCACTTTTTCAGCAGTTTTGTAGGGACCAAAGTGTCCACCGCATGCAAGCTCGTGACAAAAAGACGGAACACTCTTAATCTCCTCATTGGAATGATTTGGTCAGAGCAATATTTAAAAAGATATGGTTCCTCCCAGAAGAAATTCTGAACTTGAGATAAGAACCGGTAGACATCTTGTTTAGACCAACGAGATAGAATTTGGTTCGTGCCTAAGTAGTTTACTATGTTAGCGAACCAAGGCTCCTTAAAGGCAACCAAGAGTTGTTCATCGAGAAAGTTATCATTAATGGGCAGTTCATTGCATGGTGAGATTAGGATGCACCATAGATGGTCAGCAACGACATTTTCTACACCTTTCTTATCTTGAATCTCGAGATCGCATTCTTGAAGAAGCAAGATCCAATGAATTGCCAGGCCTTAGCATCTTTCTTTGCCATAAGGTATCTTTGCGCAGAATGATCGGTGAAAATGGTGGTTTTGGACCCAAGTAGGTGGGGATGGAATTTCTCTAATACAAATACTAAAGCCAAGAATTTCTTTTTGGTTGTAGTGTAGTTCATTTGCGCATCTTGATAGTCCTACTTGAGTAATAAATCACTTGCTGCTTATTATCAATGTATTGTCCTAAGACAGCGCCTATAGCAAAATCTAAAGTGTCGCATATAATTTCAAATGGCTTTGACCAAACCAGTGCAAAAATGATTGGTGAAAAATAAGCTCATTCTTTAGCTTCTCCCAAGCATTAAGACATCCACTATCGAAAGTGAAGGACACATCCTTAGCTAAAAGGGTAGTTAAGGGTCTAGCAATTTTACTAAAGTTCTTAATGAACCTATGATAAAAATTGGCATGTCCTAAGAAGGCTCGGATGTCTTTAATATATTTTGACATCGAGAGCTTAATTATGACCTCAATCTTGGCTTTATCCACTTTAATTCTATACTTAAAAATTTTATGACCTAAGACAATTTCATGTCTTACCATGAAGTGGCATTTCTCATAATTTAGTGTCAGATTATTCTTGGTACAACGTTGGAGGACAAGTTTGAGATGGTGAAGACATTGATCGAAAGAGTCTCCATAAATGAGAAAATCATTCATGAATATTTCTAAAAACTGTTCCACCATATCAAATAAAAGACTCAACATATAACGTTGAAACGTTACTAGGGCATTGCAGAAGCCGAAAGGCATTCGACGATAAGCAAATGTCCCAAATGAACATGTGAATGTGATCTTTTCTTGGTCCTCCAGAGCAATGAGAATCTGATTATACCGATAGTAACTATCTAAGAACAGTAATACTCATGGCCAGCCAAACGTTCAAGCATTTGGTAAATAAAGGGAAGCAAAAAATGGTCCTTACGAATTATTGCATTTAGCTTCCTATAGTCAATGCAAACTTGAATTTTCATGGGAAGTCGAGTTTGGACCAACTCTTTGTTCTCATTTTTTACCACAGTGAAACCAAATTTCTTTGAAACTGCATGGACAGGATTGACCCATTGACTATCAGAAATGGGATAGCTTATCCCATTATCTAAGAGTTTCAAGATTTCAGCACGAACAACCTCTTGCATTATAGGGTTTAACATATGATGGGGTCTCTCTTCGGTATTGCTTCTTCATTAAGATGAATTTGATATTAAATAATGACTGGATTCGATCCTTTTATGTCGGTCATAGTCCCCAATGGCTTCCTTATGTCTCTTAAGAATTGTTTTAAGATTCTCTTCTTCTCCATCAGCCAAATTGGATGCAATTATAACAAGAAAGGTCTCTTTTTCGCCTAGATAGATGTACTTGAGATGCGTAGGAAAGACTTTCAACTCTATGGAAGGGAAAGGCTCAATGGAAGGAAGAGTTAAGTTTATAGGTTCCACATTTGGTAAAATAGGATTTGAGGCCCAATTCACAGCATACTCGACAATCTGATCTAGGTTAAAGTCTTTAGACTCTAACTCGATGTCAATCAGTTTCTAATTCCAGTTCTTCTTTATTTTCGCTTATCAAGTTCTCAATGAGGTTAACTTTAAATTTTTGATCCTCAACATCACGGGGTTACTTTCCTAGGTTGAAAATATTGATTTCTCTAGTCATGTCTCCAAAGGTTAACCTCATAGACCCATTCCTACAGTTGGACAATAGCATTGGCAGTAGTAAGGAATGGGCATCCTAGGATAATGAAAGTTTGAACCCTAAGATTGGACATAGGTTTTGTCTCAAGAACTATGAAATCAATGAGGTAGATAAACTCACCGACCTGGATAAGGACGTCATTAATTTTTCCTTTAGGAACTTTCACTGACTGGTCAGCCAGTTGGATAGTGACTCGAGTTGGTCTAAGATCGCCCAACCTAAGTTGTTGATAAACTGAGAAAGGGAGCAAGTTGATACTTGCCCCCAATTTAAGAAGTGGACGACTAATCTCGGATTGTCCTATAGTGCAGACAATGATGAGACAACTCAGATTCTCGTACTTGACAGGGATTGGACCTGACAGTAGGTCACTAATGTTAGTGACTAAGAAGACTTTCTTAGATATGTTGGTCTTTCTCTTCTTGGTGCACATGTTCTTAAGAAATTTTATATAAGATGAGACTTGTTGGATGGCATCAAGAAGTGGTATATTTATCTTCACTTGATTGAAGATCTCAAGTATCTTATCCATATGTGAATTCTGCTTGTTGTTCTTCAGCCTATAAAAATGGTACTATAGGTTTGTGTACCTGACTGGCTGACTTATCTTTTTCAGACTCGTCAGTTGGGATGGATTGGAACTAGATGAAGTGGATGCTTGAGTGTTATTGTGCTAAATGAGATTGGGTACATAGATACTTGATTATCAACTTTCTTTCGCAATCTCAATGTATGAACAACATTATATTAATTCATTGGATCCTCTTCAGCCATACGAGCTTGACTAGAGTTCCTAAGATTAGTAACCGGTTGACTAGGCAAAGTCTCTTTGAGTCTTTAACTTATGGACTGGCTAACTGACTTATTTGACCCTCTAACTTAAATATGGATTGTCCATATTTTGCATGAAAGATGCTAAAATCCTCTCCAATTCAGTCGATTTCTTGTCAGCAGGGGGACCTTGGAAGGAAGATTGTGGAGCTTGGTTTGAAAAGTTGTGTTAATTATGAAAGTTGGATTGATTGGAAGAATTATAATGGTAATTTGAAAAGTTTGGTTGATGATTGGAAGAATTGTGATTAAGATTGTGATGTCGAAAGTGAGTTGACCTTGAATAATAATTGTTATTTTGGCTCCATCAGAAATTCGGGTGATTTCACCAGTCAGGATTGTACATTTGAGCATATGGATTGTTATGGGGCCTTAAAAAGGCTGCATTCATGGGCTCGTGATACATTTGTTAAGCATTAAAAATTGGACACTCCTCAAACACACGGTTCATGGCTTGACAATAAGTACAGTCCGGAGTTGAAAATTAGTTTGGACTGACTTGGTTGACAAGAACTGGCTCCTTGGGTTCTAGAGCTTCCATTTTTCTCATAGGCTAGAAATTTTAGCCTCGGTAGTTATAGATGATTCTATTGAATGGAGACCTCCTTTTGAAGAGATAAAATTTGTGTTCCAAGACTTTTTGAGAGTAGGTTCCCATTGGAGGGTTTTTTTGGCTAGATCCTTAAAATAAATCTCAACCTTAGTTTTCATCTTTTTGCAAGAATCCCCTTGGCACATGATTTCTAAGACGATTTTATTTTGCTAGTCTAAATCATCATAGATAATTTGGCATTGTCGCTACTCCTCTCTGCCATAATGAGGATACTGGATTAGGATGTCTTTGAAGCGTTCAAAGTATCTCCAAAATGGTTCACTAGGTTCTTACTTGAACTGTGTGATGTTTTTCCTAATTAGATTTATCTTGTGAATTGGATAGCATTTTTTCAAGAAGACCTTGATGAAACCATCTCACGATGTGATGGAACTGAGCGCTAAGCTGTATAACCATTTCCTGGCTAAGTCTTTAAGAGAAAATGGGACGAATCTCAACCTAATATCATAGTTTATAAGGTGAGAAATTTTCATCATTAAGCATACTTCCTTAAATTCTCTTATGAAGAAATACGCATCTTCAGACACTAGTCATGAAACTCAGGAAGTGTGTTAATGAACTGAGGCTTAAACTTAAAATTGTTGTCACCAGTTGATGGAAGTTGGGTGCAAGATGGAAGTGAGGTTCTCATGAGGTAGAAACTATCCTGTAAAGATCTTGGTTGAGCCATAACCGAATCTGGTTTTGGTTCTGATTTGGAGGGTAAAGTACTTTTAGTTAACTTAGACAAATTTGGGTCTCTCGACCACACTTGCATACACAAATCCTACCACAAATAAGCTCATCAATTAGTCAAAAAGAAAGAGAAAATTTTAATCACGTCTATTCTAAAGGAGACTTGGACCTAGACAACTCCTAACTGATTAGATTATCCATGGGAGGTATAATGCAGAATCTGACCACAAACTAATCAGTCAGAACGGGTCAAGATTGGTGGGAGGTATCCGCGCAAAAAGTGACGAGCTTAATTAAGTCAAACTACCAACCTTCGATGTTTCGCCTTTCAATCTCCGTCCTTTGACATTGATTTGATAAGAGTCAAATTCTAACACCTTCCCCCTTAGGATAACCTCCTAATGAGTTCGAGATGTCCCTATGGCTAACGTCTATCATATTTTAAGTTAAGCTTAGCTTGTGCATGCTTAGAGATAGTTTATGGGTTATGGAAGGGTAATGAATCCCTAATCTTATCTTTTGTTAGGTTTTGCCCTTAAGATAATTCAGTGCGAGTGTACAAGATATAGAAAAGTAGCATTCAACAAGCAAGTAATCACTCAAGAATATTTCCTAAGTTATATACGTACCTTGTCTCTAGCTTTTTTCAACAGTAATTGAAATGAAAATGTAATTAGACAAATCCATAGGAATGCAAGTCTAAATATTTTTTTAAATAATTTCAATCAACCAATTATAGTTGGATTAAAAACAGGATTATAAGATAATCAAGTATAAAAAAACTAGCAATAAGAAAGCTTGTTTTGCGGAATAATATATCCTGCAAAAAAGAGTTTTTAGTAGTTCCATAAAAAGTTGTGTTTCTGCGGCAAAATCTTAAAATCTTGTTCCCTACTTTTAGAGCAGGGCCACAGGATTACAAGTCTTCTCTGCAACGCTTGAATTCTCAACCTGATTTCCTTATCTCTGAAACAAAACATCAAACTTGTCAAAACACAAGAATAACGTTCCCTCTCCGACAACGGCGCCAAAATTCGATTGTAAAGCTAGAATATCGTGTAGCTTAGGGCTAACGGGTCATGTCCACAAGGAGAGATGTGATGCAAGCATTTTGGTATTTTGAGAAAGACAAGTTTTAGTGTTAATATTTTTTAGATAAAAAGAAGATGGAGAGTAGAGAATTGATTCAAAGAAAAATTGAAGATTAGAATAGTTTTTGGAAAAAGTGATTTTTGAAGAAGACTTTGAGAGTGATGTTTGCTTATATTCAATAAAGAGTAATCCAGGCTCACTAATCTTTACTCAACTCTACATTTTTTCTTGAAAGTTTAAGTATCTCAATGTGATCATAGGCAAAAGTTTAAGTTTTGTATTTAAGAGAGATCAATTAAAACACATAAAATAATTTTTTTTAGAAATCGAGCTTCAGTTTTGAAATCATTTTTTGAGTTGAAGGTTAAACCATCGAAGCAATAAAGTAAGTCTAAAATAAAAACAAGTTCTTTAAAGATTAACTTCAAGAGTAAGTTAAAAAATCAATCCCATCCTCAAGTGCCTTTAAGAATACTCGCAAGAAGCAAGGTTTAAAGTTAGGCATTCAAATGATTCAATTGGCTCTTTTTCATAAAAATCGATCAAAATCAAAACTAGAGAGGAGAGGTCAGTGATCCCAGAAAGAAGAGATTTAGTTACTCATTACAAAAAAGGATAAACAATAGAATAAATTAAAAGCATAAATATACTAGTAAGATTGAGTAGAGTTAAATAAGATGAATCTATTTTGATTGTCCCTTCAATGGTAAATAACACACTCTTTTTCTCTCTCTCACTTATTGCTGAACTAAACTACAAAATAAAAACTGAGATGCTACTTCTCATAAAGTATCTAATAATTATCCTAAACCTTAAAAATAAAGCAAGAAATTTGTCCTAGTCTTCGTCTTTTTTCTTCACGAATTGTTCAGTATTTATAAAAAAAACAGAGGGGAAGCGTGAACAAATAGGGGGAACAAAAAGCTCCCCCTATCTCAACTGCATGGCCATGAATCCGCGGCTTATCTTCTCTTTTGTTTATCTAAAAAAGATTTTTCGTTTGATCTTCTGATTTCAATAAAATCCCCTTTGATTTTCAGCTTTAACCAACTTGATCTTAAAAATTCCGATTTAACTGATTATTCAACTGGTTTTATCTTCTTTGATTTGCTCTAATTTGTCCTGATTTATCTTGATCCTTAATTTGAATTAATTCTAAATTAAATCCGAATATAGATGGGCTCTTGAGCTTGTACTGCTCTTCTTTCTCCCGTGGTAAAGGCCTGCACAATATTTACACAAAAATAAGAATTAAAGTAGATTTTATTATAACATAAATATGAGAAATATGGTAACAAATATCAATATCGGTGACCGATCATAAGCCTAAAGCATTTAGATACTTTAATTATTGGGCAGAATGTGAGGGTTTTGAACATTTAATAATGGAAGAATGGAGGAAAACAATTGGTGGTACCATGCAATATCAAGTTGTGCAGAAACTTAAAGAACTAAAGGATGCAATCAAAAACTTAGAGGAAGGAGTATGGCGCATTTCCTAAATTAAAAGTCGCAGAAGCCATTTGGAGGACATCCACAATAAACTAAATTATGCGATGAATCCTAGCATTCATAAAGAAGAATCAGATACTCAAGCTAAGTTGGGTTTTTGGTTGGCAAAAGAAGAGGAGGAGATTAGGTAGAAGAATAGAAAAAATTGGTTGAAACTTGGTGATAAAAACACAAAAATTTTCTATAATGCATACAAAGTAAGGAATTACATAAACCAGATAAATCATCTTATTAATACTGATGGTGTAGGCTACTGATGATGAACTAAGAAACACTATGAGAAAATTTTCAACTCTTATTCACATGGAAATACCTTGCCTAAACTTGTTGTGAAGAGGATGCTAACACAGGAAGCTGCAGAATGAAGAAGAGGATGCTAACACAGGAAGCTGCAGATTGAAGTGAGAAAAGTCATATTTCAATTTAGTCCAGATAAAGCCCCTGGAACAGATGGATATAATGCATATTTTTTTTCCAAAAACACTGGAAGATAGTGGGAGATGATGTGAGTGCGGCAGTGAAGTCACCGTTTCAAAATGATACGCTTCTAAAGGAGTTCAATCACAGAATACTTGCACTGATACCAAAATGTCACAATGCAAAATCCCTAGAAAAATATAGACCCATAGCTTGTTGTCAACAAATCTACAAAGTTCATACCCTAAATCCTTACAGCAGACTCAAATAGGTGGCGGGGGGCTCTCATTTCAGAGAATCAAACTGCTTTTCTATCAGGAAGGAGCATCAATGATTGTGTTATGTTGGCTCATGAGATAGTGTACTTCAAAGGTTTGCATCGAGGTGGACCTCCAAAAGGCTTTAGATAGTGTAAACAGACACTTTACTTGCTACATTCTGTAGAATATGGGTTTTCCTGGGAGATGGATAACATGGATGACAGAATGTATTGGTACACCTACCTTCTCTGTCATGATAAATGGGAGGCCATCTGGTTTCTTTTCTAGTAGCAGGGGAATTAGACAGGGAGATTATCTATCTCCTTACATCTTTGTTTTTGTGATGGAATTCTTTTCTATTCAAATGGAATTGGCAACAACAGTTGGAGTCATCAAGCCAATTAGAAGAGGGGGTGAAAAGGTGATCTCTCATCTGTTGTTTGCAGATGATATGCTGATTTTCTCAAAAGGAAATGTTGAAACGTTGAGAGGAATTGATGAAATACTTGAGAAGATGGCCCAAATCACAGGATTAGCAATTAACAAGATGAAAAGCAGAATATATTTTAGCAAAGGTTGCTAAGATACAAATGAAAAAAAGAAGCAACGGCGGTTACAAAATATCTGGATGTCCCTCTCACCATCCAGTATCGAAAAGATAGACATTACCCAAACCTTGTGGACATGTGTAGAGAAAGGATAGAAGGTTGGATGTCAACTACTCTCGCTCTCTTTCTGGAAGAGTAGAACTAATAAAAACTGTTATATTGGGCACACTGCAGTAGTGCTGCAAGCCTGCAATCCTTAAAATCCTTGTGTCTACTATTAAAATAATAGAGCGCATGTTTGTAAATTTCCTATGGAGAAAAATGCATGTATGGTCCTAAGAGACATTGTGCAAGCCGAAATCTGAAGGGGGTTTGGTGATCGTACCATATTTTGCATTATTTTTTTATATTCTCACATTTGTCCTGTAATAAATCATGCTAATTTTTTGTCTTAATGTCTTTTTTTGCAGATTTGTCTTAATGAAGTGAGAGAAGATACGACCAAATAAATGCTAGTTAAATTCTGATTTAATGGATCTATTTGGTTACTGAAGATAAAGCCAAATAAATATAGTTAAAATTGAATTTTGAAGAATCAATTTGGTTACCTTAAAGAATCAAAGGGATATTGTTAAAATCTAAAGATCCAAAAGAGATATTATCAAAAGATCTTTTCGTTGGGCAAGTGATTTTGTCCATATCTCCAACTTTATCTCCAACCTTATCAGAAGATCTTTTTTGTTGGGCTAGCGATTTGGTCTCATTTTTAAGCACACTCTCCTTTAACCATTTCAATCTATAAATATCACCACTTCAGAAGGCAAAAGGGCACCACTCAGCAGAGAATTTAGACTAGTTTTGTTTCTAGTTTTTAACTTAGGTGTTTCTTAGGTTTTTAACTTAGGTTTTTTTCTTTTTCTTCTTATGTAATTTTTCATTTTCTTTATTGTAACTTAGGTTAGAATAGAGAATCATGTGAGTAAGAGAGAGCTGTATTGAGAGTGACACTATTGTAATTCTTTCTCTTTTCTTTCATAATTTTTCAATTTAATCGAAGGTTGCATTTTATGTTATTCTTTTCCTTATTTTTGTTTTACTTTCCTCTAAGCTGTTTGGAATCCAAATGAGTCTGATGTCTCGAATATGCCTTGCAAGTGCCATTGATGGCTTATGGTGATGGATAACTATTTCTGTTTTATTTTCTACTTGCACTTTCATTCGATAGCTTAGATTGGGAATGAAGAAGATCCTATATGCCATGTTTTGCTTACCTTTAAGCCAAGTTAAGTTGTTGCAATGGATCCACGATAAGCTAACGCCGAAGAGGTAAGTATTATTTAGTTTTTCTTTATTTTAATTTCTTAGTTTAGAATCTCAATTTTAAACACTCTTTCTTCATCAATTTAATTCTTTCTTTTTAAATTAGTTTTCTTTTATTTTAAAACAATTACAATACAATCTCTTCTTCCATCTTCTCCTATTTGACCATTAACATTTTTTTCTTTTTCTTTCTAAAACAAAGAAGAACGTTTTAATCTATTTTTGTAAACTTGAAAAAAAAAAAATTTACTTAACACTTCCATCCCAGTCCCTCCTTGTGGATCATAACCCGTATAGCCACTTACTATAGTGATAGCATTGAGAACCAAGCAACTCTGTATTTTCTGTACAAGTTCAAACTCGATTAAATTTTGCTGCCGTTGTCGGGGAGGGGCGGTAAGTAATCTTTTTAATTAACTTAATTGGTTAACTTCTGTCTTCTCTGTTCTTGTATGCAAGTTTGAATTTCAAGAAAATAGCAGTTGCAGAAGGACCATTGCTAGCCTGTGCCTCTGCTTTAGAAAGCAAAGCACGGGAAATACAGAACTATCGTGAAAACACGGCAAAACTCGCATTTGCTCGACTATTCTTTAGGACAACTGACTGATAATTTTTTGCAGGGATTATTCACTGCAAAATATAGGTTTTGAAATTAATATTCTTCTCTGTTGTTTAATACTGCACATTATTTTTAAACTCAATAGTAACCCGTATTTGTAAATGCTAAAAAATGGTTAGATACTGCAATTTGGCACTTGTTTAATTCGTTACATTTATTTTTACTGTTGAAGAGTACTGGAGTCAAGGTACGTATGCATAGCATTTAGTATAGGAAATATTCTTGTTTGATCACCTTGACTGATAGCATCTGGATAGTCGACTAATACCCAGGGTAGTCACTCAGAACTTTAGCCCAGTCCACTACTGAGATTATACAGAATCTGTCTAAACTTGTTTTCATTTAATTAGTCAACTAATCCATTCCCTTAGTCGACTACTGAGATTCAACAAAACCCAGTCTAAACTTGATTTATTTGTCTATTCAACTAGTCCAATCCCCTAGACTACTAAGATCTAACAAAATATTGCTATTTTTTTTATCATCTTGACTAGTTAACTGTAGCTTTTGACCAGCCGGCTAATCCTTTCAAACTGTCACTAGAATAGTCGACTAATATTTTTGACCAAACTAATATTTTGAACAAACACTCGTCTATTTCAACTAATTCTCTTGATAGTCGACTAATCTGGCAGTTGTTTTAACTGTTGAGTTCTGAAATTTTTTTACTCCTATCCATCCAATCTAACAGCTATATATTTGATTTTTGAATTGTCCGATAACTGGCTTACAATTACCAAAACACCTATACATAGAGAGGTACCCCTCTAATCTCTAGAAATTCAATTAAATTCAAGTTCTTGACTCCCAAAATTTCAAATTTTGTCATGAACACTTTCAACTCTCTCATTTTTTCTAGTTTCACTTTCAAATGACCTGTTAGGCAAAAGCAATAGAGATATCTTATAAGTCACTGCATAGTACCACGTGCACTCCACATTCAAGACTTATAGTTTGTAAATTATAATCAGTGCAAGAAGAAATGTCTTCTCAGTATAGGGAAGAGATATACATAATTGACATAGGATTTTGTCAATTAGTGTATATGTTTTAATTTTGTAGATCTCAAGATCAAGTTAAGGAAAATCACAAACGGTTTGCTTGGAGACTAGATGTAGGTCAGAAGGACCAAACTAGGATAAGATTATTGTGTTTGTGATTGCATTTTTTCAATGACTGATATCTACTTTTCAAGTTACTAAGCTTTCTTGTTAAAGTTTTTTTTATATATACTATTCACCCCACTCTAGTGTTATATTTGTCGCAAATAGGATCCTACAATAAATAATAATTGTATCTCAATATATATATCAAGTAATAATTGTAATATCCTTATTTGATAATACTTGCTTAATATAATAATTAATACAAACAAATTGACTTGTTTTAATTTATAAATATTCACAAATTTATTTTTGTTAAGTGAACATTTTATCTAAAAACCTATTTATAACATCAATAAATTTTGAAAGATTTAAATATTTAATAAAGATTAATTATTTTGTGGAGTAAATATTTATATATAGAGATAGGGATCTGTACCTCAGCCGACAGCTGAGAGAGACTCTCTCAGCTGGTGCTTCGTGGCTTAATTTTAACCATAATTTTGGCTACTGGTACCATGGTCGCAGTTTTATATGATGACTGTGATTAAGTCGCAGTGTTTTTATGAGGACTGCAGCCATGATCGCAGTCTTTTCTAAGGACTGCAACCAAGGTCGCAGTCTTTCTCTGAAGACAGAAGACTGCAACAAAGGTCGCAGTCTTTTTTTGAGGACTGGTACCATGGTCATAGTCCTAATTACACTGAAAATATATGATTTTTTAGGACTGCGACCATCTTACAGTAGACTGAGACCATGTTGAGTAAGTTTACGACCATTTTAAAGTGACAGCTGAGAGAGTCTCTCTCAGCTGTCGGCTAAGGTATATTTTTCACACACACACACACACATATAATATTAATATATATATATATATATATATATATATATATATATATATATATATATATATATATATATATATATATATATATATAAGATAATGACTTAAGACAAATATAAGCCCAACCCATACCTCTTCTATCCCTTTAATTTTTTTGTCATTTACTATTTAGCCCAAAACCCAACTCGGTCACATTCTTGGGCCTTATATAAACACACACAAAATTAAAGAAGGAGCCCAACCCATTTCTCCCCTCTTCTTTTCTTTTCCTTTCTTTCTCTTTTCCCTGATTTCTATCCCCTGCTGCCAACTTAAGTCTCTCTCCTTGGCACGTGTCCCCACATGTCCCTTTTTTCTTTTTAAAAGTCTCATCTTCTTCTTTCTCTCCATTTCACTACACCCGCCACTCACTTTCTCACTTACACACTCTCTCCCCAGGGGAAACACCACCGCCACCAAGACCCAGCACCGTCGTCATCCACTACCGCCGCCATAATCGGCTCAGGAACTGCCCTTCCCTCCCTCTCCTCTGCTCTCTCTTTTTTTGTCTCCTTTCCTCTCCCCGCCATGCCGGCCACCACCATCGCCAGCCCCACCATATTCAACCCAGGCGCTGTCATGCCGCCATAACCTAACCCATCGTGTAACCCTCAGTTCTAGTCACATGTAATTCCACTGGTGGTCGGTATAGTATAATTACCTGTATTGGCCATCCTGATGGCCTATACTGAGTCTACATTAACTCTAATATTATTTTTCAATATTTCAGATTTTTCTAGATTTTTCTGAAATTTCCTGGATTAATAGAAAAATTGCGAAATTCGTGACCAATCGGTGTCGTTACATGACTCTAAGATTTTTAATTTACAATCGGGGATGAATTTCATGAATCCAATTTCTCAGTGATACTTAAAATAATATTTGTTATTTTTAAAAAAATTTGAAATATTTATGAATTAAACAGGCATTTATGCGAATTAAAAGAACAAGGAAAAAGGAGGAAAGAAAAAAAGAGAATAAAAATATGCCCTTGTCTGGATTCAAACCCATGTCACCCAAGCCAAAATCTAAAGTTCTAACCACCATGCCACATTGGAATGTGGCATTAAGGTGCAGTCATATTTATTTAAGGCCTCAGGTTAATCACTCTTCCCATTCCCCCCACTCTCCCCAACTTCTCCCACTCTTTCTCCCGCTAACTTTCACTCCCCACAACATGACTCATTATCTTCCCCCACATACTGTAAGTTCACCTAGAGGGGGGGTGAATAGGTGATGGCTAATCTAATGGTCACTTAATGCCTAATAATGCGGAAGCTAAAACAATTGTGACCTAATTAAAACTTTTACACTAAACACCACGTATAACCAAAGAGTGTTGCCGAATTCCCGTGAAGGGCTCTGTACAAACTCCTCTAGATTCCCCTTGAATGGGTTGAGGTGCCGCGTTGGCTCTCTTGGTTGAATACAAGTGTTAGCAACAATTCCACGCAAGTATATCAATTAAGCACACAATGAATATCTAGCATATAAAGATGAGCACAATAAAAGTATGCAAGATATAAAAGAGACAAAGAGAGAGAGAGAGTGAGCAATCGCAAACACAAGGAATTTGTTTCGAGGTTCGAGCACACTTGCTCTACATCCCCGCCTTCGACACACGAAGGATTTCCACTATGCAAGATCCCAATGGATCTCTCCTCGGTGCCGCAACACCTACAAGCCCTCGGACTCCCTAGTCCCGTACACACGCAAGCTCACTAGCTCGCCGAGGCCGCACCTCAAACCACCGAGTTCACACAAGAACTCTAAACCACCACGAGCACACTTGCCCGTCTCCTCAAAGTACAAAGATGAAATCTTTGGTGATCTACAACACTTTGATCACCAATTACAAACTCTCACAACACAATCCTATGGATAGATAAGGCAATGGATAGCTCAAGTGATTGTGAGAAAGCAAGGAAAGAACTATGGTGAAAAACTCAAGAAATCACTTTAAACACTCTTGTTAAAATCTTCTCTTTAGATAGGAAATATTTGCTCTCTATTTTGTGGAGAAAAACTTCTGAAAAGAGTGGGAAAAACTGGCTCAAAGCTCTCCTAAATTCTTTGCTCAAAACAATGACCAAACCCCCAAATTTATAGACCAGAAAAATATAGCCGTTGGGGTCTGTCAGAGCTGCCGGTCGACCCGTGCGGTCGACCGCCAACGGTCAGAAATCGGACCGTTGGAGCCACGGTCGACCGCCTGGGTCGACCGACCCACTGGAGCTGAGAGTCTAACTCTCTGTCGGTCGACCCGTACGGTCGGCCGAACTTTCCAGAGAGCTCTGCTCTCTGGAGCGGTCGACCCGTACGGTCGGCCGACCTCCAGTGCACAAAGGCGTGCACATCTGTGCACGTCGGTCGACCGGTCTGGTCGGCCGACTCCAGGTTTAGTCGACTTATAAAGGCTATTAGTCGACTTATCCGAAGCCTGAAACAGTTTTCTGGGATTAAAAAGTTAGTTTTTTGGCTCAAATAAAATCCCATAAAATACATAAAAATCTACAAAAATAGTTTTACCAATATACTATGATAATCAAACATGCTTGCACAAGATCAAGGCATGTTATAAAGGATTGGACTATTTTTGTAACTTGGAAATATTTGGCTCATGATAAAAACTGTTTTTCCAAAACAATATTTTTCAAAACAATATTTTTCAAAACATATTTTCCAATCTTCATCAAATACAAAAACAAGATATACTTTTAAGGCATAGTGTGTATGGATATGATCCACTGCACAATCATAATGAAATATCTATGTTTTTGTCATAAAGCTCTAAACTTGGTTTTGGTTAAAAGATAAGTATATGAGAAACACCAAAAATCACTTGAAATACATGTTTTGTTTTTGGTTAAAATTCTTTTCTAAAACAAACTAAATCAAGAGTGTGTGTGCATGGTATACTTGAACAATCCACCAACTATCTATCCTTTACATTTTACTCTAAAACAAAAACAAAATCTTATACCTAGACACAAGTCTTCATCTTCTTGAAGTCTTCACTTGAAGGCTTCTCATCTCCTTGACTTGGTCCAAGCTTGATCCAAAAGAAAAGCTCCTTGGATCACACCGTGCTAGCTCCAAATGTTGACATTTTATCCTTTGTTGAGTTATGCACCTACTAAGATCTTGATAATGAATCTGTCACTATTTAAACACAAGATCATTAGTAAACATAACTTCATGAGTTGATCATCATCAAAACTAGGGTGATAGGCCTTTGGGCCAACAATCTCCCCCTTTTTGATGATGACAAAACACATGAAGTTATATATGCATGGATTAAAGTAAAGCTTCAAAGAAGCTCCCCCTTAACTCATGCATACCAAATGAATAATAGATATGGCAATGAGGCACATGAATATGTATGCAAGTATGGAGATAAAACATGCAACAAGCATAAATCAAAATCTTTTTCTCCTATTTGCAATACAAAAATATATATGCATAAACATAAATCTTACTCAACCATGCATATAAACTCAAAATCTTTCTCCCCCTTTTTGTCAATCATCAACAAAGGGGTCAAACTAAAATCAAATCAAACAAATTTTTCTCCCCCTTTTTGTCAAAAACAAAAAGATCAAGAAGGTGTTAAACAAATCAATCAATAAAGATTTATATGCGATATACATTCATGAGGAGGAAGACGCTAACTTAACTTCCCTACACATATGCATTACATGAAGAAGGGATGACAAGCCCTAACTCACATAACACATATTATGTAATACATAAGAGGAGATGTGAAGCTCCCCCTACACACGTATATCATATAAAGAAGAGTTGTCAAGCTCCTCAATTTATAATATACTCAACATGAATCCATATGTAAGAGAGATGTTAAGCTCTCCTTGCATATAGGAAATACATATCAAATCAATTTTTTTTTAATTTTTCTTAAACAAAAATTTTAAAGGTATCAGAGCTCTTGTAAAACAATCAAATTTTTAAGATACCAAATTGAAAATAGTCATTATTATAAAATATATTGATACCAATTGAAATTTAACAAATATGAAGTTGAAGCATATTGATACCAATAGTAAACATAATGATCAAAAAAAATTTTATTTTTCATCATAAACTTTGTGCTTTTAAAAATGTGAGCCAATTGTAAGTTAAGCACATGAAACTCATATATATGTATGAAATGAGTATACCAATTGAAATTGATACATACATATATAGAAAACAAAGTATGAGTATATACAAAAAATTCATATTGATACCAATTGAAACGATTCAATGATACCAATTGACATAACAATAAGTTCAAATGTATATCTCATAACCTACCACCCTTCATATGCTCAAGATAGAAGATTTTTAATGAAGTATACAAGGCATAATCGCCCATCCATCCTCCCATTGATGGTAGGGGTTTTCAAAAATAGATTTGAAAAATAAGCTTTGTTTGAAAAACTCTACCAAATGAAGAACAATTAACTAGTTAAAATAATTTTTGAAAAACTAGTTAAAGATCCTTCAAAAAACATGAAATCAAAGCATATGTATTTCATGAATCATACCAAATACATAAAAGTTCAATCACTCATAGTCCATAAAGCTCAAAATTATCTTGAAAAGTAAAAGATGAGTGTTCAAAGATTATGTAAATAGCATTTTCATGAAAACAGACATTGAAGCTCAATAAGATCACAAGTCACATTTTTAACAAAAACACGAAAAATCATTTTTCATCAAAACACTAATCTTCATGGTATATGTATGATTAATCCAATTCTAACAATACACATACATATCCCAAATCTAAAAGAATCCATTAAAGATGTTTGCATGAAGGCAAGAGACTCACGGGTATATATGTATATTTATTAGATTTGAATTAAAAATACATATACATGAAGTAAAGCATAAAAATAAGGCAAAAACATGTATAAAAGAGAATCATCAAAACTAGCCTATACATATGCATATAGTGGATACAAATGAGCATGAAGTTCAAATATATATGAGTCAATTGTAGTTCACTATTCATATATGTATAAATGCAAGTTTGACACATTCTACATCTAAGCATATAAATACCACATGAAGCACACAAATCATAAAACATGAACATGCTATGAATATTATAAGTGAACAAGCATGAACATAAAAGTAGGAGTTTAGAGATTGTTACCAATACCAAAGCTCCTAACATGGTGGTTGTCCCACCAAAGCTCCTTGATAGTGATGCAACCCAAAAGTATGTCCATCATGTCCAAGTGCATTCACTACCAAGGCACCAATCCTCTCACGTCTTGTGAGAGCCCTCACCTATATCAAAAGCAAATGGTGGGGGTTTTGGTACCCATATTTTCTTGGATCCTTGGGGGTTAGTCTTATAAGGAACACAAAATCTTTTATTAGCAAAATTAAAATGATCTAACCTATCATAACAAAATTTTGCTAAATGGCCTTTGCGGCCACAATGTGTACATACGTACACCTTAGTATGTTTATGTGTAGGAGTGTGATCATGTTGTGCAACATAAGCAAATGCATGGTTATGATGTGCATGAATGTGTGGAGTTTGTTTCTTTGAAAACATTGACTCCAACCTAGAATGATTAAAAGCACAAGAGTTCAAAGTTGAACTCAAACCATCCATTTTATTTTTCAAATCTTTAATCTCATTAGTGGTGGCATGAAAAGCATGATGAGATAAAGAATCATTTTTCTTTTTCTTTTGTGAAACAAAATCTTTTTCTTTTTCACAAATTTTTCTTTTCAAAGATTTATTTTCTTGAAAAATAACTTCTCTTTGTTTTTTCCACCAAATCAATTTTATTTTTCAAAGTAGTGTTCCCTTCACATAAATCATTCAATTTAGAAAGCAAGGAAACATTCTCATTTTTCAAATCTTTATTTTCTTTTTCTAAACATGCAATGTTAGATTTAAAGAATCTTGTTCTATATGCATGCAATCAATTTCTTTTTCAAAATTTTATTATCTTTCTTAATCATGTCATATTTATTAAGCAATAATTGACAAAAAGTAGATAGCTCATCATATGACATGTTAGTATCCTCATCCTCGGATTCGATAGTTACCTCAAGGGGGTTATCCTCTTGGACCATATAGCACACGTTGGAGGTGTTGCTTCCAACATCCGAATCGCTCCCCGCATAGTATAGATCCTTTTCGCCAAGGGAGGTGATGATGTTCCAAACTACAAAAGCCGATTCAACATTAGAAACCCTAGATAAATAATCATCATTTAGGGTATATTTCAAAGCATGAATGGCTTTAGCATTAGCCTCAAAGTACTTGCTATTATTAACATATGAATCATTGTAGTAGCAAGATATACATGAATGCCTAAGGCCTTGAGGTACAATGACATCTTAACCTTCTAAATTTGGATGTTAAGAATGTCAAAGGTGGGTGGTGACATGAACTCCATGGTGTGTGTACAAAATATTGTGATTAGCCTAAAAATGAGGATCTTTTACTCTAGGTTGTTAGACCAAATCAGAGTACCAAGCTCTGATACCAATTGTAAGTTCACCTAGAGGGGGGGTGAATAGGTGATGGCTAATCTAATGGTCACTTAATGCCTAATAATGCGGAAGCTAAAACAATTATGACCTAATTAAAACTTTTACACTAAACACCACGTATAACCAAAGAGTGTTGCCGAATTCCCCGTGAAGGGCTTTGGACAAACTCCTCTAGATTCCCCTTGAATGGGTTGAGGTGTCGCGTTAGCTCTCTTGGTTGAATACAAGTGTTAGCAACAATCCCACGCAAGTATATCAATTAAGCACACAATGAATATCTAGCATATAAAGATGAGCACAATAAAAGTATGCAAGATATAAAAGAGACAAAAAGAGAGAGAGTGAGCAATCGCAAACACAAGGAATTTGTTTCGAGGTTCGAGCACACTTGCTCTACATCCCCGCCTTCGACACACGAAGGATTTCCACTATGCAAAATCCCAATGGATCTCTCCTCGGTGCCGCAACATCTACAAGCCCTCGGACTCCCTAGTCCCGTACACACGCAAGCTCACTAGCTCGCCGAGGCTGCAACTCAAACCACCGAGTTCACACAAGAACTCTAAACCACCACGAGCACACTTGCCCGTCTCCTCAAAGTACAAAGATGAAATCTTTGGTGATCTACAACACTTTGATCACCAATTACAAACTCTCACAACACAATCCTATGGATAGATAAGGCAATGGATAGCTCAAGTGATTGTGAGAAAGCAAGGAAAGAACTATGGTGAAAAACTCAAGAAATCACTTTAAACACTCTTGTTAAAATCTTCCCTTTAGATAGGAAATATTTGCTCTCTATTTTGTGGAGAAAAACTTCTGAAAAGAGTGGGAAAAACTGGCTCAAAGCTCTCCTAAAATCTTTGCTCAAAACAATGATCAAACCCCCAAATTTATAGGCCAGAAAAATATAGCCGTTGGGGTCTGTCAGAGCTGCCGGTCGACCCGTGCGGTCGACCGCCAACGGTCAGAAATCAGACCGTTGGAGCCACGGTCGACCGCCTGGGTCGACCGACCCACTGGAGCTGAGAGTCTAACTCTCTGTCGGTCGACCCGTACGGTCGGCCGAACTTTCCAGAGAGCTCTGCTCTCTGGAGCGGTCGACCCGTACGGTAGGCCGTCCTCCAGTGCACAAAGGCGTGCACATCTGTGCACGTCGGTCGACCGGTCCGGTCGGCCGACTCCAGGATTAGTCGACTTATAAAGGCTATTAGTCGACTTATCCGAAGCCTGAAACAGTTTTCTGGGATTAAAAAGTTAGTCTTTTTGGCTCAAATAAAATCCCATAAAATACATAAAAATCTACAAAAATAGTTTTACCAATAAACTATGATAATCAAACATGCTTGCACAAGATCAAGGCATGTTATAAAGGATTGGACTATTTTTGTAACTTGGAAATATTTGGCTCATGATAAAAACTGTTTTTCCAAAACATATTTTTCCAAATCTTCATCAAATACAAAAACAAGATATACTTTTAAGGCATAGTGTGTATGGATATGATCCACTACACAATCATAATGAAATATCTATATTTTTGTCATAAAGCTCTAAACTTGGTTTTGGTTAAAAGATAAGTATATGAGAAATACCAAAAATCACTTGAAATACATGTTTGGTTTTTGGTTAAAATTCTTTTCTAAAACAAACTAAATCAAGAGTGTGTGTGCATGGTATACTTGAGCAATCCACCAACTATCTATCCTTTACATTTTACTATAAAACAAAAACAAAATCTTATACCTAGACACAAGTCTTCATCTTCTTGAAGTCTTCACTTGAAGGCTTCTCATCTCCTTGACTTGGTCCAAGCTTGATCCAAAAGAAAAGCTTCTTGGATCACACCGTGCTAGCTCCAAATGTTGACATTTTATCCTTTGTTGAGCTATGCACCTACTAAGATCTTGATAATGAATCTGTCACTATTTAAACACAAGATCATTAGTAAACATAACTTCATGAGTTGATCATCATCAAAACTAGGGTGATAGGCCTTTGGGCCAACACATACTAGTTACTCCCAGAATTTATTTGGGGATTTGTGGTACCTATATTAGAGGTAATTCCACCATCTCAAAACCTTATAGATTAAAGTCCAGTTTTCCCATTCTTTTCCACTTCTCCCTTATTTTCTCTCAACAAAACCCAATCTAGGCAAGACCCTAAGGTGCTGGACATGAGGAAGGACATTTCAGACTGAAGGGAAGTGTTCCCAGAGTGATTTTGTGTTTTTGAATATTTTAATTCTTTTTGGCATTTCGTCGAACTTATAGCGTACACTAGCTAATATCACCAATTTTATCATGAACTACTTATTTTAAATCCTAATAAAAATATGTAGGAATACCCAAGATGTACCTCCTAATTATCATGAATTTTATTTGATTTTAGAAAGTTTTTATTATTCAAAAAAAGAGAAAACAAAACAAAACAAAAGAAACAAAAGAAAAGAAAAAGTAAATTAGAAAAGGGATTGTAGCAATATCACTATAGTCTACTGTAGCAGTTACTGTAGCAAACCCGACCTTGTAATAATCTGATCCACTACTATAGCATACCAGACCCATTACTGTAGCAAACAAACCCATTAAGATAATTAATTGATTTTAAGTTTATTTAATTTCAGAAAAAATTGGAAATAAATCCAAAAAATTATAGAAAAAATCATTAAAATCATAAATTGAATTTTTAAACTCTTTAGATTTTTGGCAGCCAAATAAATTAAAATAATTTGAATTTAAGATATTATTTATAATAAACAACTTAACCGAATTAAATTGAATGTAGATGTCCGATTTGGACTAAATAACTCGATATTCGGATATATGAAAAAATTCAGATGAGTGTTTTATCTCTTTTTAAATAAATTACTTTTATTGGTGAGTGTTTTAACTATTTCTATTTTTATTAATGTTATTTTATATTTAGATTATTGTTCAAGTTTAATTATAGCTCCCAGCACGTTAATCACTGTTCATGTTCATGTAATATTAAACACAAAATGAATTGCCTTGTGGGTTTTGGATGCCACACATGTTTCCATGATCTTGTAACTCATGTGTGCACTTTTTACTTCTATACCCGAGTACACCTTTTCCTCCCTGCTGCTCAGCATCCACAAATGTATCATTTTTAATATGCAGATATCCTGTGAGATGGGGCACAAAATGGCTGCATTAGTTAGGGTAATAAAATATGTTAGACTTAGGATTATTACTTGTGACATAGATGATCTTGACTACATGACGTTCCTGGACCTACCATGTTATTTTAACTTATGATCATGTGTTCTTTTTATCTTGTAACTATGTTATACGACATTACTCGTCCAGGGTGCTTCATGTTCGTTATATTCATGTCATAGCATACGTGCACGGTCTTATTACATATAATTTATTATTCTGTTATTCTCGCTAGTATTTTATCTGTCAGTTTGTATTACTGTCAGATATATTATTCTTTCATTCCAATACACTAATTATATTGTCCCTTTATTTTCATATTTCCATTTTATGGTTCCCTCTTTTCGTGTGTGCGCTTGCTGGTCCGGTTCTAACGGACCTTGATTTTTTAGCACTAGAGTTTGAGGAAACTGGTGAGCCACTATATGAAGGAACCCAGGGAGATTACCAGCCATGAGCTCGAAGTTCCTTGTTCTTGTTTATTTTGGTATTTTGTCTTGTTATGACGACTCGATGTCAAATTGTAACTTTTGTATTTTTGTCTTGTTATTTTCTCTGTCTTGTATAGATGTACATCTTATATGTGAAAATGAAATATCTGGTTGTTTTTTGTATATTTGTGCAAAAATTTGGCTTTTTTACTATAGCGTAAGTTATTCACAAAGAGACTTCTCTCTTTGTGGGTACCTGCTAGCCATTGTCACATCCCCATACTCTATATTTTGAGAAGCGGGGCATGACATGATTTTGTTGGTATCAGAGCCACGTTTATCCTCCACCACATAAAGACAATCAGTTCACATATAAGAAAAAGCATCTCTAACTGCCTGGATACACATTGTTAGTCTCATTTTGTGGCCTAAATTCGTATTCTAGATTCCCTTATAAACTATTACCTATCCATTCTAGACGCTCATGGCTCAAAACAGAAATGTTTCATCTTCCTCCCGAGTTGACCCAACCCCGAAAACATGGAGATCCTCCAAACCCTGAAGCACATGCTGGAGCTGCAGTCGGATCAAAATGGCCTACTTCGTGCCAGAGTGGAAAGGGCCTAGGAGACTGCTCAGCATGCCCTGGCGGGTTCAAGCTCAGACCGCCACTGACCAAAGTAGGGAATGTCTCTGATTTTTTAAGGTTGCGCTCAACTAACTTCTTAGGAAATGTAACACCACTGGAGGCAGAATAATTGCTGATCAAGACAGAACAACTGCTGAAGGCCGCAAATATTCATGAGGAAAACCAGGTTGATGTAGTGAGCATCCAACTTACCGATATCGCCTATATCTGGTGGACCGCTAAGATGGAAAGGCTGACTCCACCCATCAGCTAGAAGACATTCAATGAGAGCTTTTTGGCAAAGTTCTTTCTAATAACTGCCAATGCCAAAGTGGAGATGGGGCGACAGTTGATTAGTCTCTAAGTTTGCATAATTTTCATCACATTCTCACATTTATTTGATAATAAATTCTGCTAATAATACCTTACTTGCTTGATCCTAGGTTCGTGGTGTGCAAATGAAGAAAAAGATCTAAATCACCATTTAATTGGTGATTAAAAGCCTATTATCATAGCCATTGACCCAGAGGAGCTGACTCGGCAAAACCAGGGGTGCAAAACCAGAAACCAGGCATCAGAACTGACAGGAGACAGACTAGGCTGCGCGCGGCTCGAGCGCCGCACGCGCGGCCACCAAGGGGCCGCGGCGCGCGCGCCGCTTTGGGCCAGGGTCTGTCCCCTGGCCCCCCGTTCCCTTGATGCCTATAAATACCCTTGGGGTTTTCCAGAGTGAGAGATATACAGAGTTAGGAGTAGTTTTCATTCCATGTTGTAATTTAGGGTAGTTTAGTTCTTCTTCCTCCATTGTATTTTTCATTTTGTAGATTTTGTAATAGGGAGAGAGAGTGGTACATGCTTGGAATGCAAGAGTGCTCGTAATAGAAGGTGACAATCTATGAAAGGTGTTCGCTTTACCTCTCTATGTTTTCTTCTCTCTAAATCTCTTTTACATGTATAGCTAACTTTTCTCTCATGGAAACTAACTACTAACCACTAACTTGCTAATTTCTTATTTGATAATCCACATGAATCTAATAGCCTCGGTTTGGCCTTGCTCTTGCAAGAGCCATTGATGGCTCATGATGATGGATCTAACACTCTAACTTCCTAACCACTAACAAGCTAACATTACTTTACTCCATGCTTACTTTTCTATAGTATTGATGGTTTAAGTGTAGCTTGCACTTGTTTGATGAGTTGGGTTGTGATGAGTTACATATGGGTCATGCTTTGAATCGCTCTTGAACTAAGGACTAGTGATGGCCAATGATACATGTGAGGCAACTATCACTAAGAGGTTAGCATGTTAGTGAAGTCATTAGTAGTTAGTGCCATAAGTTTTCTTTCTTTTTCACTTTGTTTTAGACATACAAACAAAATCACAAAAATCATTCTTTTCTATGTTTCCCACTTCCTTGTTTTCACCGTACACTTCTCTTTTCATTCTTTGTTTCTTTTCTTTTCATTCTTTAAAACTTTGAAGAACTTTTTAACAAACACGTGAATCAATGGGTAAAGCTTCTATCGCCTCCCGTCCTTGTGGATTCGACTCGTTTTAGCCTCTATGCTATAACGGAAGTATCGAGGAAGCCAAAGCACACACACTTTAAATATCCATTTCAAAACATATACTTTTGTGCGCAGTTTTCCCCCGATTAAATTTTTGCGCCATTGCCGGGGATGGGAACGGTTTGATTCACAAGTTTGCTAGCTTTTCTTCCTTGTTTTTTGGTGTGCAGGTTAAAGTTTTAACATTGCAGAAGTCTACACTTCCTCAAGTGTGGTTGGGTAATTCTTGTATATTTTTATATTCTGCTGCTATTTTTTTATATTACCTGTACATTATAAATAATTGTAAGAACTAAAATACAGAAATTGGATGCTTTAAAATTGTTTAAACATTTGCATCTAGGCACGTGTCAATTTTTATTCTAATATACTGTATTTTATTCTTATGTTGTTGTGATACTGATAGGAGGTGTACATATGGCATTGCATATAGTGTAGGACAAACACTTCAGTGATTAGTCGCTTTTTTGTGTTCATGCTTATTTATATTGTACACTTGCACAAATTTAATTTAAGGGCAAAACCCAATCCAACTATCTATTAATCATCATCTTACAGCTTAGAATACTCTACCACTTGTTATTTTTGAATTTTGAGGACAAAATTCTTTTTATTAGGTGGGTTGGGTTGTAACCCTCGGTTCCAATCACATGTACTTACACTGGTAGTCGGTATGGTATAAATATCTTTATTGGCCATCCTAATAGCCAAGAATGAGTCTACTTTAACTCTAATATTATTTTCCAATATTTCAGATTTTTCTAGATTTTTCTAAAATTTTCCTGGATTAATAGAAGAATCGCGAAATGCTGACCAATCGGTATCGCTAAATGACTCCAGGATTTTTAATTTACAATCAAGGATGAATTTCATTAATTTGATCTCTCAATGATGCTTACAATAATATTGTTTTTAGAAATTTTTTTGAAATTTCTCTGAATTAAATAGGAATTTAACCGAATTAAAAAGGCAAGGAAAAGGAGGAGAACCGAAGCCAAAATCCCAAGTCTTAACCACCATGCCACATTGGAATGTGGCATTTAGGCCCAGTCATATTTATTTAAGGCCTCAGAGTAATTCTCTTCAGCTCCTCCCATTTCCTCCACTCTCCCCAACTTCTCTGACTCTTTCTCCCCCTAACTTTCACTCAACACAACATGACCCATTATCTTTCCCTATGTACCAATTACTCTCAGAATTTATTTGGGTATTTTTGGTGCCTATATTAGAGGTATTTCCCACCATCTCAAAACCCTGTAGACTAAAGTCCAATTTTCTCACTCTTTTCCACTTTTCTATCATTTTCTCTCAATAAAAATCAGTCTAGACAAGACCCTCATATGCTGGACCATGAGGGAGGAGATTTCAAACTAAAGAGAAGGGTTTCGGGTGATTGATTTTGTACTTTTTGAGTATTTTAATTCTTTTTGGCATTTCATCAAACATGTAGCATACGCTAGCTAATATCACCAATTTCATTATGAAATACTTATTCTAAATCCTAATAAAAATATACAGGAATACCCAAAATGTACCTCCTAATTATCATGAATTTTATTTGATTTTAGAAAGTCTTTATCATTCAAAAAAAGAGAAAAGAAAAGAAAAAGTAAATTAGAAAAGGTACTATAGCAATAACACTGTAGTATATTGTAGCAGTTACTGTAGCAAACTCGACCCCTATAACAATCTGATCCAGTACTGTAGTAGACCAAACCCATTGTTGTAGCAAACAGATCCTTTAAGAAACTTAATTGATTTTAGGTTTATTTAAATTCAAAAAAATCAAAATAAATTCAAAAAATTCTAGAAAATTGTGTAAAATCATAAACTAAAATTTTGAACTCTCTTAAATTTTTTGCAGTTAAATAAATTAAAATAATATGAATTTAAGATATTATTTATAATAAAAAACTTAACTGAATTAAATTGAATGTAGATTTCTGAGTTGGACTAAAAACTTGATATATGGATCCTTGAAAAAAAAATCAGGTGAGCGTTTTATCACTTTTTAAATAAAATACTTTATTTATGAGTGTTTTGACTATTTCTTTTTTTATAAATGTTATTTTATATTTACATTATTGTTCAAGTTAATTATTTTTACCCGCACTGTTCATGTTCACGTAATATTAAACACAAAACAAACTATTTTCCTTTCTGCTTCTCAGGATCCACAAACGTATCATTTTTAATATGCAAATATCCTGTGAGATGGGGCACAGGATGGCTATATTAGTTAAGGTAATAAACCTGTCAGACTTAGAATTTTTACTTCTAACATGGATGATCTTGACTACATAATATTCTAGTAGCTACCATGTTAATTAAACTTGTGATCTTGTATTTTTGTGATCTTGTAATTATGTTATACGACATTACTCATCCAGGTTGCTTTATGTTCATTATATTCATGTCATAGCATACATGCACAACCTTATTACACATGATTATTGTTCTGTTATTCTCGCTAGCTTTTTATTTGTCAGTTTATATTACTGTCAGATATATTATTCTTTTATTCTAATGCACTGCTTATATTACCACTTTATTTTCATATTTTCATTTTATGGTTTCCTCTTTTCGTGTGTGCACTGGCTGGTCCGGTTCTGACAGGCCTTGATTTTTCAGCACTAGAGTTTGAGGAAACTAGTGAACCACTGTACGAAAGAACTCAGGGAGATTACCAGGCGTGAGTCTAAAGTTTCTTGTTCTTATGTATTTTGGTATTTTGACTTGTTATGATGACTCGGTAACAAATTATATCTTTCGTATTTTTGTCTTGTTATTTTCTTAGTCTTGTATCCAGACAAAGGCTATTGCATAAATGGATGTCTTATGGTAAAATAAAACATCTGGTTGTCTTTGATGTATGTGTGCGAGAATTTGGCTCTTTACTATAACGTAAGGTATTCACAAAGAGACTTCTCTCTTTGTGGGTACCTGCTGGCCATTGTCATGTACATGTACTCTGTATTTTGGAAGCGGGGTATACCCGTACTCCGTAGTTTGGGAATCGGGGCATGACACGTTGCCACGCCACCCCCAAGCCGCCTACTCCTCCTCTTCTTCTTCATTCTCTCTATCTCTCTGTTTCTAATTGGCTCTCTTTTCTCTCACAAACCTATTTCTTTCTTTCCTTCTTCCCGCTCTCCCTGTCGTACCTTACCTCTCATGACCCCGATCTGAGTGCCACTACCTAATTGTTGACCCAAAGGCCTATCACATTAGTTTTGATGATGATTAACACATGTAGTTATAATACTAATGTTCTTATATTTATTAAGTTTCAGGCATTCAATCAAGATCTTAATTGGTGTTTAGCTTCTTCAACCTAACGCAAGTTGATTCAAGAGCTCAAGTATAAAGAACACATCAAAAACACAAGAAGGAGTCTAGCCCAAAGGAATCAAGTTTGGATCAAGTCAAGATGAAGAAGAAGATCTATTCTAGAAGAAAACTTGAGTCTAGAGTTTCTAAGAATGTTTAGATTTGTGTAAAATATAGATTAGTTTTAATTGCTCAAGCTCTCACACACAAACGTTTAATATTGGTTTTCAAGATCAAAAGTTTTGGTGTTTCGATTTAACCCGTTTCAATTTAACTAGAATATACTTTTGGTTTCATAAATGAATTTTCTCAAAAGTAAGTTTATATTATTTTATATGTGTATTAGATTTTATCCATACACATTGGTGCTTCAAAGAGTTTGAGAAACTTGCTTTGTATTTATATAATTTTGGAAAAACTTGATTTTCCATTTATGTTTAGTTTTTTAAAAATAATTTGTAATATAGTTTATATTTTATGATTGTATTTCTATCATAAAAATGAGTTCACATGTTCATAATATGTTTTGATTTTTTACACATATGTGTATTCTAGTGCATTTGAATGAACTTATTTTTGTAGATTTTATAGAGATTTATTTAGATTTAAATATATTTTTAAAAAGGTAAAAGAAATCAAGATTTTGGATTGAGTTGGTCAACCGCCTGGTCGATCGCTAGCCAGAGCTCATTGCTCTGTTGGTCGACCACCCGGTTGACCAGATATGTGTTGGCCTGAAGGCCCTTCACCCTAGTTTTGATGGTGACTAACTTGTAAAGTTATGTTACTAATGATCTTGTGTTCATTAAGTTTCAGAAATTGATCAAAATCTTAGTTGGTTTTTTAGCTTCAACAAAAGACTCAGAATCAAGATTCAAAGCTATCATATGTTGATTCAAGAGTTCGCATTTAAAGATCCCATCAAGTACTCGAGATGGGGTCAAGCTCATTTGGATCGTGTTTTGGATCGAGTCGACTTGGAGAAAAAGATCGACAAGAATACTTTGGTACAGATTTGTTTGTTAGTTTCGATCTGTGTAAGGATAGAATAGTATTGAATTATTCAAGTTCACACACACACCCAAGTTTGTCGCTTTCATGATAAATAGTTTTAGTTTCGGTTTAACCGTTTCATTTTAGAAGTTTATGTTTACATGGTTTATATCTACATAGAATAAGTTTCATGATTTATATATGTGTTGGATTCTATCTACTTATATTAGAGCTTTATTGTTTAGAAAAACTTATTTCTATAGGTTCATGTGTTTCAGTTCAACATATATACGATTTTGAGTTTCAAATTATCAAGTATACATATATCGGTTTCATTAATAGATTCCATCAAAAGAAGTTTACATGGTTTATATGTATATTGGATTTCATCCATATACATTGATGGTTCATATATGTTTAGAAAAACTTATTTTGTTGTATCTAGTTCATGTGTTTAAATTTTATTTTTATCAAAACTTATTTTGGTATTTATTGTCAAAAACAAGTATATATTATTTACTATGTGTATTGGATTCTTTCCATACACACTATACTTCAAATGTGTTTCAATATCTTATTTTTGTATATATACAAGTTTATAAAAATATCAGATTTTCATTTCAATGTTTTGATTATGAAAATACAGTTTTTGATTTTTGCCTATATTTCTTTATTGCAAAAAAAATTCAATTGTTTGTAATTGTGTTTATTTTTAATCACACATATTTATACTTCAAAGTATTTATATGAACTTATTTTTGTGAAATTTATGAAGATTTATTGAAACTTTTATGGATTTATGAAGTTGGTTTTTAAACTCTGAAATTTGGGCTTTTAGGCTGCTTACGTTCGACCGACCAGTCGACCGACATGCACATGTGCATGAGCCCAAGTAGCGGTCGACTGACCAGTCAACCGACTAGCTCAAGCCCACTTTCGAGCTTGGCTCGGTTGACTGGGCGGTCGACCGACCAAGAGAGTCTCACTCTCTGTTTTTGGGCCGATAGATCGGCAACCCCAATGGTCAGATTTTTGACCATTGGTAGTCGACCGACTGGTCGACCGATAGTTCAATCTGAGCCTAACGCTTATTTTTTGAGTTGTCTATAATAGGGGTTTTTGGAGCCAGTTTGATTAAAAATTTTAACAAGTTTTCAAGAGCTATTTTGCCTACTTTCTGAAGAGTTTTTAACAAGTTTTTAGAGCTTCAAAATCAAATCTCTGTTTGTTTCAAAGTTTTAGAAAATCAAAAGAAAATAAGTTTTGAGAATCTAGTTTCTCTTCTTCAATTCCTTTATTATTTCAAGAGTTTTTTCAAGTGTTTTCCTTTGTATTGTTTTTCAAAAACTTTGTGCACTCACATACTTGAGCCATTCATTGCAAATCTATCATCTAGGATCATTGTATTATGAGAGATTTTATTTGTGATCAATGGATCACTAAGTTCTTATTTGTGATCATTGGATCATCAAGTTGTAATCTCTTGGCTTTGTGCCTACCCTCTTGTGTAGAGGTGTTAGAGAGTTGGAGTTGTGTACTCCTAGTGGTAAGCTGTAATTCCTCGATGGAGGTCCTTTTATAGAAGATCCTTTGTGGATAGTTGAAATCCTTCTGTTGGAAGGCAGGAACATAGGTCAGTGGCTCGAACCTCAAAACATATCCTTATGTTTGCGTTTAGATCTCTCTATCTCTCAACTCCCTATTCTTATATCTTGTATTGTTATTATTGCTCATATCTATATTTGTTTGATATTGTTTGTGTACTCAAACTTGTATTTAACTAAGAGAGTTATCAAAGCACCACAACTTTTAGTTTAAAGGAATTGTGAGGAGAAGTTCTAGAGCCTTTCATGGGGAATTTGGCTTCACTCTTGGTTACACGTTGTGTGTGTTAGCATTTACTTTAATTTCACATTTTTTGTCCTTGATTAGCACTATACCTATTCACCCCCCTCTAGGTGTATCTTTTCAATTGGTATCAGAGCCTACGATCCTGATATTCGGTTTAACCACCTAGGAGTGTGATCTTTTTATTGCTAATCTAGTTATTTACTTTGCACACTTATTTGTTTACATTCATGGATTATCTTGCCCCACTCATGTATGATATTTCTAACATTGATATGTAAAAGTTTAAGATGAGTGCTTATCTTAAAGCCCTAGGATTGCATGTTTATCTTGCCACTACCAAGGAATCTTATATTGGTAATGACAAGTACTTAGAGGCTAAAACACAAGTATTGCATACACTTAGGTCAACACTTAGCAAAGATCATTTATCTATGGTTTCTCATTGTGATTCTACTTTTGCAGTGTGGAACCATTGGTCTCTCTTAAAGAACAAGCTTCACACGATGTTGAGAGAGAATCTATTGTAGATGAGTCCGACCAAGCGTGCTATATGTGTTGGTCCAATGGCCCTTCACCTTAGTTTTGATGATGACTAACTTATGAAGTAAGTTACTAATGATCTTACATTTAATAAGTTTTAGATATTGATCAAGATCTTGTAGGTCATAAGCTTCAACAAAGGATTCAATGTCAAGTTTTGGAGCAAACACGTGATGATTCAAGAGCTCGCGTGTCAAGATCGTAACTAGCACTCGTTGGAGTCAAGCTCTATGTAACAAGTTTGGATCAAGTCGGCCTGGAGATAGAGATCAATAAGAAGACTTCGGTTTGTTTAGTTTTTGTTTAAATCATGTGTAAGGATAGTTAGTCTTGATATGTTAAAGTACACACACACAAAAGTTCAAAAAATTTGGTTTCGGTTTAACCGATTTTTTTATTTTCAAGAATATACATATATCATTTTCATGAATAGATAGAATCAAAACAAGTTTACATGGTTTATGTGTATTGGATTTCATTCATGTACATTATTGTTTCATATTATAGAAAAACGTATTTTGATGTATATCTAGTCATGTGTTTTAAGTTTTGTTTTAATAAAAACTTAGCTTTGGATTTAATGTCAAAAACATAGATTTATCTTTTATATGTGTATTGGATTCTATCCATACACACTATACTTCAAATGAGTTTAAATATCATGTTTTTGTATCTATACAAGTTTTGGAGAAAACGTATTTTCATTTCAAAATTCTAAGTTTTGAAAAATACAGCTTTTGTTTAAAACTAATTTTTTCATTCCTAAAAAATAGTTCAAATAGTTTGTAATATGTGTTGATTTTTTATCACACATATTTTTATTTCAAATATTCTCAAGAACTTAGTTTTATGGATTTTATGGGAGTTAATTAGAATTTTTAGGGAATTATCAAGTTAGATTTTCAACCCTAAAATCTGTTTTTTAGCCTTTGGGCGGTCGACCGACCGGTCGACCAGACCAGAGCTCGGTAGACCGATCGGTAGACCTAGATGAACAAAACATGCACAAGGCTCTAGCCTATGGGCCGGTCGACCGACTGGCACTACCCAACTCTCCGGTAGGGCCCGGTCGACCGCTCTTAGGCTGGTCGACCGAGTTGTCGACCAACAGGCAAATTTTGCCTTTGAGCCGGTTGACTGGGCGGTTGACCAGGCGTCCCAAACGATCAAAAATTCAACCGTTGGCGATCGATCGGGCGGTCGACCGACAGCCCATTCTGGGCAGAGTTTGACCCCAAAGCTAGTTTTTACCAAGCCCTATATAAAGAGATTTTGGGGGTTATTTCTCTCAAGAATTTCAAGAGCAAAATTTCTCATTTTTTCAAGTGTTTTCAGCAAGTTTTAAAAGAAGTTTTAGTGCTAAAAATCTCTTTATCTTTATTTGTTTAAAAGTTTTGAAAATCAAAAGAAAAACTTATCAAGTATACATATATCGGTTTCATTAATAAATTTCATCAAAAGAAGTTTACATGCTTTATATGTATACACATATTAGAGATTTACTGTTTAGAAAAACTTATTTCTATGAGTTATGTGTTTCGGTTCAACATGTAGATGGTTTTGAATTTCGGATTATCAAGTATACATATATCGGTTTCATTAATAGATTTCATCAAAAGAAGTTTACATGCTTTATATGTATATTGGATTTCATCATATACATTGATGGTTTATATATGTTTAGAAAAACTTAATTTGTTGTATCTATTTCATGTGTTTAAGTTTTATTTTACAAAACTTATTTTGGTATATATTGTCAAAAATAAGTATATATCATTTACTATTTATATTGGATTCTATCCATACACACTATGCTTCAAATGTATTTCAATATCTTATTTTTATATTTATACAAGTTTATAGAAAAATCGGATTTTTATTTCAATGTTTGGATTTTGAAAATACGGTTTTTGATTTTTGCCTATATTTCTTTATCGCAAAAATAATTCAATTGTTTGTAATAAGCGTTGATTTTTTATCACAGATATTTGTTCTTCAAAGTATTTATATGAACTTATTTTTATGGAATTTATGAGGATTTATTGGAATTTTTATGGGATTATGAAGTTAGTTTTTAAACCCTGAAATTTGGGTTTTTGGGCTGCTTACAGTCGACCGACCGGTCGACCGTAGGCTAGCTCGACCGTGCACATGTTCACGAAACCAACTAGTGGTCGACCGATCGGTCAACCAACTGGCTCAAGCCCACTTTCGAGTTTGGCATTGATCGACTGGGTGGTTGACGAACCAAGAGAGTCTTACTCTCTATTTTTGGGGCGGTCGACCGGCAATCCCAACGGTCGGACCATTGGCTGTCGACTGACAATTCAATTTGAGCCTAACGGCTAGTTTTTTTAGCTTTCTATAAAAGGGGTTTTTGAAGACAGTTTTGGTTAAGATTTTAACAAGTTTTCAAGAGCTATCTTGCCAACTTTCTAAAGAGCTTTAAACAAATTTTTAGAGCTTCAAAATCAAAATCTCTATTTGTTTCAAAATTTTGAAAAATCAAAAGAAAATAAGTTTTGGGAATCTAATTTCAATTCTTTAATTTCTTTATCATTTCAAGAGTTTTCTCAAGTGTTTTCCTTTATGTTTTTTTTTTCAAAAACTTTGTGCACTCACATACTTGAGCTATTCATTGCAAATCTATCTTCTAAGATCATTATATTTTGAGAGATTTTGTTTGTGATCATTGGATCACCAAGTTGTAATCTCTTTTTTGATTTATGCTTGGCTTTGTGCCTACCCTCTTGTGTGGAGGTGTGAGAGAGTTGAAGTTGTGAACTCCCAGTTGTAAGTTGTAATTCTTCGATGGACGTCCTTTTGTGGAAGATCCTTAGTGGATAGTTGAAATCTTTCTGTGTGAAGACGAGGACATAAGGCGACCGCTCGAGCCTCGAAATATCTCCTTATGTTTGCGTTTGAATATCTCTATCTCTCAACTCTCTATTGGCCCGGAGGCCTTCCTCTCTAGTTTTGATGATGATTAACTCATGTAGTTATGTTTACTAATAATCTTGTGATTTTAGTTTCAGATCATTAAGCAAGATATTAGTTGGTGATTGCTTCAACAAGATGAGTTTTGAAGCCTTCACATGGTGATTCCAGTGCCCGAGCATCAAGATCATACCTTTGCACTCGGTGGATCATGTTTGGGATCGAGTTGACTTGAAGATGAAGATCGTCAAGAAGACTTAGGTATCCTAATTTAGTTTAGTGTGTTTTAGATCCATTTGTAAAGATAAGAATAGTTGATATGCTCAAGTGCATAACACACACAAGTTTTTATGTTTGGATATTGGTTTTTCGGTTTTTAGTTTAACCGATATTTGTTTTCATGAATAGATTGATCAAAACAAGTTTAAATGATTTATATGTATAATAGATGTATTCTAGTTATACATGCATGCTTAGACTTCCTATACAAACTTATTTTAACTTTCCTATTCATGTATTGAAAAATCTAAGTTTGATAAAATACAAGTTTTGGTTTTTGGTAAAAATGTTAAAACACAAAAATAATTTCATATGCTTGATATTTAAGTTGAAATTTTTATTACATGTTTATATATCAATGCAAAATGATAAAACTATTTTTGGGAATTTTTAGAAGAGATAAAAGAATTTTTAAAAATATTTTTAATCCCAGTTTCTGACCTAGAACTGTGACTGACAGGCCAGTTCGGCCGACCGCACGGTCGACCGAACCAAGGGCCGGTCGACCCGATGGTCGACCGACGTGCACAGCCTTAAGCACGTCTGGCAGCACAGTGGGTCGGCCGACCGGGCGGCCGACCGGATCAGAGAGCCTTGCTTTCTGTATCTGGGCGGACGACCGAGCGGCCGACCGGAGCAGAAAGTCTGCTCTCTGTATCTGGGCGGTCGGCCATGCGGTCGACCGGATGCCCCAACGGTTATATTTCTGACCGTTGGCGGTCGGCCGGGCCGGCCGACCGCTAGCCTGTCAGGCTGCCAGATCAGCCCAACGGCTAGTTTTCTGTTTGGCCTATAAATACCCCATTTCTTGAGGGTTTTGGATAAGATTTTTTGAGCTAATTTTTCCCTACTCTCTGGTTTTAAAAAGAAATTTTCAAAAGAGTTTAAAGAGCAAAAAGATTCATTTTGTTTGTTTTAAGTGTTTTGTTATTTTCAAAGAAATTAGGTTTTGGGAATTGTTTTTGAGCTAAAAATTCTATATCATCTTTGGTGTTTTCCCAAGAGTATTTCTTTGATCAAAACACTTAGTTTTCCACACTTGAGCTAGTTTGTATATCCCTCTTCGGCAGAGGTGATTGGTTGTTGTTTTGGCTACGGGCCTACCCCTCGGTTGTGAGGCGGTGTTTGAGAGAGGAGTTCGGTACTCCCTTTGTTGTAACAAATCCTCCTCGGTAGAGGTTCCCTCGGTGGGAGATAGTGGATTAGAAATCCTTCTCGGTGAAGGCGGGGACGTAGAGCTAGGGGCTCGAACCTCGAAATATATCTTTGTGTTTGCGTTTGATCCATTGCCTCTAACTCTCTCTCTCTCTTTACATTGTGCAAAGCATCATTCATTCATTCATATCATATATTGCCTGTGTTGAGCCTTGCATTATTTCATATTGCCTATTCATATTATATGCTTGGTTATTTGTGTGTGCCTCACTTGTACTTAACCACAAGAGCTTCATATAGCACCTCAACCCATATCTAGGGGAATCAAGAGGAGTTAGTCCAGAGCCCTTCACGGGGAATTCGGCTACACTTGTGTGTTGTACTAAGTGTGTTGCAAAATTTGTTTAAGCTTCTGCATTTAGCGCACTTAGTTTCTAGATTAGCATTATCACCTATTCACCCCCCTAGGTGATTTACAATTAGTATCAGAGCCTACGCTCCTGATACTTAGTCTTAACATCCTAGGAGTGAGATCCTTTGTTTGCTAATCTATCATTTGCATTTTGATTGTTTGCACACATATAGTTTACATCCATGGACTTCATGACCCCACCTATGTTTGACCCTTCCAACATCATTGTTTGGAAGATTAGGATGTCCGTTTATTTACAAAGCCTAGGTTATAAGGTTCACCTTGCAATTACCAAGGAATCCTACCTTAGTGATAGCAAGCATATAGAGGCCAATGCATAAGCCCTTGAGGCAATTGAAGCACGCTACCTAAAGATTATCTTATGCATGTTTCTAATCTTGCTTCCGCCTTTGCAGTGTGGAACAAGTTGACAACAACCACCACCTCCGAGCTTCAAATGCCTATCCAACAAGAAGAGGAATCTAGTGGAGATGAATCCGAGCCGCAACAATACTATACGGTCCAAGGGAATGACTCCCTTGAGGTACACTCGAAAACCCACTTAGATGATGATGATGATGCTAGTTCTTCAAATGATTATGTTGATGCCCATGCTTTAAATGAAGAACTATCTATTGTGTGTGAAAATTTATTTGAAAAATATAAGATTTTGAAAAAGAAAAGTCTAGGCCTTGAAAAAGAAAATAAAAGTTTACATTCTAGACTTGACAAGGTTTTGCAAGAGAAGGTTGAGGTCTATAATGAAAGGGATTCATTGAGATCTCAATTAGAACTTGCACTTAAAGAAAATAAGATTTTGAAAAATAGAAATGATTGTGAAAATGTTTTGAAGAAAAATAAAGTTTTGTCTTCAAAAATTGAATTTGCTGTAAAAGAAAATAATTCTTTGAAAATAAAAATTGATTCTATTTCAAAGGATTTAGAAGCTTGTTTAAAGAAAAATATTATTTTGAAAAATGATTTAGATGCACATGTTTGCCATGCTAGTGTAGCCTTTTCATCTAGTCTACCTATTGCATGCACCTCTTCTTCTAAGATTAATGATGATTTTTGTTTGTTGAAGAAGAGAGTGGATTGTTTGGGCTCCACTTTGAGCCAATGTGCCAAGAGCCATACACGTTTGAAAACTTTGTTTCGAAAGAAACAAGTTCCATCTATTATGCATGCACACCCTCCACGGCATACACATGCTCCTCACGGACACCATCACACTATGTATGCTCATGTGTACACTTGTACACATTGTGGACGTAAGGGCCACCTTGCTAAATTTTGCTATGATCTTATACATGTTTCAAATTTAGCAAATAAATTTGTTTGGGTTAGAGAAGGTACTAACCCCCATGGACCCAATAAGATATGGGTACCAAAGACCACCCCTCTTATTTATGATGTAGGTGTGGGCTCTCGCATGATGTGAGAGTAGAGGCACCTTGGAGTGGATGCGTTCCGAGCTTAAAGGAAATCATTTGGATGCATCACTTTCAAGGGATGTTTGGTAGGAGGACCACCTTGTTTTGGAGACATAGAGAGTTGCCTCATAGGTTTTGGTAACGGTCTCTTACTCCTTATTTATATTTGCATGCTTTTCATATTCATTATTTATAGCATGTTTTATTGTTTATCGATTATTATGAAAATGCCATGATTATTAGACTCTTGACATACATGTATAGCCTTTGAGACACCCATGTTTAATATGGACTATTATTTTTGTGTTCTCACTATTTGTTTAGCTATCATGTTCATCATAGGTTTAATAACATGTGGATTTACATAATAATCATATTTATGATTTTCATGTTGATTTATATCCCGTTTGATGCTTCATGATTTGAATATATGTTTAAATGTTAGTTTTCATTAAGACTAAGATTTATACTTGTACATATAGTGGGTCACAAATAAATCTAGATATGTTTGTGCTTGAATGCTTATTTGTTCCCATTAAATGTGCTAGTATAGTCTAGTTTTGATGATCCATGCATTTTAAACTGTATTCCTATTTTCGGATTTGTTTTATATTTATGTGTTTTCATTTCATGTATATGTCCATTTTGCCAAACTTTAAGATATTCATGTATACCCCTTAAGTCATTTGCCTTTCATGCAAATCTATACATATGGACTCAATTATGTTTAGGGATATGTATGTATACTTCTTGTATTGACAAATCATACATATACCTTGAAATAAAATTTGTTTTAATGAAAATTTAGGTATTCATGTTTTTCACGTGTTTATGTTTAACTTCATGTATATGTCCATTTTATCCAAATTATTATTATACATATACATCCTTTTGAGCCACGTGCCTTCATGCATATATCTTTGTGGACTTGTTGTGTTTGGATATGTATGTATACTTTTGTTTGTATAGGACATACATATACCTTGAAGATTAAATAGTTTTGATGAATTTCATGTTTTCGTGTTTTAAGGAATATTGAGCTTAATTGTCAATTTTCATGATTATGATCTTCACATCTTATTTGTACACTCACAATTATTCTTTACTCATGTGTTTGTTTTCATGAGTCATATTTATGCTTAATTGAATTAGAGTGTTGACTATCATGTGGGTTTCATGTTTCATAAAAATAATTTTGTTTTATTCCTTACTTGAAGGATTTCACACTAGTTAACAAGTTTTTTCATTTAACTAGTTCGTATTCTTCATATGGTAGAGTTTTCAAGCATACTATATTTTTCAAACCTATTTTTGAAAACCCCTACCTTCTAAGGGCGGTTGGATGGGAGATCATGCTCATGTACGCTTTATATTGAAAATCATTTTAAAACTTAAACATGAATGGGTGGTAGTTATATGATGTATACACTTGATCATTATTGTTGTTTCAATTGGTATCATTGGATTCTTTCAATTGGTATCAATTTTGACTTTTATTGTATACTCATATATTTTCGTATATGCATGCTTGCATTTCAAAGAATATCAATTTCAATTGGTATCTATTTTTCATACATATATATGTTTTGTTTATGCTAAAGCTTGAGGTTTAACTTTGTTTCAATTGATTCAATTTTCAATTGGTATCTTATTTCAAGCCTATGCATGTGTTTTGTTGGTATTTCATAAAGGGGGAGAAAATTCGATTTTCATATTTACAATTGGTATTTGTATTTCCACTCCATTGCTTTATGATAGAAAATAAAAATTTTAAATTGATATCATATACTTAAAAGGAAAAATATTTTTTTCGATATCAAGATGTTTATTTGAATATTTTAAAATTGGTATCTCAAAATTTTGTTTAAAGAAAATAGTCAAAAGTTTTGATTTATATTGCCTATATGCAAGGAGAGCTTAACATCTCTTCTACATATAGATTCATGATGAGTGTATCTTGTATTGAAGAGTTTGACAATCTCTTCTTTATGTGGTACACGTGTGTAGGGGGAGCTTCGCATCTCCTTTTATGCATTGCATAGTGTACGTTATGTAAATTAGGGCTTGTCATCCCTTCTTCATGTAATGTATCTATGTAGGGAAGCTTCACATCTTCCTCTTCATGAATGTATATAGCATATACCATTTATTTTATTGATCTATGTTTACTTTCAATTGGTATCAAGATGCTACATTGACATATTTTCAATTGATATCCTAATTGATTGACACCCCTATTTGTTTTTGTTTTTGTTTTAGACAAAAAGGGAGAACATTTTTATTAACCCTTTTATTGATTCATTGTTTCGAACAAAAAGGGGGAGAAAAATTTATTGATTTGGTTTTGCCTTTACCCCTTATTGATGATTGTTTCCTTGTATTAAAAGGGGAGAAGATTTTGTTTTGTTTTGATTTTTACCCCTTTGTTGATGATTGACAAAAAGGGGGAGAAAGATTTTGAGTTTTATCTAGAACCTTTTATTGTTTATGCATAGATATGCATTCATGTTTAAGAGCTTTCATTGCATATTTTTATGTTTACTTGTTTATGCATGAGTTAAGGGGGAGCTTCTGTGAAGCTTAACTTTAATCCATGCATATATAACTCCATGAGTTTTGTCATCATCAAAAAGGGGGAGATTGTTGGCCCGGAGGCCTTCCTCTCTAGTTTTGATGATGATTAACTCATGTAGTTATGTTTACTAATAATCTTGTGATTTTAGTTTCAGATCATTAAGCAAGATATTAGTTGGTGATTGCTTCAACAAGATGAGTCTTGAAGCCTTCACATGGTGATTCCAGTGCCCGAGCATCAAGATCATACCTTTGCACTCGGTGGATCACGTTTGGGATCGAGTCGACTTGAAGATGAAGATCGTCAAGAAGACTTAGGTATCCTAGTTTAGTTTAGTGTGTTTTAGATCCATTTGTAAAGATAAAAATAATTGATATGCTCAAGTGCACAACACACACAAGTTTTTATGTTTGGATATTGGTTTTTTCAGTTTTTAGTTTAACCGATATTTGTTTTCATGAATAGATTGATCAAAACAAGTTTAAATGGTTTAGATGTATTCTAGTTATACATGCATGCTTAAACTTCCTATACAAACTTATTTTGACTTTCCTATTCATGTATTGAAAAATCCAAGTTTGATAAAATACAAGTTTTGGTTTTTGGTAAAAATGTTAAAACACAAAAATAGTTTCATATGCTTGATGTTTGAGTTGAAATTTTTATCACATGTTTATATATCAATGCAAAATGATAAAACTATTTTTGGGGATTTTTAGAAGAGATAAAAGAATTTTTAAAAATATTTTTAACCCCAGTTTCTGACTCAGAACAGTGGCTGACAGGCCAGTTCGGCCGTCCGCACGGTCGACCGAACCAAGGGCCGGTCGACCCGACGGTTGACCGACGTGCACAGCCTTGTGCACGTCTGGCAGCCAGATCAGCCCAACAGCTAGTTTTCTATTTGGCCTATAAATACCCCATTTCATGAGGGTTTTGGATAAGATTTTCTGAGCTAATTTTTCCCTGCTCTCTGGTTTTAAAAAGAAGTTTTCAAAAGAGTTTAAAGAGAAAAAGATTCATTTTGTTTGTTTTAAGTGTTTTGTTATTTTCAAGGAAATTAGGTTTTGGGAATTGTTTTTGAGCTAAAAATTCTATATCATCTTTGGTGTTTTCCCAAGAGTATTTCTTTGATCAAAACACTTAGTTTTCCACACTTGAGCTATCTTCTATCCTAATTTATTTAGGATCTTTGTTTAGTGGAAAAGAGGAAAGAGAGATTGTTTGTGGTTGAAAGAAACCACTTGTTATAAACACCCTTGCTTTTGTTTGTATCCCTCTTTGGTAGAGGTGATCGGGTGATTGGTTTGCTCCCTCTTTGGTAGAGATTGAGATTGTAGTTTGCTCCCTCTTGTGAGAGGTGGAGTTGGTTAGTATATCCCTCTTCGGTAAAGGTGATTGGTTGTTATTTTGGCTACGGGCCTACCCCTCGGTTGTGAGGCGGTGTTTGAGAGAGGAATTCGGTACTCCCTTTGTTGTAACAAATCCTCCTCGTGGAGGTTCCCTCGGTGGGAGATAGTGGATTAGAAATCCTTCTCGGTGAAGGCGAGGACGTAGAGCTAGGGGCTCGAACCTCGAAACATATCTTTGTGTTTGCGTTTGATCCATTGCCTCTAACTCTCTCTTTATATTGTGCAAAGCATCATTCATTCATTCATATCATATATTGCCTGTGTTGAGCCTTGCATTATTTCATATTGCCTATTCATATTATATGCTTGGTTGTTTGTGTGTGCCTCACTTGTACTTAACCACAAGAGCTTCATATAGCACCTCAACCCATATCTAGGGGAATCAAGAGGAGTTAGTCCAGAGCCCTTCACGGGGAATTCGGCTACACTTGTGTGTTGTACTAAGTGTGTTGCAAAATTTGTTTAAGCTTCCGTATTTAGCGTACTTAGTTTCTAGATTAGCATTATCACCTATTCACCCCCCTCTAGGTGATTTACACTCTCTACTCTTGTATCTTGTATTATTATTATTGCTCATATCTATGCTTTCTTGATATTGTTTGTGTTCTCATACTTATGTTTAACCAAGAGAGCTATTGAAGCACTTCAACTCTTAGTTTAGAGGAATCATGAGAAGTTTTAGAGCCCTTCAAGGGGATTCGGCTTCACTCTTGGTTACACATTGCGTGTGTTAGCATTTAGTTTTAATTCCACACTTTTTCTCCTAAATTAGCACTACCCCTATTCGCCCCCCCTCTAGGTGTGTCATTTTAATATGCACATCCATTGTGTTGTGCATGTCGGTCGACCGACCAGTAAACTGTAGAAACTTGCAGTGCTCTCTGTTTCTGAGTTTCAGTCGACCACTTGGTGATTGAGATTGAACCTGCACAGAAAAATAGAAGTTTAGAAATGGTGCTAAGGTTTCTCAATATTACCGCTATAGCAGGTGGCTATGCGAGTCGTGATCCACAAGGTGGAATAGCGATGAAAGCGTTTAGTAATTCTTTCTAGGTTACTTTAATCAGTTAAATAGTTTCTTCTTAGTTTTTTAAAGGAAAGAAAAGAGTTAATTTAGAAGAGGAGCATTAAAAGAAGGAGGAGATGATGTTGTTTTATTTAATAAGGAAAAGTAAGTTAAAAGAGAAAGAAATAAAAAGAGCAAGGAACGTGTTGATTTAAAATGTGTTTCTATACTAAGAAAAAGAAAATAAAGAAAGGAAAGATTTAAAAGTGTACTTATCTCTTTTGGCTGATTACTTATCTTGATCTTCAACAAAAGCTTACCTTGATTCAGAGGTGTTCCGCGCATAACCCATAGATCAGATTCAGTCTTCGTCCACATTATATCATCAAGACTATGTGAAGCAAGTATGAAATAATATAAACCATAAGGAGGAATCCATCGTCATGAGCTATCAATGGCACTCGCAATGGCTAGGCTCTTCTAATGCTATAAGACTCACATGGATAGTAATCAAAACCGAAAGAAATAAGAAGAATAAAAAAAATGTAAACTTTCAATTAAACTGAAAAATGATGAAAGAAAAAAAGAAGTTTTACATCGTGTCACTCTCAAAATAATTATTCCTCTTCTTCTCTTATGAATCTCTTCTCTAACCTAAGTTTACAAAGAAACATAAAATTATATAAATGAAAAACAAAAGTCTAAGTTAAAACTAGAAACAAAAAGCCTAATTCTAACTCTCTGCTAGAGAGGTGCACGTCTTCCTCTGAATTTTGCAGCATTTAAAAGCAAACTGAACTAGGAAAGATAGTATACAGATGGGGAGCGAACGCTCCCCCAACTACCTCAACTATGCCACAAAAATGCAGATTTTGCCGTGTTTCTATGGTCCCAATCTGGCATCGGGCCAGATCTGGGATGCGTGATCCCCCTCGTTTAGATATGCCTTTATATGCTGATAGAATTCCCTCTAGATTTCTAGATTTAATCTGATCTTTGTTGATTCTTCAGCTAACCGATTAAATCTTTAAAAATCTGATTTAACTGATCTGGATCTGGGATTAACCTCTTATAGACACTAAAACAAGAAAATTATAGAGTTTATTACAGAATAAAGGTAGGAATGTACTAATAAATATTGCAATTTACGTTTATGATCATACCCCCAAACCTATATTTTGCTCGTCCTCGAGCAAAACAAATAAAAAGAAAATTAGAGATAATATAATCTAACTCACTTTCAAAGGAATCACATTTGTACTTAGAACGTGCAATAAGCTGTTAAACCTCTAAGTTACCCCTAGAGGACGAATTTTTATTTCGTGAGGGTTTTTAGTATTACACCCACAAAATCCATAAAAGAAAGAAAAACTAAGTGTTAGTATTTTCGAAAACACAGCTAAAAGGAGAGAATTTTTGAAGAATTTTTGCAAAAAATTTAATCAATCTATAAGTTATAAGAATACCAAACTATTCATTCCTAAACTTGGTCTCTATTCAAAAACTTATTATCTGTCAAGATAAGAACTAAAATTGTATTTCTCACCTAGTTTATTATTTTTTTCCTAAGTCATATGCACACTTGTGACTGTGAATTTTGACTAAGAATTTTTTAACTCTAACTCTTATGCCTTATTTACATTTTATGCTGGTAATATCCCTTAGTTCTATTAGGCTTCTGATTCGCCCATATAACAAGCCTTTAGTCGGTGACTCCCAAACTGGACGGTCTTAGGGCACTGGGTGAGAAAACACCCCAAGGACTTAAGAATTCGAGCAAGTAAGGCCACAAAACTAAAAATTTTATTTATAATATAGACCACTTTTAGGCATGAATGCTTATGCTCTATGAGGCACAAAAATCTAGCTTAATCAGTGAATTTTTTTAATATATAATAATTTTTTTATAAGACATAAGAATCTTTATTTTGAACTCTAAGTGTAAGTGTATAAAGTATGCATATTTCATCAAGGTAAAAATCAAAGACTAAATTACTTTCCTAATTTTTCGTCCTAACTCTAGAAATTAAACAAATAATCTTGTTTTGATCAAGTATAAGAAATCCTAATTATGATTCTCCTATTCCTTAAAATTAACTTAATTTATTACAAAAAATAGGTCAAAATATTGTTTCTCTTTTCAAAAAGTTTTTAAAAGAAAATGAAAGTATTTTTTTTATATATAAAAGAAATCTAAAAGAAATCTATGTTAGAACCCTCCCCCACACCTATCTCATGCATTGTCCTCAATGTATGAATGAATGCATATATGCACGAAAAGAAGAAGGGAAGAAAAAATGTTACCTCAAGGTGGTGGTTCTGGTGGTGGTCGAATTGGGCCAAGCGTTACTGCCCAGTCTAAAAATGTGGTGTTTCAAGGAACCCACCTTTGATGACCTCTTTCCTATTCATAGTTTTACAACCCCCTGACTGAATAGGATCATACAAGATCCTAATATTAAAATTATCCCAGTTATATGACCAATCCTGGAATATCATCTCGGAGTCAAATTGGTCTATACCTAGGTCTAACAAAGGAATATGAATCGGTAAAATGGCTTATTTGGGCTCAAGAGTGAAAGAAACGGGAACCAATACTGACTTGAGAATATAGCTTAAATTAAGTTTAGCTCAAGAGCCTGATTCAGTTCAAGAGTTGGGTTCAAATCAAAGAATTTAAATTCATATTTACCCATCAATAGAATATGACTATTAAAATTGGCAGTTCATGCTCTAAATTTATAGGTACAGGAATTAGTGTTAGCTCGAAATTTGGTCCAAATTGGGTAAGGATACCAAAGTCAACATAGAGTCAAAATTTGAAACTGAATCATAAAGATGGGGATCGGGGTCACATTCACAATCAAGTTCAATTTTCTTGAAGTGAAAATTTGCCAATTTGTTCAAGATTTGGGATTGGTCAAGTTCAAGATGTTGTGATGGAATTGAATCTTGATTAAAGTTATTTTCAAAATATCATGATTCTTGGTTCCTATTAATATGGCTAGGAAAGTCGGGAATAGTCAAAAATTGTGTATGGAGAGTTTTCTCATTCTATCATTAATTGTGCTTACCAAATGACTCATTTATGCTTTTAATTTATTGATAGACTGGGTACAATCAAAATTTGATTGGGTGAAATCATTTTGGTACTGAATCAGGTTGTCTATACTCTTTCATAAGCCAATAGGTTCTTTTAGTTGTGGTGAGACTTGGAAAATAGTATAAGGATCTTGAATTTGAAATTTTTTAGGGATTGTAAGTCCATCATGTTTTGAACTTATCGCTCACACTCATGCAATGCATCTAGAATCTTTTCGAAATCAGATTTTTCCTCTATCAGTTGTTCTAGAAAAGAAGTATAGGAAGTTGAATGTTGGTAAGGTGGTTGACCATATGACTCGGGGGAGTTGTATCCCCACTGACTCGATGATGAGTGGTGATGATTATTACAATCTTGTTCATAATATTGGGGTTGGGGCATATATCAATTCGAATAAAACCAATCCGACATACTTGGTTGGTTAAAATTATGTGATGTCAGGTTGGTAATATCTGAAAAAGAGTTCAAGGTGAAATATAGATTTATATTTGCATGGAAAAAATTTTAGTTAAAATCCATATCACACAAGAAATAAACAAACTAATAAACAAAAAAACAAAGAAAATTCTAGCATGTATCAGTGTAGACCTTAGACCTAGACGACTCCTAAATGGTTGACTGTCCACAGGAGATATATTGCAGCAATCTGATCACAAGTTAATCAGCCAGGTAGGGGCAAGGTCAGTGAGAGGTATCCATACCTGAGCAACGGGCTTAATTATGCCAAATCACTGTTCTTCGAGGTTTTGTCTCTCATCCCCAATCTTTGACACCAATTTGACTAGAGTTAAACTCTAATAACTTTCTTCTTAAGTTAATCTCCTAATGAGTCCGCGATGTCTCTAGGGTCAACGTCTACCCAATTTTAAGTTGGGATTGGGTTAGTAAGTGAGGAGATGATTGTTGGGCTAAGAAAGGGTAATGACTTTCCACATTATCTTGGTTATAGGTTAAACTTTTAATTGTTTTAGTGCAAGTGTACAAATATATAGTAAAAAGCAACACTTAAGCAATATAAATAATTCAGAAGTGCTCCTATACTGCATGTTATGCACACGAACCTTTTCTCCGACACTATTCAATAGTAATGAAAAATATAAACGGATTAAACAAATGCCTAAATGCAAAGTCTAAACCGTCTTTTAGGATTTACAAACAATTAATTTACTATTGAATTAAAAAAATGTATAGAATATGTTAAACAGGAAAATTAAACACTGCAGAACTTAATCTTTCTAGCTCAAGCACCATACAACCAAAAAGAGTGAGCAGTTCACTCTATTTGCCGCTCAAACACAGATTTGGCCGCGTTTTCGCGGTGAAGCAGAGAGCTTCTGGGCTCTGCTTTCAAGAGAAAAGTCTCAGAGCTTCTTATATATATTCTGCAGCAACTATTTTCCTAGTATAAGCCCCTGCGCAAAAAATAGAAAAGAAAGTTAACTGTTAAGTAAATTTTAAAAAAAAAAACTTACTGTCCTTCCCCTACAACAGCGCCAAAATTCGTTCGAGGCTGAATTTGCATAGAAAAATAGAAGTTTAGAAATGGTGCTAAAGTTTCTCAATACTAATGCTATAACAAGTGGCTATGCGGATCGTTACCTACAAGGAGGGCCTACGATGGAAGTGTTTAATAATTCTTTCTAAGTTACTTAAATCGGTTAAATAATTTCTTCTTAGTTTTTTTAAAGGAAAAAAGTGTTAAGTTAGAAGAGGAGTATTAAAAGAAGAAGGTGACGTTGTTTTAATTAAAAAGGAAAACTAAGTTAAAAGAGAAAGAAATAAACAGAGTAAGAAAAGTATTGGTTTAAAACATGTTTCTATACTAAGAAAAAGGGGGGAAGATCTAAAGGTGTACTTACCTCTTTTGGTTGATTACTTATATTAATCTTCAGCGGAGGCTTACCTTGATTCGGAGGTGATTAGCGCATAACCCATGAGATCAGATTCAATCCTCGTCCACATTACATCATCAAGACTATAAGGAGCAAGCATGAAATGATATAGAGTATAAGGAGGAATCCATCGTCATGAGCTATCAGTGGCACTCGCAATGGCAAGGCTCTTTCAATGCTATAAGACTCATATGGATAGTAATCAAAACCAAAAGAACAAGAAGAAGAATAAAAAATGTAAAGTTTTGATTAAATTGAAAATGATGAAAGAAAAGAAGAAGTTTTACATCGGTGTCATTCTCAATATAATTCTTCCTCTCTTTCTCTCATGAATCTCTTCTCTAATCTGAGTTTACAAAGAAACAAAAAATATACAAATAAAAACAAAAATCTAAGTTAAAATTAGAAACAAAAAGCCTAATTCTAACTCTCTGCTAGAGTGGTGCACGTCTTCCTCTAAATTTTATAGTATTTATAAGCAAACTGGACTAGGGAAGAGAGTATACAGATGGGGAAGCAAATGCTCCCCCAACTGCTTCACTGTGTCATGGAAACATGACTTTGGCCGCATTTTCGCGGCCAGGATCTGGCATTGGGCCAGATTCGAGGTACGTGGATCTCCCTCATTTAGATACGCCTTTGTATGCTGATAGAATTACCTCTGGATTTCTGGATTTAATCTTATCTTTGTTGATTCTTCAGCTAACCGAATAAATCTTCAAAAATCTGATTTAACTGATCTAGATCAGGAATTATCCTCTCATTCTCCATTGATTATCACATGCAAAAATAGACACTAAGACAAGTTAATTGCAGAGTTCATTACAAGATAAATATAGTAATGGACTAATAAATAGTGCAATTTACGGGTACGATCATTTGGTCGATCGTCGAAGAGCTGAGCTCTCTGTTTGAGCTCAGTCAATCGAGCAGTCGACCATGGCTCCAATGGCTATTCCAGTCGACTACCCTCTATCAAATTGCCAGAAACGGCTAGTTTCTCATTTTAATTCATTTTGTCTTATTTTCAAATGGATATATTTTATTTTATTTGAATTATATCAATGTTTTAACACTTGGGTTTACTCTCTAATCATCTCTACCCTATTCCTATAAATAGGGGTCATAGTTAAGAGTTTTAAATAAGATTTTGACAAGATTTTACAAGAGAAAAAATTGTGTTAAAAGTTTTGAAAAAAGTTCTGAAAATCAAGAAAACTAGTTTTTTGGAAATATATGTTTTGAGCTTAGTGATCACCAAGGGTTTTCAAAGAAGTTTTCCTAAGTGTTTTCTTTAGAGTTTCAATTCCAAAATCTTTATTTTCTCACAAATTTGAGCTTTCATCTCCAAATATATCTTTTAGGATCTTTTACTTTAATTTCTAGTTTATGATCTTGTGATACCAAGTGTTGTATTCCTCAAATTGCTTTGTGCTTCCCTCTTGTGTAGAGGTGTATTTGCTTTGTACATTGACTGAGTGCCTACCTTTTGTGTAGGGTCTATTGGCTTGTGTCCTCCTCTTGTGTAGATGATTGCTTTTTTAATGAGTTCCTTTATGAAGATAGTGAAAATTCTTCAAGTGAAGGTTGGGATATAGAGCAAGCGGCTCGAACCTTGAAACACATCCTCGTTTTTGCATTTGGTTATCTCTCTTAACTCCTTTTATTATATCTTGCATTGCTATTATTGCCTATTCATATATGCTTGATAGTATTTATGTGCTTATACTTGCTTTGATTCAAAAGAGCTATTGAAACACCTCAACTCTTATAAAAGAGGAATCTTGAGGAGAATTTCTAGAGCCCTTCACTGGAAATTCAGCTTTACTCTTTAGAATCTATTTGCGTGTTTAGTTTTTGTTAGCAAGTTTTTAAATTCCACATTTGATTAGCACTTCACCTATTCATCCCCTTCTAGGTGACTTTACAATTGGTATCAGAGCTTGGTGCTCTTGATATTCGATTTAATCACCGCAGGGAAATTCTTTATTTGCTAATCATCATATTTGTTTTGCACAAGCATGGATTTTCTTGCTCCACCTATATTTGATGTTAGTAACTACCAAACTTGAAAATTTAAAATGACCGCATTGTTGGCCCGAAGGTCATTTGCCCTAGTTTTGATAATGATAATCTTATGTAGTTATTTATGTACTAATGTTTCTATATACATAAGTTTCAGGTTAAGTTTTCTTTTCAACCATGTGTTCGAGCTTCTGATAAAAACTCACAAGTTTTGAAGTTTGTGTTTAATGATCCAAGAGCCCAAGCACTATATTCAATCATAAGAATCAAGATCAAGAAATCCACATTGCAACATAAAGATTTTGAAGAGAAGTATTTTTTCTATTATTTTGTAAGAATTAGTTTTGTCAAAATCAAGATTAGTGACTTTGATAGCTCATAAGATTGACACACACACTGAGTATTTCATAAGTTTTGAAAACAATTTCAGAAATTTTATAAAGATTTTTCAGACAGTTTGTTGAAAAATATTTGTTATTCAAAAGAATATTTCATCTTTAATAGATTTTAGTTTTACATCCTAAAATTATGATAATATATAATCTCACATTTTTGGACTTCATATTAGCCCATGGACTATGTTTTATATTCATGTATTCAAATATATTTATGAAACGATCAAACAGAATTTCTAAACAATTCGAGAAACCAGTTTGTTACCCAGGATTGGTCGACCGCACGGTCAACCGAATGGTTGACTGTGCGGTCAATTGTAATGCACAATTGTAACCGTGCATCTTGGTTGACCGAGCCTTCGATCGACTATAGCACCCTTGGCTCTCTATTTAGTTCAGTCGATCAGACGGTCGACCGACACTGCCCAACAGTCAAAAATATGGCGGTTAGTGGACGGTCGACTGCAGAGTCTGTTTTAGCTGGTTTTGGTCCCCAATGTCTATATTGTTAACTTTTTGATTACTTGTTAATCTCCACCGGCTCTATTGATTTTCTTTCTAAGCTTTTGACCCTATATATATGGAAACACTGTAGACTACTATTTTTAGTCATTCACTGAGATTTGTGTTGATTTTAGATCCAAGTTTTTGAGAGAAATATTTTTCAAAAAGAGAGATTTTTGAGCAAACTCCATGCAAGATTTTTCTAACTTTGATTCTCCATTCCACTAATTTTAAAGCTTTTCTCACCACAATTTCAGAGTTACAAGTTCTTATCTTGGTTATAAGGATTTTTTGTGAGCCCATTTTGATGATCTAAGACATGTCAAATCTTGTATTGAAGAGTTGTAGAGGTTGCAGCCTCAAAGCGAGATTAGGGTTCATTGATTGTAAGGTGTTATGGCACCAAGTGAGGATTTGCAAGTCCATTTCGTTCTTACCGGAATGTGTACAGTGGTGATATCACGGGATCAAGAATAGTTCTAAACCCTTAACAGGGTAAAGACGGGAACATAGAGTGTTGCTCAAACCTCAAAACAAATTTCTCGTTTTTGTGATTGCTTGCTCTTTCATCTCACTACTTAACTCATTTTATACTCTAGTGCATGCTTTTATTGATCCATTTCATATTGCTACTTATACTCTTGTGTTATAATATGGTTTGTTGAGATTGGTTCTTGTTCATTAGCAAGTAATTTCATTAATTCCGCATTATTTGTCATTTTCCTATAGTCATCACCTATTCAACCCCTTTAGGTGATTTATAATTGGTATCAGAGCCTAAACTCTAGTATTTGGTTTAATCACATTAGAGAGATCCTTATTTAGGCTATATTTGTTGCTTATTTATTTGCATACTTTTTTTTCCTGGCATCATACGATTTTTCTAGCATTAAGTCCCCACCCAAGTTTGATGGGTTGAATTTTCCAATATGGAAAGTAAAGATGACCCTTTTCTTTAAGTCTTTAGAATTTAGGGTTTCATAGGCCGTCACTAAAGAATTTGTAGAACCTCACGGTGATGAGGATATATGGTCCGAAGCAACCGCCAAGGATTATGAGGCCAATGCAAAGGTACAATATTCATTGGCACAAGCACTTAATGATGATGATCTTTCATGTGTTATTAATTTCAAATCCACTCTTGAAGTTTGGAATGATTTGATTATAACTCATGAAAGAATTTCTCAAGTCAAGAGATCTAAAATTGACTTGCTTTGTTCCTAATATGAAAATTTTTAATGCTTGATAATGACACTATTGATGAGATGCTTTGTCACGTCACTAAAATCACTAAAGATTGTCTTCCTTAGGTGATGAAATCGACAACGAACAAAAAGTGAGGAAAGTCATTAGAGCTCTTCCCAAGGCTTGAGAGGTCAAGGCAACGACTCTCATGGCACTAAATGATCATGAGGAGATGGACTTCTCTAATTTCATTGGGAATCTTAAAACCCACCTATAGCTTTCATGGTGACTCCCTCAATTGTGGAAGATGAAGAGTCAACAGATGAAGGTGAAGAAGACTTCATTATGCTTATCCAAAGAGTGGGAAAAATGTTTGACAAAAGGGGAAGGAAAAACAACTTTAGAAGAATAAGACCTCAAGGCAAGTTCGAAAGAAAGAGGAAACGAGTCCTTATTATCATTGCATGAAGACGGGACATCTCATAGCAGATTGCCCCTCTCTTCAAGCTACAACCTCCAAGAAATTGCATAAGAAGAAGAAAGCCATAGTGGCGACTTGGGATGACTCGAAGATCGATTATGATGAAGAAGAGATTGATACCGCAAATATTTGCTTCATGGCAAATAGGGAAGAATCGAATAAGGTAACCTCCAGACCTACTTTAGATGATGATGAACTTACATCGATGAACTTGCAATATTTTTTGAAGAACTTCAAGAAAGATATGTGATTTCAAAAATTCAAAACAAAAGGTTGAAAAGGAAAATTATCTTTTGAAAAACAAATTGGATATTGTTTTCTAGGAAGAAATGATTTATCAAGCTATTTTGAAAAGACTAAAAAGGACTTTGATGACCACAAATGTATTTACAAGGGTAAAAGCCCTAATAGTGTTTTTGATAAAAAATAAATTTGTGAGTATTCAAAATCAGATTGATGTTTTGGATTTTACTTTAAAGAAGTGTGATTTTTTTTATGAGTAAGATTAATTCTATATTTAAGACCTAAGGGAAACACATTTCACATGTACACACCAAGAAGCATGATCACAGTGCACATCACAATCATGCATATATATGGTAAGGTGTACACATATACACATTGTGGCCGCAAAGATCATTTAGTAAAATTTTGCTATGCTAGGTTAAAATTGAAAAACAAAAGTATTTGGGTTAGTGAGAATACTAACCCTAAAGGACCCAAAAAGATTTGGGTATCAAAGAACACACCAAACTTAGGGGTTGTTTGTTTCGTCGTAAAGTCATAAAAGTCCGTAATTCGTAAATGACTTACTACCCAATTACAACTACGGCATTTGTTTGGACCGTAATTCATAAAAGACTTACGCAACTCAACTACCACTCACGTTGAACTCAATTACTGCTCACTTACAGCCCAGTTATAATTAATTTTATGATCATGAAAATTTGTATTATTTTTTATGTTAATATTAAAATTTTTAATATTTAACATTTTTAGTATTTATTTGCAATTTTAAAACTTTTTAAATCACCAAATAGTTAATTTTGTGGTCAATTTTTTCACTTACGACTTACACATTATGACAACCAATCACCGTAAAACACAATACACTTTACCACTTACAACTTTATATTACCAACCAAGCACCGTAAAATTTACATGCATGTAACTCATTTACAACTGTAAAAGACTTTACCAATTATGACTTATGAATTACGATCAATTATGACAACCAAACAGACCCTTAATTTATGTATGTGTGTCCTCCTCAAAGATGTAAGAGGAGATGATGCCTTGATGGTAAATACATTAGGAGCTCAAAGGATCAACAAAGTGAATGCAACATTATCAAGAGAACTTAATGGGAGAACACCACCTTTTTGGAGAGTATTTGCATATATTGGTAACATCTCCACCATGCTTTAATTTACATGGATTACATGCTCATGTATAACAATTTTTTAATTGCTATGGTCACATGCTCATATGTTGATAGCCTTTAATCCATTGTTAATATATCCATGTGATTAAGTGTATTGATCAGACTATCTTCATGTGTATAAGTATTTTTTTATTTTTGTTATTTAATTAGTGTATTTTGAAAGCATCCTTGTGAATATCTTGCATAAATACTCTATTGACTTCTTAGACTTTATATATGTTTTCACTATACCATCGGTGATTGTTTTATAAAATGATCTAATTATTTTTTAATTCATTGATTAAGTAATGCAAATAAGAAAAGCAAAGCGCACCTCAACTCATAATTTAGAGGAATGATGAGGGGAAGTTCAGAGCCCGTAAAGGACATACGGCTTCAATTCTTATTTATTCGCTTAAAATTTGTGTTTTAAGCATGCATTTTCTTTAGCTTGGATTTATATAAGCATATAGTTTTTGGCCTAATCCAATATTTTGGCATATTATTTATCAAAATAAATTTTAGCATATTATTGTAGCATATATTGTTTTAACTTAACTCTAAAATTTATAAAAATTATTGGTTTTAGGATTTCCATTTTTGAAATACTCGTTTTTTGTGTTTTTGGAGCAATTCTGGTCGACCAACCGGTCGACCGAGTAAGTCTACAGGACTTACTGGATTATTTGGTCGACCGGACGATCGACCGAGTAATCCTGTTAAGGACTTACTTCTTCTGTCAGTAGACCGACTGGTCGACTGACATTTGTAGGCTGTTATTTGCCAGTGCTCTCGGGTTTTTTCGATCGATCGACTTTCGGATCTAGCTCTTTTAACTATTCATAAACCCTAGAAATTTTAGTTTCTTCTTTCTTAACTCCCTTCTCTGACTCTCTTCTTTCTTACCCATCACATCTCTCTTCAAAATTCTTCCCACTCCCTAAATTTCTGCTCAAAATCATTTGGAGATCGTAACTACTCCATGTCCACTTCACTTTGGTGAAGAAATTTCTGATTTTCACTAGGTATATTTCTCTACATCTCATCTTAATTTTCTTTTATGTTATTCATTCTTTTTCTCTCTGATTTTTTTCTAGTAATTGTCCTTTTTCTTCTAAAATGTCAGAAAATCGATAAATTCAAACATCCCGAATCCTCCTCTAGACCCAAAAATGTGTTTGTTTCGGAGAATTCCTTATACAAACACTCTGTGATCTACAACAAACACGTGATTTTGGGTAGATATATTGTTTTGACCGACTTTGAACATCTAAATCTTGGCCCCATCCTTAGAACAAGTTCCTTAAAATATTTTATCACTATCAAGGAACAAGTTCACCCTAAATTAGTTTAATATTTCTATTCTAATCTTTTTTTTCATGACAATCATATCCGATCTCGTGTCAAAAATATCAATATCAACATATCTCTTAAGAGATACGCTAGAATCTTAAAATTGTCTTGTGAGGGTGAAGAGATTTTTCATCTAGATCTTCATGACTTCATGTATCCTGACGGTGAGAATACTCTCACCGCTTCTCGACTTTTGCACAATGACGAGAACTCTGCCCTTATGAGGAATGAGGAGGTGAAGTACTAAACACTTCTCGCTCAAGCCTTGCAAAAATTGTGTTCCATAATCTCCTCTCAAAATGAGGAGAATATAGTCACACCCGTGTTTGTGCCCCTCTTCTCATTTATTGCCTTCTGCGAGACATTAAAGTCAATATTCTTAGACTCATCATCAATTTCATGCTTTCTGAACACTTGTTGATTCTAAGTAAAAATCTTCCATACGGGATGATTCTCACTTGCAAGTTCAAGCACTTCAAAATTGATCTTTATGACGAGAAAATCATCGCTCCTTCAGTTTACATTGATTGCGCCCTCCTTAAGAGGATGCAAGCTAGACTTCGTGCCCATGCTCCTCCCTATCCCCCCCCCCCCCCCGCGTTTAGCCTTTTGCCTTTGGTTCCTCTTCTTCCGTTGTTGATCCATTTACAAGCATCATGACTTAGCTGAATAATCTGCTCTGAACATCACTTCAACCATAGAGAAGATCTTAGCTAGCTAGGAAGCATTTCAGAATGAGCATCACAATGATATGTCATACGTGTACTCCTCCATCAGATATTTTTAGTGATGCAGTGACTACAGCTTTTTCAAGCATGATTGGCTTGTACCTATTCCAGATGCTTATGCACAGCTTCTTCCTCCAACCGGTCCTCCATTCGATCTATGGACTGCTCCTCAGGATCCCTCTGAAGCCTATTGTCTTGTTGCTGAGCCTGCTATTGACATTGATGAGGAAGAAAATATTTGAGCCCCTCCCTTTCTGATGAGTGACAAAAAGAGAGAGAAGTAGACCAAGAAATAGAAGAAGGCATTAGTGGTTGTATGCTTGTGATAGATCTATGAGTTATTTTTAGTAGTTTCAGTTTCCAATTTCTATGTCTCTGTATTTGTGTTTATATTAAACTTTGTTAAGCTTATGTGTGATAAACTCTGGTTCTATAAAACCTTGGTACTGGTGATGATATTATGTGACTTTATTTGGTTTTGTGTGATGTTGATTGGGTACAAGACTTACATATCATATATGTTACACTTGAGTTTTACCCTTTCTTGTGATGAGTGACAAAAAGAGGGAGAAGTAGACCTAGAAGTAGAAGACGGTATTAGTGGTAGTATGTTTGTGATGTTTCTTCTATGAATTATTTTAAGTATTTTCAGTTTCTATTTTCTAAGTTTCTGTATTTGTATCGATGTTAAACTTTGTTAGGCTTTGTGATAAACTTTGGTTCTGTAACATTTTGGTACTGGGATGATATTATGTAACTTCATTTGGTTTTGTGATGTTGATTAGATGCAAGACTTATTTATCATATATGTTGTACTTGAGTTTTACCCTTTCTTGTGATGATTGAATCGTTCATATATTGAAATCTCATTCATCATCATATTATTTGGAGGTCAGTGGTTTTGGATGGATGGAGAAAAATGTTTATGCATTTATTTTTTAATCTCCACATATTGTTATGCATAAATGTATTGCATAGAGTGTATATCTTGACTACATCTTTATCTATGTGTTATATTGACGCATTGAGCTTAAATATCATATTTCTAATATGCATATATTTAGGGGGAGCTTCACTTAAAGCTTCTTCCATGTTTGCCTAAAATAACTCCATACGTTTTGTCATCATCAAAAAGGGCGAGATTGTTGGCCTGAAGGTCATTTGCCTTAGTTTTGATGATGATAATCTTATATAGTTATTTATGTAATAATATACATAAGTTTCAAGTTAAGTTTTCTTTTCAACCATGTGTTCGAGCTTCTCATAAAGACTCCCAACTTTTGAATCTTTGTTTAGTGATCTAAGAGCCCAAGCATTATATTCAATAATAAGAATTAAGATCAAAGAATCCATATTGCAAGATAAATATTTCCAAGAGAAGTATTTTTCTATTTATTTTGTAAGAATTAGTTTTGTCAAAACCAAGATTCGTAACATTGATAGCTTTATGAGATTGACACACACATATGGTTTTTCAAACAGTTTTTCTATATATTTCATACATGTTTAAGAGTTTTGAAAACAATCTCAAAAAGTTTATAAAGATTTTTCAAAACGGTTTATTGAAAAACATTTGTTATTCAAAAGGATATTTCATCTTTACAGATTTAGTTCTACATCCTAAAATTATGATAATATATGATCTCACAATTTTGGACTTCATATTACCCCATGGACTATGTTTTATATTCACGTATTCAAATATATTTATGAAAAAATCAAATAGAATTTCTAAATAATTCAAAAACCAGTTTTTTATCTAGACTCGGTCGACCGAACGGTCGACTGGGTGGTTCATTGAGGCAGTCAACCATAATGCACAATTATAACCGTCTATCTCGGTTGACCGAGCCTTCGACCAACTTTAACACCCTTGGCTCTCAGTTTAGAGCGGTCGACCAGGCGGTCAACCGGCACTGCCTAATGGTAAAAAATATGACTGTTGGCGATCGACCGGCCGGTCAATCACAGAGTCTGTTTTGGCTGCTTTTTGTCCCAACGGCTATATTGTTAACTTTTTTATTAGTTGTTAATCCCCAATGGCTCTATTAATTTTCTCTCTGAATGTTTGACCTTATATACATGGAAACACTGTGGACTACTATTTTTAATCATTCACTAAGATTTGTATTAATTTTAGATCCAAGTTTTTAAGAGAAATATTTTTTAAAAAAAGAAGTTTTTGAGCAAAACTCCGTAAAAGATTTCTCTAACTTTGATTCTCCATTCCACTGATTTCAAAGCTTTTCTTACCACAATCTCAGAGCTACAAGTTCTTTCTTGGTTATAAAGATTGTTTGTGAGCCTTTTGGTAATCTAGGAGAGATCATCTCAAATCTTGTACTGAAAAGTTGTAGTGGTTACGGCCTCAAAGCGAGATTGGGGTTCGTTAACTGTAAGTTATTGCGGCATTGAGTAAGAAGACTTGCGGGTCCAGTTTGTTCTTGTGGGAATGTGTAGAGAGGTGATATTGCGGGATCAAGAATAATGCTAAACCCTTCATACGGTGAAGACAGAGACGTAGAGCGTTGCTTCTCGTCTTTGTGATTGCTTGCTCTCTTAATCTTTCTACTTAACTCTATACTCTAGTTCATGTTTCTATTGATCTATTTCTTTTTGCTACTTATACTCTTGTGTTATACAATTGTGTGTAAAGATTGGTTATTATTCATTAGCAAGTAATTTCATTAATCCCGCATTATTTGTCATTATCTTATAGCCATCACTTATTCACCCCCATCTAGTTGATTTACATGCATATCTTAAAACTCTTAGTATAAATGTCTATCCTACCACAACTAAGGAGTTGAATCTTAAAAATTGAAAATATTTTGAAGCCATTGCACAAGCCATTATTGTATTAAAGCAAACCCTTAAAAATGATCATACTTTTTAGAATTTCTAATTATGTTTCCACTTTTGCAGTATGGAATAAATTGATATCTCTTGGTGAACAAATTTCAAATGTAACGGAGAGATATTCAAGAAAAGTTGATTCCGACCAAGAATGCTTCATGGTCCAAAGGAATGACTCCCTTGAGGAAAACTCAGAATCTGATATTGATGATATATCAAGTATGTTAAATGATGAGCTTGCCATATTTTGTGAAGATTTACTAGAAAAATATAAAGTATTGAAAAATAAAATTTTAAAGTTAAAGAAAGAAAATGATTTTTTTGAAAAACCAAGTTAAAAAACCAAGTTGAATTGATTTCTAACAAAAAGGATTTATTTCAAAAGCAAAAATTCTTTAAAAATTTAACTTGATTTTATTTCAAAAGAAATGAGACTTTGAGAAAGAGAAATGATTTGGTTTCTAAAAAAAAGAAGATTGCTTTAAAAGAAAATATTTATTTGAAAAACCAAATTGTTTTGATTACTAAAGAAAGAGATTTTGTTTCAAAAGAAAAAGAATTTTGAAAAATGCTTTGGCTGAAAAAGAAAAGATTTTTATTTCTTTTAACAAAGTGAAAAAGAATTTTATTATGCAAATGTTGTTTTTGTTTCTATTAATAAAATTGAGATTTATATTTTTAATAATAAGATTGATTGTTTAGACTCAACTTTGAGCCAATATGCTTTAGACCATAAACGATTGGAATCTTTTTTCAAAAGAAATAAACTCCACATATTCATGCACATACTACAAGGCATGCACATACACATCATACTCACAAGTATGCCAATGTGTTCATTATTCACATTTGGCCGCAAATGTCATCTTACTAAGTTTTTCTATGATAGATTACATATTTTATGTAAATATTTGAGTTCGTAGTAATACCAACCCTCAAGGACCAAAAAAGATATGGGTACCAAAATTTACACCAATTATTTTTAATATAGTGTGGGCTCTCACATGACGTGAGAAATTCGATGCCTTGATAGTGATGTAATTGGAGCTTGATGGACAAATCAATGGATGTATCACTATCAAGGAGTTTAGGTTAGAGGACCACCTTAGTTTTGAAAAAATGAAGATTAGTTCTATTCGTGTTGGTAACTATCTCTATTCTCTATGATATGTTTGTATATGTTTTGAATTGAATAATTTTTAGCATATCAAGATTTACATATTTTTATTATATATTTAAATATAAATTGTATTAGAATATATAATATACTTGTATAACTTTTGAGATACACTCTTAATTTTGTGTCAAAATTGATCCATATTTTTTGAGTACTTAATTATTATTTAGTTATAATTGTATATCTTAATTTTAAAGACTCTTGCATTTATACTTATGATTAGATTTGTTTCTCGAGCATATTTTGATGTTTATATGCAAATCTTATCTTGTTTATTGTACTTTCGAGTTTTGTGAAAACTATGTGATCCTTGAGATACACTTGATCTTCATGCTATACATGTTCTAATTTATTTGTGTACTTAATTCATATTTGATATCTTATATGTCATAATTTTGATGATTCTTGCATGTTATATGATATGTCATGTTTATAAAAAAGAATTTTCTTGTTTTGTGTTTTTTCATATCTTTACAAATCAAGTTTTCTATGTGTTAAAGTTTTTAAAAAATTTTCATATGATTTTTGATGAATTTCTTAAAGTTTTATTGATGTATCTTCATGAATATGATTCTTACAAGATTTTTGTGCACTCATCTTTTGTTTATTCATGTGATTGTGAATTTTGTTCCTTGCATTCATTTATGAGTATATATATGCTATGTAGATTTTGAATGACAATTCTTGTGTATTTAACATCTTTCATCAGCTATATGATTTGTTTCATATTTGAAAATTTATGAACTTGTTTTCAAAATTATTTTAAATTAGTTTTTTATTTTCATATAGTAGTATTTTCAAACTATTCTCAACTATCTTCAAATAATTATTTTTGAAAATGCTACCCTTTGTAGGTGATTAGTTGGGTGATCATACCTTCTATAATTTCAATTGACTATTTTTTTGACATGTACATGTAAGTTGATGATAAAATGAGTTATATACATGGTTTACATAATATTTAATTTTTGTATACTCATTCTTTTTTATTTATATATGTATTTCTCATATTTTCAGTGCTATTATATTTACAATTGGCATCACACACACACACACACACACACACACACACACACACACACACACACACTCTACACACACACACACACACACATATATATACACAAATATATATATATATATATATATATATATATATATATATATATATATATATATATATATATATATATATATATATATATATTTATAGGATTGATTGATTGTACTTGATTTACAATTATTCATACATATTTTTGTGCATATTCTTTAGCGCAAATTAATCTCTTGCAAAGCTTATATCATTTACAATTGATATCATGAATTTTCATTTCAATTAGTATCATGGAATGTTATCACTTTCTATTGGTATATTTTTAAAACTTATGCAATTATTTCATTAGTGGTTTAAAAAGGGGGAGAAAACTTTTAAATAAATTTGTTTTGAATTTACTTTTTTTTCTAAAAAGAGGGAGAGAAATTTAAATTGTTTTGCAAATTGTGTTAAAATCATTTGATTTTAATTGGTATCAATATATTTTAATTTGTATCTTTTACATGTTCTTCAATTGGTATTAATATGATTTATCCAAAATTTACAATTAGTATTGGTTTACAATTGGTATTTGTGTTTGTTTATAATTGGTATCAAAAATTTTATATTTTCAAAATTTTAGCATTTACAATTGGTATTATTTTAGAAAATCAAATTTCAATTATTCTCAAAATTTATTTTTGATATGTATTACCTATATGCAAGGGGAGTTAATTTAATGTCTCCTCTATATATATATTTATGATGAGTGTATTGTATATAAAAGGGCTTGACATCTCTTTTCTATATCATACACGTGTGTAGGAGGAGCTTAACATCTTCATTTATATGTCGTACATTATGCTTATTTGAGTTTGGGTTTAGTCGTCTCTTCTCTATGGAATGCATGTATACAGGGAGAGCTAAATTAATGTCTATCTTCGTTATGAATTTATATCACATATATCTTCTTTGTGTTTTTACCCTTTTTGATGAAGTGACAAAAAAGGAGAAAGATATTTGAAAATGTATGTTTATTTATGCATTAAAGCTCAATAAGCATCAAATAAGTTTTGCATATATGTTTGCTTGTTTAGAAAAATCTAGTATTTTATTGCATATTTTTATATGATTATGTTTATATAGGAGCTAAGGGGAGATTTCATTGAGCTCTTCTCTAATCCATGCATAATAACTCTATGAATTTTGTCATCATCAAAAAGGGGAAGATTGTTAGTTCAAAAGCCTATCACTCTAGTTTTGATGAGATTAACTCATATACTTATACTACAAATGATATTGTGTTTATTAAGTTTCAGATATTCAATCAAGATCTTAGTTAGTGCAGTTTCTTCAAGCTAACACATGTTTATTTAAGAGCTTAAGCATAAAAAACACATCAAGACTTAAGAAGGAGTCTAACATAAAAAAATCAAGTTTGGATCAAGTCAAGATGGAGAAGAAAATATATTCTAGAAGAAACTTGAGTTTAGAGTTTGAAAGAATGTCAAGATTTGTATAAAGTATAGATTAGTTTTTGATTGCTCAAGATCACACGCACACAAATTTAATATTGATTTCAAGATCAAAAGTTTTGGTGTTTTAGTTTAACCTGTTTCAATTTAACTAGAATATGCTTTTGGTTTCATGAATGAATTTTCTCAAAAACAACTTCATATTGTTTTATGTATATTTGATTTTATCTGTAACACCCCCTTCCCGGAATACGTACCCCATTTTTCACTCGTATTATTCTATTTTTTCTTATTTATTTTTAATTATTTTGTATCCGGACCGTATTACGTTGATCCTGAGCCCAGCCCGAGGTCGAACCCGACCCATTTCCTATATTTATTTTTTTATTTTATTATTATTTTTTCTCTTTTCTTCTTTTTCCTTTTCCTTTCTTTTCCTTCTATTTTTTCCTTTTTCTTTTTATTTTTCCTTTTTATTTTCTTTAATTATCTTTTCTTTTCCTTCCACACTCTACTGCCCTATTCTTTTATTTTTTTTTCTTCTTCTTCTTCTCTTCTCTTCTTCTTTTTCCCCTCTCCCTCTCTCTCCCCTCTATACCCGGCCCCCTTTCTTATCTTCTCTCTTCCAATCTCTCTCTAACTTCTCTCTCACTCTCTCTGTCTCCTCTCTCTGCCCAAGCCTCCCGGCCAACCCCTTGCAGACCACCCACTCTACCTCCAGTCTCCTCTCCGTCCACCCACACTAACACCGGCCGCCACCCCGACCTCTCCACCTCCTTCCCTCCCTTGCCGACCAACACACTGCCACACAATCATCTCCACCTCCATCTCCACCATCATCTCCTCTCCATCACCATTACCCTCACACCCTCCTCCCTTCAATCCTCCCTCTCCTGGTCGCGCCTCCAGCCTCGCCACCTCCCGCCAGTCGTGCGTGCAGCCCCGGGGCCACTTGATCCTCCCTCGGCCTCCTCCTTCTCTTCTCTTTATCCCTGTCTTTCTTGTTCTCTCTCCCTGTCTTTCACTCTACCTCTCTCTCTTTCACTTTATCTCTCTTCTCTCTCCTTCTTATTCTCTCTTGTTCTCACTCTCTATCGCTCTCCCTTTATGTTCTTTCTTTCGCTCTCTCATTCCCTCTCTTTCTCTATTATTCCCTGTTTCTCTCTTTCTCTCTCTATCTCTCATGTTCTCTCTGTCTTCTCTCTCCCTTTCTCTTTCTCTTTTCTTTTCTCTCTTTCTCTCCTCTCTCACTCTCTGGTTCTCACTTTCTCTCTCAATACTCTCTTCTCTCTTATTCCCACTCTCTCTTCCTCACTTCATGTCTCTCTGTTTCTCTCTTTCATTCTCTCTTACTCTCATTCTCTCATTCTCTCTCTCTCTCTCCATGTATCTATATTTCTCTATCTCATTTCTCTTACTCTGTCTCTATCTCCTCCCCTCTTCTCACTACATTTCTATCTCCTCAAAGCGCTTGCGCGTTAGCTCCAACAAAGCTATATTGTCGACTGTCGCGTTCCGCGTATCCATGCTTTTCCTCGCTTAGGCGAGTGCTTATTAATTGTATTGCAAGTACTTGTAATTTATGTAGTTGAGTACTTGTTATTATTTTAAGAAAATGCTTGTAATTGTATAGGCGAATGTTGTAACCGTGTAGCAAATGTTGTAATTGTGTAGGCGAGTGCTTATTTTTATATGGCCAAATGCTTGTATTTGTATAGGCGAGTTTCTTCACTTGTTTAGCCTTCGGGCTTAACCTCCAGATTTTTTCCAGCCTTCAGGCTTAGCTTCTGGGTTTTTCTTCAGCCTTCGGGCTTTACTTCAGCCTTCGGGTTTTACTAGCTCCGCATGGTGGGCGAGCTTAACGCTCAGTGCTTTACTGCTAAACTCGTCCGAACGTAGCTTCGTCGCGTGCGTTAGTAAAAGCGTACATACACTTACTTGCATTTAGCTTTGCCACAAGCCTTTAGCTTCGCTGCGAGCATTAGCAAAGCGTTCATACGCTAGCTTCGCCATGAGCGTTTAGCTTTGCCGTGAGTGTTGCTTCACCGTGTGTGTTAGTAAGGCGTTCATACGCTTACTTCACCGTGAGCATTAGCCTCGCCAAGCGCATTAGCGTCTAGAGCAGCTTCGTAAGGAGCCAAGCTCCACCGTATGCCGAACTTTATACTTACACGACCTAACTTCACTCCATCTTAACTAGCCTCACCTGGATATTTAATAGTATAATTAATTATTATTGTTATGATGGTTGTGAAGAGTTTGAAATATCTACTTGTATTATTTTTCTATACTATGTTGGATATGATGTTGTGATCATGTATTTACTTGTATTGTATACTTCATCCGATAATGATTGTGAAAATTAAATTATCGTGTCATTTAGGGCTAACGGGTCGTGTCCATGAGGAGAGATGTAATGCAAGCTTTTCGGTGTTGTCGTTAAGAAAACTAGTTTTAGTGTTTATGTTTTTAAAAGAAAAGAAGATGGAGGGTAGAGAAGTGATTCAAAGAAAAATTAAAGATTTAGAATAGGTTTTTGAGAAAATGTTTTTTTTAAAAAGATTTTGAAAGTAATTTGGTTGTGTTTTTAATAATTGAAAAGATTTGGGCTCACTAATCATTTGCTTAACTCTATATTCTTATCTTGATAGTTAAATACCTCAATGTGATCCTAGGCAATAGTTTAATCTTGCATTTAAAGAGAAGTTAAGTAACACACATAAAATAGTGTAAGAAATTAAACTTTACTTTTGAAATCTTTCTTTAAGTTGAATGTTAAACCATTAAGGCACTTAAGCAGGCATGGTATAAAAATAATTTTTTATAAGACTAACTTCAAAGTGTAAGTTCAAAAACTGATCCCATCCTTATGTGCCATCAAGAACACTCGCTAACAAGACTTAAATAAAGGCATTCAAATTTAAACTTCAGTTGGGTTATTTCAATAAAATCTATCAAGATGTAGAATAAGAGAAGAGGGATTAGTGAGCCCAGAAAAGGAAAATTAGCTGCTCATAGCAACAATTTTACAACTAAAGAAATAAAAAAAAGATATAAACATACCATCATAAAGAGAAGGAATTAAAGAAGAGTCTTGAATCTTTATTGATGTCACGTTCAATATTCGATTACAACACTCTATCTCTCTCTTACTTTGTTTCTGGTCTAAATTAGAAAGCAATAAAACTTTTATCGAACAATAACCCTAACCTGAGGAATGAAGAAGAATTCTAATTCTAATTTTTGTGTGTTCTTCCTCTACATTCTCTGGGTATTTATAGGAGAAAGTCTGGGGTAGTGACTCATCAAAATACTGACTCATCAAAAGATACATTCTCAGAATTTTGAAGTTGAGCTGTGGATATGCTAAGAATATCCTTTTTTTCTTTTGATTGAAAATTTAACTGAGTTAGGATGCAACTAGCTATCATATTGAGTGCTAAAATTGACTAAACAAATGATTGAATTATAAACAGTAGTCAATAAAAGAAATGTAGCTCTTTAAGTTTTCTTTCTAGAGCATCTTGAATCATTAGATTTGCATTTCTATAATGAAAGTTATGATTAAATTATTAAATAATGCCCAGTCTAAATTCGAATTTTGATTGAATTGTAGATTTTTGGAGTTTCCTTCTGCGACTCCATCTTTCCATGTAATCAAAAGATATATTCTCAGATTTTGAACTGAATATGCTGAGAATATTCTTTTCTTCTTTACATAGAGAATAATTGATTTTCAATCACGAATTTAATTCAATTTTCCTTTCAATCTCCAAATATAATTGCCTCAAATCTCGAAATTTATTGAGCTTTTTAGGCTTGTGGGCTTTATTCCTTCTTTTCTCCTTTTTATAAAAGTTTGCACATCACTAAGCAAAAAGAGGATAAAATAGCAGAGTTTTTTTAAAAATAAATATGGGAATGTGACAATAAGTATGCAAAATTGATAAGTGATCATACCCCATACCTATCTTTTGCTCGCCTTCGAGTAAAATAAATAAAAAGAAAAACTAAACTAATCTAACCTAACTCACTTTCGTAGGAATCACGATTGCGCTTAGCACGTACAACAAGCGGTTAAACCTTTAGGTTTCTCCTAGAGAACGAGTTTTGTCTCATGAGAGTTTTCAGTCGATTACACCCACAAAATCCATAAAGAAAGAAAAAAGTGTAAGTATTTTTGAAAAACATTTTTAAAAAGGAGAGCAAATATTTGAAGTATTGTTGTAAGAGCTCAAGTAATCTATAAGTTATAAGAAAACATAATTTTTCATTCCTAAATTTATTCTCTATTAAAAAACTTATTATCAATCAAGATATGGGGTTAAACTTGTATTTCCCATCTAATCTGTTACTTTACCCTAAATCATATGCACCTCGTGACCATGAATATTTTGACTAGGGGTTCTTTAACTCTAACCTTATGCCTTATTTTTTTTCTTTTTTTATATATTTGGTGGTATTATTCCTTAGTTTTATTAGGCTTTCTAATCTGCCCATGTAACAAGCCTTTAATCGGTGAAACTCAAACCAGACAGTTTTAGGGCACAGTGTGAGAGAACACCCCAAGGACTTAAGGACTCGAGCAAACAAGGCTACAAAACTAAGAATTTTATTATATGAATTGTTTTTAGGCGTGAATATTTATGCTTTATGAGGCACAAATACCCAGCTTAATCAGAGAATTCTTTTTAAATATATATAATATTTTTTTTAAATAAGGCATGAGAATCTTTATTTTTGAACCCTTAGTGTGTAAGTGTTATAAAGTTATATTTCATCAAGGTAAAGATCAAGATTAAATTATTTTTTCAAGTTTTCTTCCTAACCTTAGAAATCAAATAAATAATCTTATTTTGACAAATATAAGAAATCCTAATTATGATTCTCCTATTCCTTCAAAATCAACTTAATTTCTTACAAAAAATATGTCAAAATATTGTTCTCTGTCCAAAATATTTTTTTATAATTTTTTATTTTTATGTTTTAGTTTATGTTAATCATGTTAGATCCCTCCCCTATACCTATTTCATGCATTGTCCCCAATGTATGAAAGAAATGAATAGATGCATAAAATGAAATGTAAAAGAGGTGAAGTTACCGATCGCTGGGTCAAAAGGACCTATAGCCATTTCATTTACCGGTGCCGATTTCAAGAACGGTTTAAGGCGTTGACCATTTATCTTAAAGTCATTCTCATTCTTGGTGTCACTGATCTCAACAGCACCGTGTGAAAACATGGTCTTTATAATGAATGGCCCAATCCATCTCGATTTGGTGGAAAAAGATGAAGCCTAGAATTATAGAGTAAGACTTTTTGTCCGGGAACAAAAGTTTTTCTCATGATAAACTTATCACGAAAAATCTGAATCCTACTTTTTATTATTTTTGCATTTTCATAGGCCTCATTTCTCAACTCCTCAAGTTCGAAAATTTATAATTTCAAAAGTCACCAGCCTTGTCTAAGTCAAAATTTAGCTACTTTATGGCCTATAAGGCTCAGTGCCATAAAGCTCGGTGCCATAAAGCTCGGTGTTCTAACTCAACAGGTAAGTGATAAGCCTTTTCAAAGACTAACCTATAAGGATACATTCCTAGAGTTATCTTGAAAGTGGTCTTGTAGGCCCATAAGGCATCTACCAATTTGGTAGACCAGTCTTTTCTATTTTGGTTCACGGTCTTCTCCAAAATAAGCTTAATTTGTCTATTGGAGATCTCAACCTGCCCACTAGTCTGAGGATAATGGGATGTGGACAATTTATGAGTGATGGCATACTTTCACATAAGACTTTCGAAGGATCTATTGCAAAAGTGTGTGCCATTATCACTGACGATAGCACGAGGGGTTCTGAAGTGCGAGAAGATGTTCTCTTTCAAAAACTTGATGACAATCTTGTTGTCATTGGTTTTGCTTGGAATGGTTTCTACCCACTTGGACATATAGTCCACAACAACCAATATGTATTTGTTCTCAAATGAATTAGGAAATGGATCCATAAAGTCGATGCCCTAAACTTCAAACAGTTCTACTTCTATAACTAGGTTAGGGGGCATCATGTTTCGCTTAGAGATCCTTCCTACCATTTGGCATCTATGGCACGTCTTGAAAAACTCAAATGCATCTTTGGAAAGTGGGCTAATAGAACCTACTTTGCAACACTTTTTTAGCAGTTTTGCAGGGACCAAAGTGTCCATCATATGCAAGTTCGTGACAAAAATACAGAACACTCTTAATCTCCTCATCGGGAATGCATCTCCTAATGATTTGGTCGAAATAACACTTGAAAAGATATGGTTTCTCCTAGAAGAAATACCAAACTTGAGATAAGAAACGGTAGATGCCTTGTTTAGACCAATGAGCTGGAGTTTGGTTCGTGACTAAGTAGTTTATTATGTCAGCGAACCTAGATTACCTAAAGGCAACCAAGAGTTGTTCATCGGAAAAGTTATCATTGATGGGTAGTTTATTACATAGTGAATTTAGGATGTGCAAGAGGTGGTCAGCATTGACATTTTCTACGCCTTTCTTATCTCAAATCTCGAGATTGAATTCTTAAAGAAGTAAGATCTAATGAATTAGTCGGGCTTTAGCATCGTTTGTCGCCATAAGGTATCTTAGCACATAATGATTGGTGAAGATGGTGGTTTTGGACCCAATTAGGTAGGGACAGAATTTCTCTAATGCAAAACCTACAGCCAAGAATTTTTTTCGATTGTAGTATAGTTCAATTATGCATCATTGAGAATCTTACTTGAGTAGTAAATCACGTGTTGCTTGTTATATATGTGTTATCCTAAGATAACGTCTATAGCAAAATCAGAAGCATCACACATGATTTCAAACGGCTTTGACCAATCAGGATGCAGAGATGATTGGTGCAGAAATAAGCTCATTTTTCAGCTTCTCCCAAGTATTAAGACATCTACTATCGAAAGTGAAAGAAAAGTCCTTAGCTAAAAGGTTAGTTAAGGGTCTAGCAATTTTGTTAAATTTCTCAATAAACCTACAATAAAAACCGGCATGTCCTAAGAAGAATCAGATATCTTTAACACACTTCGGCAATAGGAGCTTAGCTATGATCTCAATCTTGGTTTTATCCACTTTAATTCCATTCTTGAAAATCTCATAACTCAAGACAATTCCATGTGTTACCATGAAGTGTTATTTCCCCCAGTTCAGTGTTAGATTTTTCTCGGTACAATGTTGGAGGACGAGTTTGAGATGGTGAAGACATTGATCGAATAAGTCTCCGTAAATGGAGAAATCATCCATGAATATTTCCAAAAATTATTCCACCATATCAGAGAATAGACTCAACATGCAACGTTGAAACATTGCTGGGGCATTGCACAAGTCGAAAGGCATTCGACGATAAGCAAATATCCCAAATGGACATATGAAAGTGGTCTTTACATGGTCCTTCAGAGCAATGGGAATCTGATTATACCCTGAGTAACTATCCAAGAAACAGTAATACTCCTGGCCAACCAAACATTCAAGCATTTGGTCAATGAAGGGAAGCTGGAAATGGTCCTTACGAGTTACTGCATTTAGCTTCCTATAGTCAATGCAAACTCGAATCTTTGTGGAAAGTTGAGTTTGGACCAACTCTTTGTTCTCATTTTACACGACGGTGAAATCGAATTTCTTCAGAACCGCGTGGATAGGAAAAACCCATTGACTATCAGAAATGGGATATATTATCCCCTTGTCTAAAAATTTCACGAATTCAGTATGAACAACCTCTTGCATTATAGGATTTAACCTACGTTGTGGGTCTCTTTTTGCTGTCGCTTCTTTATTGAGATGAATGCGATGTTGAATTATGGTTGGACTCAATCCCTTTATGTCGATAATAGTCCAATCAATGGCTTTCTTATGTCTCCTAAGAATTATTTTAAGATTCTCTTCTTCCCCGTTATTTAAATGTGATGCAATAATGACAGGAAAAGTCTCTTGTTTGTCTAGATAGGCGTACTTAAGATGAGTGGGTAAGGCTTTCAACTCTAAGGAAGGGAAAGGCTCACTGGAAAAAGGAGTCAAGTTTATTGGCTCCACATTTGGTGAAATAGGGTTTGAGGCCTAATTCATAGCAGACTCGATAATCTGATCTATGTTAAAGTCTTCAAACTCTAACTCGAAGTCACAGTCAGGTTCTAACTCTAATTCTTCTCCATGTTCGCTAGTCAAGTTCTTAATGAGGTTGACTTTAAATGTTTGATCCTCAATATCATGGGGTTGCTTTCCTAGGTTGAAGACATTAACTTCTCTAGTCATATCTCCAAAAGTTAACCTCATGGACCCATTCCTACAGTTGATAATAGCATTTGCAGTAGTAAGGAATTGGCACTCTAGGATAACGAGAGTTTGAGCCCTAAGATTGAACACAGATTGTGTCTTAAGAACTATGAAATTAATGGGGATAAATAAACTCTTTAATCCAGATAAAGCACATCATTAATTTTTTCCTTGGAAACTTTCACTGAACGATCAGCCAGTTGGATGGTGACTCGAGTTGGACTAAGATCGCCTAATCTGAGTTGTTGATAAATTGAGAAAGGGAGCAAGTTGATACTTACCCCCAAGTCAAGAAGTGCACGACTAATCTCAGCTTGTCCTATAGTACAGGCAATGGTGGCATAACCCGAACCTTGTACTTAACAGAGATCAAAGTCAATAGTAGCTCATTAATGTTAGTGGCTAAGAAGACTTTCTTGGGTACATTAGTCTTTCTCTTCTTGGTGCACATGTCCTTAGAAAATTTTACATAAGATGGGACTTGTTAGATTGCACCAAGAAGTGGCACATTTATCTTCACTTGATTTAAGATCTCAATTTTGCATCAAGAAGTGGCACATTTTCAGACTCGTCAGATTGGGATGGATTGGAACTAGATGAAGTGGATGCTTGTGTGTTGTGTTGAATGGGGTCGGGTGGTGTAGATACTTGATTATCAACTTTCTTTCCTGACCTCAATATATGAATAATATTGCATTGATTTAATCGTTGATCCTTAGCCAAATTAACTTGGTTAGAATTTCGTGGGTTCGTTAATGGTTGACTAGGTAAAGTACTCTTCAGCCTCTTATTTTGTGAATTAGCTAGCTGACCAATTTGAACCTCTAACCTCATTATAGCTTGTGCATTGTTGTTCTACAGTGTTGGTATGAGGAACTCTTGGTTTCTCATATACCTTTCCATAGTCTTCTCAAAATCACTCATTCTTTTCTCAAATGGAGGACTTAATGGAGGACTTTGGAAAGAAGATTATAGAGCATGGTTAGGAAAGTTCTGTTAATAATTAAAAGAATTAAATTGATGATTATGATTGGGATGATCAATGAGTTGATGATAGGAAGGATTGTGATTATATTTGGAATGTTGGAAGTGGTTTGACCTTGAGTGGTCATTATTGTTTTGACTTCATGAGAAATTAGGTTATTTCTCCAGTCAGGATTGTATGTTGGGGCACAGGAATTATTATTGGGCCTTGAAAAGGCTGCTTTTATCTGTTCAGAAAATTGTTGTTGAGCTTTGAATATTGGACACTACTCAAACACATGATTTATGGCTTGATAGTAAGTATAGCCCGGAGTTGGAAGTTAATTTGGGCTGACTTGGTCGACTGGAACTGATTTCTTAGTTTGTAAAGCTTCTAGTCTTCTCGCTAGGTTTGCTATTCTAGCTTCACAGTTATGGATGATTCAATTGAATGGAGACCACCTTTTGAAGAGATGGAGTTTGAATTCCTAGAGTTTTCATTCATCGGTTCCCATTGGATGGTATGTTCTGCTAGATTCTCAAATAAATTTCATCCTTCATTCTCATCGATTTGCAAGAATTCCCCTTGGCACATGGTTTCTAAGATGGTCTTGGTTGAGTAGTCTAAACCATCATAGAGAATTTGACATTGTCGCCACTTTTCTATTCAATGATGAGGAATTGGACAAGGAGGTCTTTGAAATGATCAAAATACCTCTAAAACGGTTCACTTGGTTCTTACTTGAACTGCATAATATTTTTCCTAATGAGAGCAGTCTTGTGAATTGGGTAGAATTTATTCAAGAAGACCTTGATGAAACCATCCACGATGTGATGGAACCGACTGCTAAATTGTATAGCTATTTCTTTGCAAAGTTCTTAAGAGCAAATGAGACAAATCTCAACCAAATAGCATCGTCTACAAGGTGTAAGATTTTCATTATTAAGAATACTTTCTCAAATTTTCTTATAAAGAAATACGCATCTTCAGACTTTAAGCCCTGAAACTTAGGGAGTGTGTTGATGAACTGAGGCTTGAGCTCAAAGTTGTGCTCACCAACTGATGAAAGTTGGATGCAAGATGGAAGCGAGGAACTCATGGAGTAGAACCTATCCTACAATGATATTGGTTGAGCCATAACTGGATCTGATTTTGGTTCTTGTTTAGGTGGTGATGTGTTTCTAATTAACCTAGATGTGTTTGGGTCTCTCGACCACGATTGCATATACAAACACTACAACAAAAAAGTTCACCAAAAGTCAACAAGAAAAAGAAAAAGCAACCAAGCCTAGATAACTCCTAACTGGTTAATAGTTCACATGAGGTATAATGCAGATTCTGATCACAAGTTAATCAGCCAGGTTAGGGTAAGATTGGTGGTAGATATCCGCGCAAAAGCGACGGGCCTAATTAAGCCAAACCACCAAACTTCGAGGTTTCGCCTCTCAATCCATGTCCTTCAACACCGATTTGGCAGGAGTCAAATTCTAACACCTTCCCCCTTAGGATAATCTCCTAATGAGTTCAAGATGTTCCTAAGGTTAACGTCTATCAGATTTTAAATTAGGCTTAGGTTGTGTGTGCTTGGAGATAGTTTGTGGGCTAAGCAAGGGTAATGACTTCCCCACCTTATCTTTTGTTGGGTTTTGCCCTTAAAATATTTTGTGCAAAGTGTGCAAAATATAGAAAAATAGCTTTTAAGAAGTAAGTAATCACTCCAGAATGTTTCCTAAGCTATATACTATGCATACATACCTTGTCTCCAGCTTTCTTCAACAGTAATTGAAATGAAATGTAATTAGACAAATGTCTAAGAATGTAAGCCTAAACATTTTTTAAAATAATTACAATCAACCAAATAAACCAAATACTGTTGTATTAAAAACAAGATTGTGAGATAATTAAGTACAAAATACTAGCAATAAAGAAAGCTTATTTTTGCAGGGTAATATGTCCTGCAAGAAGAGTTTTTAGTAGTCCGATAATAAACTATGTTTTTACTACAAACTCTTAAAATCTTGTTTCCTACTTTTTAGAGTAGGGGCACAACATCACAAGTCTTCTTCTGCAAAGCTTGAATACTCAACCTTGATTTTTTTAACCCTGAAATAAAATACCAAACTTGTTAAAACACAAGAATATTGTTTTCTCACCAGCAACGGAGCCAAAAATTGATTGTGAAAATTAAATTACCGTGTAGCTTAGGGCTAACCTGTCATATCTACGAGGAGAGATGAGATGTAAGCTTTTCAGTGTTGTTGAGAAAATAAGTTTTAGTGTTTATGTTTTTTAAAAGAAAAGAAGATGGAGAGTATAGAAGTGATCCAAAAAGAAATTGAAGATTTAGAATAGGTTATGTAGAAGATGATTTTTTTTTGAAAAGACATTGAAAGTGATTTGATTGTGTTTTTAATAATGGAAAAGATCTAAGCTCACTAATCATTTGCTCAACTCTAGATTCTTATCCTGATAATTAAATACCTCAATGTGATCATAGGCAATAGTTTAATCTTACATTTAAAGAGAAGTTAAGTAAAACACATAAGATAGTGTAAGAAATTGAACTTTACTTTTGAAATCTTTCTTTAAGTTGAAAACCATCAAGGTACTTAAGCAAGCATGGTATAAAAACAACTTTTTTATAAGACTAACTTCAAAGTGTAAGTTCAAAAACTGATCCCATCCTCATTTGCCTTCAAGAACACTCGCTAAAAAGTATGGCTTAAATAAAGGCATTTAAATGATTGAATTAGGTCTTTTCAATAAAATCGATCAAGACGTGGAACTAGAGAAGTGGGTTTAGTGAGTCCAGAAGAGAGAAATTAACTACTCATGGCAATGAAATTACAACTAAAGAAATAAAAAGAAGATATAAACATACCGTCACTAAGAGAAGGAATTGAAGAAAAGTCTTGAATCTTTATTGATGTCACGTTCAATATTCGATTACAACACTCTTTCTCTCTCTCACTTTGTTTTTGGTCTAAACTAGAAAGCAATAAAACTTCTATATGACAATAATCCTAACCTTAGGAATGAAGAAGAATTCTAATTTCTGTGTGTGTTCTTCCTCTGCATCCTCTGGGTATTTATAGGAGAAAGTCTAGGGTAGTGACTCATCAAAATACTGACTCATCAAAAGGTATATCTCAGAATTTTGAAATTGAACTGTGGATATGCTGAGAATATCTTTTCTTCTCTTGATTGAAAATTTAATTGAGTTGAGCTGCAGCTAACTGTCGTATTGATTGTCGAATTTGACTGATCAAATGATTGAATTAGGAACTTTAGTTAACATAAGAATTGAAGACTTTTAAATCTTTTTTTCTGGAACATCTTGAATCATCAGATTTGCATATCTAAAATGAAATTTATGATCAAATTACTAAATGATACCCAGTCTAAATCCGAATTTTGATTGAATTGTAGATTTTTGGAGTTTCCTTCTGTGACTCTATCTTGCCATGTAATCAAAGGGTATATTCCTAGATTTTGAATTTAAACTCTGAATATGCTGAGAATATTCTTTTCTTCTTTACTTGGAGAATAATTGATTTTCAATCACGAACTTAACTGAATTTTTCTTTCAATCTCCAAATATGATTGCCTCAAATCTCTGAATTTATTGGCCTTTATAGGCTTATTGGGCTTTTTTTCTTTTTTTCTCCTTTTTATAAAAGTATACACATCACTAAGTAAAAAGAGAATAAAATAGCAGAGGTTTATTAAAAATAAATATGAGAATGTGACAATAAGTATGTAAAATTGATGAGTAATCAGGTACCATGACGCCTGACCAGTTAATCACTTAATTCATGATTATCACTTTAACGGGGACTTGACACTATTATTATGTTATACATCTAGAGATTCTTTACTCTTATACTCTTGAATCAAACTTGTTCCTCGTGTTATTGTATGCATGTTAATCCCCGTAAACAGATCATCATGGACAAAAAATAATAAAATAATAAATAGATAATTTACACCAGAGAAATTGATGGATACTGATATGGTTTTGTGTTTATGGTGGTCACATTGTATAGATTACTCTTATCGGGTGTAACATAATTCTCATTTGCCTAGTGGTAGTCATGCCTGATTACTAGATCTCTTGGGCCATTGTCTCAGGTATGCATGGGACCCACTCTAAACATGATTCGTTAGTCTCAATCAGTTTCTAATAACCAACCTCATCTTATTCATATGTGGATGTATGTGCACTTGGATGCTGGGACACATACTTAGACATACGGGTTGGATGAGTCCTAATAATAATAATAACCTGACTACATTCCAGAATTTGATGATGATTTCAGGTTATACTGTATGGTGTGACTTATGCTCATTATATTACCCTGTACCAAATACAGCTTAACTACTCAACAGTGATAATATTAGGAACATGTATTATTTGGTCACTTCCTCATTCAGATATCGGTACTCGTATATCATATTCGAATGATTTTTGTTAGAGTACGAGTTTTAATGTGGATTGCCAGTGGTATGAGATACTGGAAAGGGAGTGATTGAAATATCAGACGATACTGATTCTTATTGAATAACTCAAAATACAGCCTTGTAATTTTCTTATACATATGACTTGCCATCGTATTATAGTTCTTAAATCCATATTTATATGAATTGAGTTGGACACCCTGTTTTACTATGTATGATTGTCGATATTACTGTATTAAGCTATTGATTTTCTTATTTACTGGCTTATACTTGCATAACTGAATCACTTCACTATGACTTGTACATGTATGCTTGCTTGTACACGCCACTTGGTTTCATTTTACACGCTAACTGGGTTATTTTCTGACAACCTGTGGACCTGCATATCTAGATCGCAGAGTGCGCAGTGGAAGCACCCATCCGTAGAAGACCAACCTTTTCTTATGGAGCAAGCATATCACTATAGCTCTCCTATAACCCCTGATCCTTAATATATGTATCACAGTATTAGTACACGATACAGCGTACAGAGATTTTGTTAGACTAAACATTAGTGTTCACACCATGACTTGGATATACTGTCATTCGGAACACTGTTATCTCATGTACATGTATCAACGTTACACAGATACTATTACACGTAACACTAGTATTTCTTATTCATGTTCCACCGATACATAGATACACCAATTTACTGGATACCGTCATTTCATATGTATTGGTATCATCGTTACATGGATGCTCGACACAATTATATCATGTTTACACATCACTGGTATACATGCATGTGTATTGTTTCTATATTCTTGTCATATGAATCACCATTCATATTACATGTATTATTGTGCCATTTTATCCTTGTATTCCTGTTACATGATTATTTTCCTTTACTGACACTGATATTCCCATTACTGGACATGTGAGTTGTTGATATGCGATGTGCGGAATCCCCCACTTCTATTGTTTCCCGTTATCTTGTTTCTTGCTATCAATAGAGCTCATGTCCTGTTATCGTGTTACATGTATCATGTACTATACTTATTCCTGATATACTGTGTAGTTAAAGATAATAAACATCACTTGGGGATGGGGGAGACTTTACGGTTGACTAGATCTTATCGGGTGGATGTCTAAATCTATTGTTTGTCCCACTGCAGGGGACAGGGTAGTGCTGACTACTGATTATTATAGCTCATGAGCTCCCGTTTCCCATTATGTTATTAGCTCATGGAGCTCCAGTTTTTCGTTACTTGTATCACCCCTGGTTGGCCCTGGTCTCAGCAGCCAGGGAGTTTTGGTAAGGCCGTGATCCCGGGTATGCACGGGATACACACACCCGATAAGAGCTCCTTGACCATTGGGTTTTCAATTAAAATAATAAAATAGTATAAACAATAATGACGTCGGGAACACTTGTTATTTGGTCACTCTCTCGTTTGGATAATGGTACCCGTATGCCATGTTCGGATGGGTTCGACTAGAGTGCGGGCTCCAGTATGAACTGCAGTGGTATGGGACACTGGAAGAGATTGATTAAAATACCAGGTGGTACTGATTGTTATTATTATATAAATAACATGACTTGCTTGATAAATATATATTATTATTTCGTTGTACTTGTTACTGTTTCTGAAACGTTATCCACGATCATGTTACATGTATACATTGTTACATTGTCTGGTACATGTTACACTTTCTGTTATAGCACACTACTCTGCATGCCATGTACTATTCTGTTCTACATATTCTTCGTGCATACACCATGCTTGTATACTTATGACACTATAACAAGATTATTCATGTTTTACACTGACACGTTAGGTTACTATTATGGTATCCACAATCATGTCACCTATATACCTTGTTACACTTCTTGATAATTGTTACACTCCATGTTGTAAATCACCTAGAGGGGGATGAATAGGTGATGAGCTAATCTAATGGTCAATTAATGCAGAATTAAAAACTTCTTAAACTAAACACCACGTATAATACAAGAGTGTAGCCGGATTCCCCATGAAGGGCTCTGGACTAACTCCTCAAGATTCCTCTAAATAAGAGTTGAGGTGCCACGTTGGCTCTCTTGGTTGAATACAAGTGTTAGCAAACAATCCCCAAGCATATAACAATTAAGCACACAATATATCAAGCATATATAGATAAAGACAATATGAGCATGCAAGATATAAATAAGAGTAAGAGATAGAGAGTGAGCAATCGCAAACACGGGAGATTTGTTTCGAGGTTCGAGCACACTTGCTCTACGTCCCCGCCTTCAACACTATGAAGGATTTTCACTAAAATCAATCCCACCGGAACGCTCAGTGCCTCAACATCTACAAGCTCTTTGGACTCTCTAGTCCCTCTCTTGTTCCCGTAAGAGCACACCACAAGCCCACTAGCTTGTCGAGGCCGCACCTCAAACAAGGAGTTCACACACGAACTCGAAACACCGTAAACCGCAAGTCTGCCTCCTCGAAGTACAAAGATGAAACTTTGGTGATCACAATACTTTGATCACCTAAAATCCTCTCATAACAAATAACTCTATAGGTAGATATAGCAATGGATAGCTCAAGTGTTTGTGTGAGAAAACTAGGATTGAAATGGTGGAGGAAAACTCAAGAAAATCACTTTTAAAAACTCTTGATAAACTCTCCTTTTGATTGGAAGTAAAGAGTTGGAAAATTGGTGCAAAACCACTTGAAAAATCTTATCTAAAACAGCCCCCAAAAGTCCCATTTTATAGGGCTAGAAAAAACTAGCCGTTACAACTAGGATGGCCTGTCAGTCGACCGCCCGGTCGACCGGCCAACGGTCAGATTTCTGACCGTTGTGCCGCGGTCAACCGGCCGGTCGACCGTGGCAAGGATACAGAGAGCTGTGCTCTCTGTCGGTCGACCGCCCGGTTGATCGGGGCCGTTTCCAAAGAGCAAACACTCTCTGGCGGTCGACCGTGCGGTCAACCGGCCCATCCTGTGCACGTCAGTCGACCGTTCCGGTCGACCGGCTCCTGGTCCGGTCGACCGGTCGGTCGACCGACAGAGCCTGGCAGGCTTATATTAGGGATTTAAAACTTAGGAATTTTGACTCAAATAAAATCCCATAAAATTATCAAAAATCTACAAAAATAGTTTCAATATTATACTTGATATACAAACATGTTTGAGTAAAATCAAGACAGGTTACAAACAATTTGAACTATTTTTGTAACTTATAAATTTTGGCTAAAAACAAAAACTGTATTTTTCCAAAATTAGTTTTCAAAACTTCTCCAAATACAAAAACAATATATTTTAAACACTTTGAAAGCATAGAGTGTATGGATATGATCCACTACACATACATGGTGAAATATCTATATTTTTGACAATAAGCATTAAACATGATTTTGGTTAAAACATATATACTTTGAATTCTAAAAATCAAAACGGTATTTTGTCAAAATGAAAAACTCTTTTGTGAAAAACTGATATAAATCAAAAGTGTGTGTGTAAGATATACTTGAGCAATTCACCAACTATTCTATCCTTTACATTTTAACTAAAACAAAATCTTATAAAAACAAACCTAGACACAAGTCTTCTTCTTGAAGTCTTCACTTGAGGTCTTCTCATCTTCTTGACTTGGTCCAAACTGATCCATAGAGCTAGACTCCTCTTGAGTACTTGATGTGGTCTTGATGAACAAGCTCTTGAATCAAACCGTGCTAGCTTCAAAACTTGACTTTAAATATTTTGTTGAAACTACACACCTACTAAGATCTTAATCACGAATCTGAAACTAATTAAACACAAGATCATTAGTACTAAATCTACATGAGTTAATCATCATCAAAACTAGAGTGATAGGCCTTTGGGCCAGCACATGTGGAACACACTCATGTATATGTATACTCTGCATTGCATATATTTTGCTTTATGTATACGTTGTAGCCTTCATTACTGTATATGCATAACACAGTAGTATGGTTATATTGCATACTGCATATTACATGTTCATTTCCATCACGTCATCACATACAATAGTATGTATTATATAAAACTGGATATTACTGTAGATATGACCCGATGATAATATACATGCTAGGTAGTGATGGTATTAAATATGACATTTTTATCTTTCTACTGATTATATATTCCTATTATATGGTATCACTGAAGCACAAGCGTGTATTATATATTATTATCGTGATTGTAGTACTATAGTACATATTACTGCCTCTTTCATTTTATCACTCACTAGGTCGCTTTCTGACGACCCTGAATTTGCATGCCTAGGTTGGAGATCCGAGTTATCGTATTGTCAGATAGTTCATTAGATTCACATAGGAGACTCAACATCGAGACCATTATAAAGTAACTTTGTGAATTATTTCTGTTTTGTTATTTTATTTATCCCTGTTTTCATATCTGTTATGATCACTAACTCTTTCTGTAGGTATTCTTTATACTTATTTAATGCTGGAACTCTTGTATATATGGAGGCTATTTCTTGTACTGAGGCTTAGCGTACGTACGTGAGGGTATCTCCGCCCTTCGTATGTACATCGCCATAACGTCCTTTACCTGCAGGATCGGGGCGTTACATCTCCCCTACCTGCCTCCTCTTGACTGGCTCGCGAGATTCCTTTTGTAGCTCATGAGCATGTCCCAATAATTTGTACTTTATAACTCATACTTTTGCTCCTTCTGATGATGTAATATTCTTTTAATATTGAATCACGCTCTGTAATAACTATGTATTTGTACTTTTTTATTGGAATATATATTACCGCTGTGCTTTCGTACTCTGATTCTTGCATATATTGATGCTTAATATACATATATGAGGGTATTTTCGCCATGCGTATGTATGTCGCAATAACGTCCCCGTACCCATCGGGGCGGGATGTTACAGGATGATATCAGAGTCTAGGCTCTTACATTTTCAGTACATCTAGTTGGTAAATTAATATGAGATTAATTTTTAATTAGAGCGTATGAGTCATGACTATACATTCCAACCGCAAGTACACAGTTACCTATTCCTTCCTAATAATATATCCTTTGAATCCTGAAACCCTTACTTCTTTTTGCCTGCCTATTTTCATCATCCTTCATTTGTCGTGTTATCGTCTACCCTGATCCTTTTCGTGTTTATATTCTTCCTTATTGAAAATTTGAGGATGAAATTTTTGTGAAGTGGATAGATCGTAACACCCTATTCCCGGAATATGCACCCAAATACATATCCCTGTTTTCGCTCGAATTATCTTATTTTTTCCCATATTGTTTTTTATTTGCTATCCGCCCGCATTCGATAGACCCTGAGCCCAGCCCGAGAGCCCAACCCATTTCCTATATTTATTTTATTTATTATTATTTTATTATTATTTTTTCTTTTTCTTTTTTTTCCTCTTCTTTTTCTTTTCCTTTCTTTTCCTTCCGTCCTTTCTTCTTTTCTTTCCCTTTCTTTTTTCTTTCCCCTTTTTCTTTTCCTTCTTTTCTTTTCTCTTCTCCTTCCTTCTCTTATCTTCTTCTTTTTCCTTCTCCCTCTCTCCTCCATACCTGGCCCCCCTCTCCCTCATCTTCTCTCTCTTCCAGTCTCTCTCCAACTCCGCTCTTACTCTCTTTCTCCTCTCTCTCCCGAAGCCCCCGGCTAACCCTTGTTGGGCACCCACTCTACCTCTAGCCTCCTTCCCAGCCACCCACCCCATCACCGGCCACCACACCCGGCCTCTCCACCTCCTCTCCTCCCTTGAGGGCCAACACACCACCACCACACTACCATCTCCACCTTCACTCCACCATCATCTCCTCTCCATCACCATCACCATCACTCCACCATCACCCTTACCCCCTCGTCCCGGTAACCCCTCCCTCTCCTGGTTGCACTCCAGCTGCGCCACCTCCCTCCGATCGTGCGTAGCCCAGGGGCACCAGCTCCTCCCTGGGCCTCATCCCTCTCTTCTCCTCTTTCTCTTCTCTTTATCCCGTCTCTCTCATTCTCATCTTATACTCTTTGCCCTATTTCACTCTATCTCTTTCTCTTCCTCTCTTTTTATTTCTCCCATTCTCACTCTATCTCTCGCATTCTCTCTCTATCTTCTCTCCCTCTCTTTCTCTCTCTTTCTCTCCTCTCTCTCACTCTCGGTTCTCACTCTCTTACACTCTCTTCTCTCTCCTATTCTCTC